>JBCNJP010000017.1:1389116-1550728 GCA_039602395.1 Deinandra increscens subsp. villosa
AAATATCTTCAAAAAGAAAAGAAGTTGTAAGAAATTATGAATAGTTTACTCGATGAAAAGACCGTTTAAAGGAGATGTTAGAGACACAACTTTTGGACCATAAACCATCATTATATACTAGAAGAACCGAAACAACGGGCTATAACCATCAACGATTGATAGTTGATGTTGTTATTGCTATCGAAGAACAAAGTTAATGCCAATGACTAAGTTGCTACCGCAATCGGTTGCTATCAAAGAATAAAGTTAATGAACATATATGTTGCTAGTGAAGAAAGTTACTAGCGAGATTATTAGTTCTACCAAAGCCTATCTTAAGTAATTTTCTATATATCAAGCAAATTTAAGTATCTTCTAGTAAATTAACAACTTATCAACAGTCCAGTCGTTACCACAAGCTTCGTCCCTGGACCCCAAAGGTGAGCAAAAATCAAGTTGTATTTGGAAACCGAACCATCAGTTATGGTTACAGTTAAGCGTATAGTTACGGTTATGTATCCTTGGTTAACCGAATTAACGAAACTGAACGTTGTATTTTTCATTTATTTTGAGAATATTACTATGTATTTCTAAGTATGTTTCATGCATTTTTTTGTATAGTCCCTGGACCCCAAAGGTGAGCTTCAAAACACCATAACCAAGCTAAAAACTTACATATTTCATCTTGAAAGTTGAAACCTTTATAACCGAGCTTATAAACTACATATTTCAACTTGAGAATACATTATACAAATAACACACGGTTAACCAAAAACCAACCATAAACGATGGTTAATTGAAATGGCCATAACCGAACTAGTGATTATAGACTTATAGTTATGGCTAAGCATTCTTCCATAACTATATGCACTCCTACCACCAACCTTTAAAGTCTAGGTTTTAAGTTCCGAAAATGAGTAATCTTGTATAAAAGATCACTTCACATTTTCTAATTTATATCAGGGTCATTGTCTGACCAAATAGACTAATGCGGCGCTATTTTTTCAAAAGACTTAGAATCCAAGACTTTTTTTACAATATTTTTTCAAAACATAGAAAGGTAAAAACTAAAATTTTAAAACATAATAAAGTTAAAAACATAAAAGAAGTCATAATAATAAGTCATGAAACGGTGCCGTACAGGAAATAATAAGTCAGCCTGCCTGCAAAACCCTACAGCCAAATAGGTGGAGGCTCATTCAAATCTACACCCAACCCACGTCCTCCACTCCCACCACCAACACCGCCGGAACTCCCCTCCTCCGCCGCACCACCACCGGACCCACCACCACCATGAACCACCAACTCCAACTCCAACCCTAGCCCATCAAATTCTTGTTGGTGGCTCGGTGGTGGTGCAGCCAGCCAGGTGATGTGCTGGTGGTGTTGGTGGAGGTAGGGGGGAAAGTGGTTGAGGTCAAGTGATAAGGAGGGGAAGTTGGTCTTGGCTCGGGGACCACGAAGGGAACGGGCGGCTTCATCGTAGGCTAATGCGGCTTGTTCCGGGGTGTCGAAGGTGCCTAGCCAGACACGGGTTTTCTTCCACGGGTCGCGGATTTCGGCTGCGTAACGACCCCATGGCCGCTTCCTTACACCACGGTAGCGAACCGGAGACGACATGAGGTAATGAGGAACGATGAAAGGGTGGTTGATGGAATGAAGGGAAAATGTGGGAGGTGGATTGAGGGAGATGAGAATATATATATAGGTGACAAGATGTTGGATATGATCAATGCAAGAAATATCGGGTGGGTACTTGGATGTCTTTTCTTGAAAGTGATTTATTGATAGTAAATAATTGTGGTTTTTTGTTTAAAAGATAATTATTAAAATTATAGGTATATAACTAGCTAGCTAGATGTATAAAACATGAGAAGGTTCACTTGAGAAACTAAGAGATTAGAAATGATGGGGAATTGGCATAAACAAACTCTGACTAAAATGGTGTTTAAATTGGCTTGTCGAATCGAATAAATAATAGGTTTTTAAAAGATAAAGCTAAAAACTAAACCATAAACTCTAAATACACTTGGCCTTATAGTCTATTGGGATGGTGATTACCCTAGTTTTCATAACACTTGGCCTTATAGTCTATTGGGATGGTGATTACCCTAGTTTCCACAAAAGTAAGGGTGTTAAATGAGCCGTTAATCAAGTGAAATATACAGTCTTTTTGATGTTTATTGTGTTGACATACTATGAGATATGAATAGTGTAGAATTGGGCTACCCTGGATGGCCATACTGATCTGGATCAAGGACGAGCTATCGGGCTATGAACGACTACATGGATCGGAAAGTGATGGTTTGGACTTGAGCGTCTGACTAGTAAACCTGCAAAATAAAGAAGTCTCGTTTGCCTTGATGCAAGACAGGAGTTCTTCATGCGACCAAGCTCAGGTGCGAGAAAAGTATATGGGTATGAGCATAATCAGTATGAACTGAAAAGCATTTAACGGGAGTTCAAACCTGGTGACTGAAAGGTATTTATAACGTTGAATCTTTGTCCTGTTTTGCCATGAACGCTCTTTCCCAATTAGGAGGGGTGCAGATCTGACCGAGGCTCTGGTCAGTATCTATTTGGGGTAAAGCATTATGTCATGTCAGTTCGAAGTGTGAGAACTCGGAACCACATTGTCAGAGCTTTGGTCTACATTGTCAGTTCCAGACTATATATTGGTGTGGTCAGACCTTACGCGGAGGGTTAGGTCGAATATCTATACATGTTATGGTCCGACTTATGAAGTTGGTCATCCTGAGTACTCAGTGGATTGTATGCGGAATATCTGTGTGAAGTCATTTGATTCGAACATACATCATTAAATAGTATATTTATACGAATTGTATTGGTTGTTAGTCATATGGCCATATAACAAACCCATATGAGTTGTGTCAAATATAATAATGATGGCTTGTCCATTTTGGGTTGATGGGTTAATACTAATGAACTTTGTGCTCCTTAATGGTAATTAAGATGATATCTCTTAATGGTGTAATGTTAGTTAAGCGTTAAGAGGTTTAAAAGATGCTAAATGGTTAAGATGTAACTCTTAATTCTAAACTCTCATAAGTTATGTTCTCTCTTCTCCTTGATAAGACTCTTAATGATTCCATTAAGAAGAAGTATGATGACCATTAAGAGGCTACCAAACTGTCTGTCTAGGCTCTTGGTGAGACTCTTAATTATTTCATTAGAAGAGAACAGCCTGTCTAGGTTTAATGCCAGGTAGCAGAACTATGAGGTGTTGTTTTACACTTTTACCATCAACCAAATTAATACATTTATTTAAAACTCAATCCCACATAAATTAAAAAATAAAAATAAAAACCGGTTACCCAAACCAAAATGGTTCTAAGTGGCAAGTATAAACCGATTTGAGGTTTTTAAGTGAATAACTGGTTAAACAAATTGGTTTTTTTTGTTAACCTATTAAAAGTTATATATCTTTTTAAAGTAGATACCTGTATTTTACCGGTTAGCCAGTTTAGTTTCTAACTTCTAAGCAAATCGGTTTTATTGGTTAGAGTTTTAGAGTTTCGAAAACCCATTTTGGTTTTTCATTGACCGGCTATTCCAAAAGCGATTAAATGGTACATGCACCTTTATTAGCTTATACCGTCTGGTTGACCTGAAGTTTTTCCTCTTTAATCGCCTTTTGCCATTCATAAAAGAAAAATAAACTATAAAGTTATACTATATACAAAGTTGAAGGCCCTTTACTACAGTAACAATTTGACACGGGTCATTATTATTATTATTATTATTATTATTATTGCTCTTTGACGTATAGTTTTTTGGTATTTCACGTGAAGTGTTTTTCTTGGTTTAGTTTAGTTTTACATTGTTATTTTTTTATAGTTTCTGTGGTTCGTTTCGCATGTCTGTATGTCGTTATTATTTCAGGGGTATCATTTTTTCTGTTTCTTTACATTGCGTTAAAGCAACGCAGCTTAATTATATACCTGTATTAGCCCCGCGTGGTAATTGAAAACTAGTTATTGTGGTTTGTAGCAAGGTTGAGGTCATGGGTTTTAAATCATCACCCAATGTTTTTACCATCGGCCTTCTGGTCAGACGGTACTTAATTTGAGGCCATCGTAACTGGGAGGTCTCAGCTTCGAGTCCTGGCGTCTAACTGGAGGGAGGTGTTACCGAGTTTCAGAGTTTTCTCCTGAGATGTTGAAGTGGGTCTAAGCTAAAAGCTATTGTTAAACGTGACGTGACGTTGTCTTTTTTAAAAGAGTAAACTTCTATTTTAGTCCTTGACGTTTGCTATTTTAATCGATTTTAGTCGAAACTTTTTAAAATTTCCAATTTGGTGCCTCACATTTCATTTTATAATCAAGAGTAAATTACTATTTGCATCCCTGAGGTTTGGTCACTTTTGCCACATGCATCCGATTTTCAAATTATTAACATATCATTCCCTAACGTTTGTATTTTGTTGCCATCTGAGTCCTTGGGACTAACAGGGGTTAGATTTTTCTGTTAAGTGGAAGGGTATTTCAGTAATTTCATAAACGAGGGACTAGTTCTGTAAACTAATAAGGTTAGCAGGGACTGTTTTATAATTTATATAAATTCACCTCTTACTTACCATTATTATACTTTAGAAAAATTAAAAAAATAAAGAACTAAAAGGAAGAATAAAAGAAAGAGAAGAGAAAGGGAAACGGCGGAGAGAAAGCAGTCGGCGACCGGCTCCCTCCTCCGATCGATCCTGCCGGCGATCAATTTGTCACCATCCGGTGACCTTGCAAACCTCGCAACTCCGGCGACCTGGTCCGACCATCTCCCTCTTCCACCTCTGCTCCCCTCTCTGTTTTTCAGTCGCGATAGCAATCCAGATACGGCGGCGTCGCTGTTCTGTTCGAATTCAGGCGGCCACGGTGGCTCTTGAAGGGCCAATCGACGGCGGTGCTGGGTGTGGGCTCAACCACCACCCACTCTGGTGACTGTCACCGTACCCCTCCGCAACCTTCGCCTGCCCTGCATCACCACCTCATCAATCTCATCCCATCACTGTCGTAGCAAGCCCCCTTCGGTCTCATCCCATCACCGTCATCCCATCACTGCCCCCTTCGCCGAAAGCCCCCTTCGCGATTTCATGATGTTAATCAACACAACCCAATCTGAACCGTGTGCAAATGATAACGGCCCGACTTCATTCTTTATAACAATATCAAGTGAATCAATTTCATTTGTATTCGGGTGGTTATCTGTTTGGCTTGTTCCAACAGGGCTAGATACAAGATCTAGAAATTGATACAGAGAGATGAAGATAAATCTGTACTCGTGGCCGGTGGTGTGGATCTGGGTAGTCGACGAGCAACGATTGTAGTTTACCGAAGGGTAGCGTAGGTGGTGGTGGCTGCTGGTGTGGTGGTGGTGGTGGGGGACTACAATTTCTTGTTTAGGAAGAGAGAGGGGGGTGGGTTTGGTAAATATATAAAAAAAGTTCTTTTGATAAAATTATAAAAATAGTCCCTGATATTTGTAATTTACCAAACTAGTCCCTTGTCTGTAAATTACTGAAATACCCTTTCACTTAACAGAAAAAATTAACCCCTGTTAGTCCCAAGGACTCAGATGACAACAAAATGCAAACGTTAGGGAATGATATGTTAATAATTTGAAAATCGGATGCAGGTGGCAAAAGTGACCAAACCTCAGGGATGCAAATAGTAATTTACTCTATAATCAATTTTGGTCCAATTATCAGTTTCCTTTTAAATTAATCTCTTAGTTGACTTTGCTTTACCCCACCTTAAATGTATATTTGTCCATTTACCTTAACTTTTATAACTTTTAGCCTAATATCTCTTTAAAATTCCCCCAAATGTACAAATATATCTTTAAGGTGGGGTCAAGCAAAGTCAACTAAGAGATATTATAAAAGGAAACTAATACTTGGACCAAAATTGATTATAAAACGAAATGTAAGGTACCAAATTGAAAATTTTGAAAAGTTTAGACTAAAATCAATTAAATTAGCAAACTTTAAAGATTAAAATAGAAGTTTACTCTTTTTAAAAATAAAAAACTTTTAAGAAACTCATTCACCGATTAATTAATTAGTGTCATGCATGAGCCCCACACACACGTAGGTATGATTTATGATCATCAATTAAATTAATTAACGTCCAAAGAGAAAGGGTACTCCACATAACATAATGATGAATGAAGCAACATCATCGTACGTGTTTTTAGATCCGGGGCCTCCTGGATCAAACTTCAACACAAAACAACATCCTCGTGCGCCGACCGACATTTGTGGTTTGTTTATTGCACTCTAACCACCAAATAAGTGTCCATGTACTTTAATTTTAGGAAGAAAATAAAATAAAAATCAAAATTCACAAGTGACATAAAAACCAATTTGATTACAACATGATGTTAAATGTGGAGAAAACTCGGGACTGAAAGGTTACGAGTTCGATCTTTGAGTCCAACAGGAGAGTTCCGTGTTCTTTTTGTTTTGTTTATAGTAATATTAAAATTAAAGGTTTTATCATTTGCGTTTGTCTAAATTATGAATCGGATCTTTTAAAATTCAGACTTTCGCTATTTGTCATAGTTTTTAAAAGTTATGGATTTAGTCTTTAATTTACACTAACTAGTGCTTCAGTTTTCTGATAAGTCACCTTATATGCATTACACATGATGGTAAATTTACTAAAATTAGTTTTCTACCCTCTAAATGAAACACCAATATAAAACCTAATGGATGTTTATATTATGAGATTTTTAATACTCATGCACCTTTAATAAACATAAAAAGCAAGTACTTTTTTTTTGAACAGAAATTAAATTAAAACACGGAAAACCCCCTTAGCAAGTACTAGTTAACAGTTTTTTTTTTCTAACATAAATAGAAATATATAGTTGATATAAGCTTGAATTAGTTGCCATTTTTGGCCATCTTTCTCTTTCTTCTTTTTGAATATGTTTACCACACAAATTTTAATTTTTTCAGGTTTCATTTATCTATTTTGTGCTGAATAACATACAATTTGTATTATAGATTCTCATGAAGTTAATATTATTAACTAAATTTAGTTTATTAAATTCCATGTTTCTAAATCCCACGTTTTGAAGAAATTTCATTATATTTTATGCATGAAACATTTAAACTACTTTGTATAAATCTTTTATTTTATATATTAACTAGTTTTTTATCCCCGTGTGTTACACGGGTGACTTTAAAAAAAAACTATAAATACAATCATAATATACGACAATTATGTATTTTTATATCTTTAGTAATTAAATAATTGGTTATTAAAATATTTTGGAATGCAATAAATAAAAAATTGGAAATACAAATCACTTCCATAATTAGGAAAATTGACGGGAAAAATTGTTGAGGATGAATGTGGTGATGCCACATGGCAAATTGTGATGCCAAAAACTTTTCTTTTATTATATATAAATATATAATATAGATGATATATATCACATATAACATTATTGTACTAACTAGATTAAATTCATGTTCAACGAGCTTTTTAAACGATATATAATTGGTTGAGCCATTAACTACGATTTAAAAAAAAAGAAAAAAGTAGATTGGTTGGATCGATCAAACCGATTGGTTTTGGACTATTTAGTCATCTTGAACCATTTTTCTAATTTTTTCAATATATTTTATAATATAATAACAGCTATTAAAATTAAAATGCTTCATAAAAGACAACACATATACACAACTTAATATTTCTAAAATAAGTATTAAATGATAAACGGTCGGTTAGGCATTTGTTCCAAGTTTCAAATGCTAAATCTAAGTTTATCAAGTGTGCAAATTCTGCTATTTAAATCAATATAATAGTTAAAATAATATTTACCATTATAAAAATCGGTGACGAATCCAGAACTTATTTTACGAGGTCGAAAATTTTCTAAGGTCGATTATGTAGCACTAAATATTATTTTTTTATCAGTCCGATTCGAGTCGAGTCGAATCTTATTTATAAATTTAAACTCAAATCAAGTAATTAACCGACAAGCTAGTATTAAATTAATAAAATATCTAACTAACGTACAATCTTGTATTCAGTAAAAAACCAACAATCTAACATTCACAAAACTTAACAGTTAATTAAATTATCAAATAAAAAACTAAAATTTAAAAAGAAATACCTAAATAAACGACTTGAAGCTCTTTAAAATCTAATTTGAGAGAGGGGCGGACACAATTTTATATACTTTTTTTATTTCTTTCTTAACTTGTTTTTTTCTTAAAATTATTAATTAAAGTGTTTTTTAAGTTCTAGTTTGAATATAGTCATATCATATTTTAAGTCATTTTTTTAAAAAAACTATTTTTGAAATATCAAATCTAACCCTAAATGAATAGTGCATAGCAATTTTATAACTTTTTTTAATTGCTTTTTAAGTTGTTTTTTTTTTTAAATTGTTTTTAAAGTGGTTTCTTAGTTTCACACCGTTTGAATATTGTCGTATCATGTTTTAAGTCTTGTTTTTTAAATTTTCTTTTGAATTGTTTTTTAAAATGGTTTTCTTTATTTTAGTTTTAAACCGTTAAATCTTATCATTAAATCTTATTGATGTTTACACAAATATAATAAAATAACACATGTTATAGAAACGGATATACGCTAAAAGTTATAATTTAATTTGGAGGTTTAATTTTCGAATTTATAGGAGGCCAATTGAATTGATTGTTGTGTTGAATTGAATAGTAAGTGTGAGGAGCCTCCACGTGGACCGGCCCCCTTTGACTCGAACCGATCCGGCCCCCTTTTCAGTTTTCTACACTGACTCGGATTACCCCTCTCAGATGTTCACATGTTCCATTAGAGAATATCACGAAAATGGCAATTTTATAGTACGTTTATTAAACAAGAATGTCAGATTAATTCCGTATTTTAAAATAATAAAATATATACGGCCACCTTTCCGTTGGGTTCCTCTAATTAGAATATTTTCCCTTGGGTAAAAAAAAAGGTTATGTTTGTGTATCCTTAGTTAGTAACTAGTGGTTTATCCCGTTACGTGTTGCGGTAGTATAATAACGTAATATATAAAATAAGAAAATCAGAATATCTGATAAGTTTCGTCTAGTTATCTGGTATTCTGTGACCAGTAACTAAAATGATGGTAAAAAATAAAAATAAAAATGAAAATGAAAATGAAAATGAGTCGGATAAGATTAAAACTACAACCACTTCTAATACATTTGATACCTTACAAGTAGCAACTCGACTCAGACAACAAACTTGAGGGCTGTAACTTATGTGAGTGGAGCAAAACTATTCGTATCTTTATACAAAGTATTGTAGTCGGAAGGTCTCCTGCCTAACAATCCAACCAATGATACCAAAGATTAATGGCTGCAAACTGATGTTAAAATGTCCCTACAAATAAAGAATGTGGTTGATATGTCGGTTCTCTCACTTATCAACCATTGTGAATATGTTAAATAACTAATGGAATACTATGAATTATTATATGTTGGACAAAGTAACATGTCCGGAATATATAATGTTTGTAAGTCTTTTCATCTGGGGGAGTAACATGAGTGGTCACTGACCGCTTATGTCATGGAATTTCAAAGGATGTATGAAGAATTAAACTCTCTTCTTCTTTCCAGCGCCAATGTAAGGGTTATGCAAACCTATATAAAGAGAACAAATCATTGTGATGAGCTTCCTGACGGGCCTACGACCATAATTTGATACAACTCAATCACAGCTTTTGAACAAATCTGTCATTTTGTCTCTTCAAGAGACATTTGCACGAATCCTTCGTCATAAAAGTATGCCATACAATGCACCTTCAGCTTCTAAAAGTGCATTGATCTGTTGTGATGGATTTCGATGTGCCTATCGTCGAGGATTCAAGGTGGTCACTGAGGGGGTTACACATATCGTACAACAGTAACTACAATAGGGGATGGCAAGTTGGCAACATGAAGTATTACTCTTGTCATGAGCTCGGCCATACCAAGTTATAGTGTAAGAAACGACTAGCTAGAAATGTCAGAAGTCCCTCAGCTCATCTTGTTGCCAATCTGAAGAACATCACACGGCTACATTTGTTTAGACATGTAAATGTGCTAATTGCCTCTTGCCATTGGCCTTCAAATTGTTTAAAAATAACAATCGTCAGGGACTCAAATAATAATTTACTCACTATAATTTTACAACTATACTTTTATGTTTAGATATAAAATTTTATAATTGCTGTCTTTGTCTTATTAATAAAATAAATAAATAAAAATTAGGTAAGTAGAATATAAATGGTAAATGATAAACTATATATTTGTCTTCCTTTCACCTTCTCTCACTTACGTTCATTTTAAAAGTCAAGTAAAAAAAGAAAATTATTGCCACTTAGATTGTAGTTTATTGGTAAGAGACAATGTCCTCTTTGATGAAGGCTTAAGTAAAAAAGTTTGGAAATATTGTAAATGGGTTTTTTAGATGTTAAAAAAAAAGAAAAAGGAAATTATTAAAAGAATTTTCTCCACTTCATTCTATTAAAACACACCAAAAACAATCCAATTTTATTCTAGTTTCTTTCTCCCCTTTTTAGGTTACCCAGCGAAACCATTACCAGCAGACCAGAAGCTGCTGATTTCTTTCTCCCCTTTTTAATATACAATTTTTGAAAATCCTATCATAATAAATAATTAAAAATGTTTAAGTGTCACATGTCGATTTTTAATGTATCCTCACCCTTACTTTTTTGTTTCTATCTCCTATCAAATAATTATATTAAATAATAATTTTCTTTTCTCTCTACTATTAACTATAGATATTAAAAATATATATTTTTAGATATTTTCTAAGTTCAATTATAAATAGTTATAACTTCTCATGTTTTTATTAATTTAAAAAAAATTAATTTATACTATAAATAGTTATTATATCATTACATTGTTTTTACATATTATTTTTATTTAAAACTACTTGAAATCCAACATTTTCATTGAATGGTTTATTTGTAATTCAGTGTATGTGTTCTGAAACTGCTTTCCATCTTATAACTAGATGTGTAATTAGTTATTCTAGTTGAAACTAATATACATTTTGTTGATAGATTTCAATACCTCCATTCATATAGCATTAAAGTGACTTTTTAGCACTCCAGTTTTTATTGGATGGTTCAATTTCACTATTTGTCAAATCTTTATCATCACAACAATAACCATACCAAGTAAAGTATCACAAATAACATTTCTATCTAAACTGACTCTACATTAGCTTGCTCTTGCTATTGCTATTTAACTGAAAATAATCAATAAAGAGTTCTTTGGTTTTAAACAATATGCTTTTACTATGTATGATTTAGTTTTTAATGAGTTGGAGCTTACTTTTTATTTGTTTGGCTTGGTCTTAAGTTTAAAGGTGAAATTGGCGGAGCTTGACATTTTTTCTTGGGTGATCAGAAGTTACTGTTAGAACTTAATTGTATTGTGTCATTATTGTATAATTTCTTATTCTTGATGTACCTAAATTGTAACATTATTGTGTATATAATGACTTAGTCTCCCACTAATTTTGGTGTGGAGTTATTTCCATTCATGGTATCAATCGCAGCCTTGTTCCTTCCTCTTCCCTGACCCTCTGCGTTCTTCATTCTCTTCCTCTCCCTTCATCATGTCTGCTTCATCTTCTCCCACCCCTGAGTTTACCACTTCAGTGTTCCACTCGATCCAACACAAACTCACTCCCTCTAACTACCTTTTATGGATCAATCAGATGATTCCTCTCTTTGAGGATCAACGTCTGCTTTCTCACATTGACGGGTCTAATCCGCCACCACCGGCCACTGTTACCACCGATGGCAAAGACTCGGATAACCCCTTGTATCAGACATGGAAAGACACTGATCGGAAGGCTATTATTCTTCTCAACGCCTCTCTCTCCGAAGAGGCCTTTACCGAAGTCATCGGCTTCACCACTGCCCGTGACAAGTGGACTGCTCTTGCCACCGCCTTCTCGAACTCCTCATCCGAGCGTGTTCAAAACCTACGGGATCAACTTCAGTCAATCACCAGGGGTACTCAAACCGTTGCTGAATATGGTCGACGTTTCAAAAACCTAATCGATCAACTTGCCGTCATCGGTGAGACCGTCCCTGAATCTGATAAAACGCGATGGTTTTATCGTGGTCTCGGTCCGGAGTTTGACATGTTCTCTATTGCTCTGCGCGCTGCTCGTCCCAACATCTCTCTGCGCGAACTTCAATCTCAGGCCGAGAGCATCGAGTTTTTCTCCAAAGGGAGTCAAGCAAATAATCCACCTGCTGTTGCGTTCACTGCTTAGTCCCCTCGAACCCCGACCAACTCCAACCGCCCCAATCGCAACAACAAAGGGGCCTATCGAAACAATCGCTCGAACCAGGGACGTCAGCAGTCCGGTGATACTTGTCAATGGTGTGGGAAATATGGCCACAAGGCTAACAGATGCTTCAAGTTGCTTAACCAGACTAAAACCTCACCCTCGTCCACTGGGTCCAATGTGTCTGTTGATAATGAGGCCCTTTTAGCCCAAGCTTTTAAAGCCCAATGTCATGTTAATTCTTCCAATCCGGATTGGTATGTCGATACCGGGGCCACTGATCATATGGTTGGGTCCTCCGCTCATGTTCCTTTTTCCACTCCGGTAAACGGTAAGCCTAAAGTCACCTTTGGTAATGGTGCTACTCTTCCCATTTCTCATGTTGCCTCGTCTACTATTCGTGATAATATTCACTTGAAAGACATTCTAGTTGTTCCACACATCACTAAAAATCTTTTGTCTATAAGTAAGTTAACACTTGACAATAATGTTGATGTTGTGTTCTCATACCCTCACTTTGTCATTCAGGACCGAACCACGAAAGTTCCTCTAGCTCAAGGACTATGTGAGAATGGGCTCTATGTTTTGAAGAATAACTGTCATGCCTTGGCCGCCACCACCTCCTCCAAGTCGTCTTTTGAAATATGGCATAGTCGCTTAGGACATGCTTCCTTTGATGTCGTTTTGTTATTAAATAAATTGGGACATTTGAATGTCACTTCTTTATTACCCAAACCTATTGTTTGTTCGGCATGTGAATTAGCCAAAAGTCATAAATTAAATTTCCCTATTAATGACAAACGGGCCTCTACCCCTCTAGAAATTATCCATTGTGACTTATGGGGTCCCTCTCCGGTCACGTCTCATGATACGTACCGCTACTATGTTGTGTTTGTGGATGATTACTCCAGGTTCACGTGGTTTTACCCACTTAAATATAAAACAGACTTCTATGGGGTGCTACCGTCTTTTATGCGGCTTGTTCAAACTCAATTGTCTTGCAAAATAAAAACTTTCCAAAGTGATGGGGGCTCCGAATTCATAAACAATCAAGTCAAAACAATACTCGATGATAATGGGACATTCCATCGAATGTCATGCCCGTATACTCCGCAACAGAACGGTCGTGCGGAGCGCAAACATCGTCACATCGTTGAGACGGGTCTCGCAATTATGTTTAATGCAAAAGTGCCAACACATTTTTGGGTTGATGCGTTTAGCAGTGCCACGTTTATTATCAACCGACTTCCTACAAAACTTCTTGATGGAAAGTCGCCCTTTGAGCTCCTCTTCACACAAAAACCAAACTACAACAATTTTCGGACGTTTGGTTGTCGGGTGTTTCCGTATCTTCGTAATTATTCAGATCATAAATTAGCCCCTCGCTCTTTACCATGTGTTTTCTTGGGGTACTCCACGTCTCATAAAGGCTATAAGTGTCTTGATATTGCCTCCGGCCGCATATACATCACTCGACATGCTAGATTTGACGAAACATCGTTCCCATTCTCAGGTATTTCCACAAATAATGATTATAATTCATTACTATTGACCTCTTTTTGTGACACAGCTCAGGTCCCGACGAGTCATAAGCCATCAGTGGCATCACCTGTTGTTCCCCAATGTCCAACTGTTTGTTCATTATGTGATGATAATGGCCCAACTCCTCAACTAGCCCAACATGTTCCTTTATCCGATTCTGATGATGGGCCTCATAGTTCGGACAGTGGGCCGGATCACTCAAATAGCAACAGCAGCTCCAGTAACTCATCTACTTCTCCTGGTTCAAGCGATTCTGATGATGATGTCTCATCCCCTGTTGCTCCCCCACCACCGCCACAGTCTGGACATCCAATGATCACGCGTGCAAAGGCCGGCGTTTTTAAACCAAAGCATGTTGCTGATCTCTCGTTCATTCAGTCGTCCCCGTTAATCACGGCTCTTCACGCCGCCTCTGACCCGATCAGTTACAAAGTTGCCATTCGTAAAACTCACTGGCTAGCTGCTATGAACAAAGAACTTGCGGCTCTTAATCAAAATAACACGTGGACTCTTGTTCCACGTCCACGATCAACTAATATTGTTGGCTCCAAATGGATTTTTCGCACCAAGTATCGTGCAGATGGCTCCATCGATCGGTACAAAGCCCGGCTTGTGGCTCAAGGGTTTAGTCAAATACCGGGCCAAGATTTTTCACACACATTCAGTCCGGTTGTCAAAGCTACCACTATTCGGACCGTCCTTGCTTTGGCCATGATCTATGGCTGGAATTTACATCAACTTGATGTGAATAACGCGTTTTTGCATGGGAACTTAAATGAGCAAGTCTACATGGAGCAACCTCCCGGCTTCATAAATCCGTCATTCCCAAATCACGTGTGTCGACTCAACAAAGCTCTTTACGGCCTCAAGCAAGCACCGCGTGCATGGTTTTACCGTCTTAGTAGTTTTTTACTTCAACATGGATTCTCATGTAGCCGAGCGGATCCATCTCTGTTTATCTTCAAGAAAGACGACTGTGTCATGTATTTACTTGTATATGTTGATGATCTCATTCTTACCGGCAACAAAGAAGACATCCTCCTTTCGTTTGTTTCCAAACTCAATGCTGAGTTTGCCATTAAAGATCTTGGGGATCTCAATTACTTTCTTGGTCTCGAGGTTTCTAAAGGCTCTCAGGAATTGTTTCTAAGCCAAACAAAATACGCCAAAGAGGTACTTCAACGTGCCCGGCTTCTGGATGCTAAACCCATGCCCACGCCGCTAGCTCCCAACATTGCTCTTACCACCGATGGTGTTCCGTATCATGATCCAACCCATTATCGTTCGCTTGTTGGGGCCCTTCAATATTTAACAATTACAAGACCCGATATTTCATATGCGGTGAACCAAGTGAGCCAATTTTTACAGAATCCTACGTGTGATCATTACTCCTGTGTTAAGCGGATTTTGCGTTATGTTAAAGGAACTCTATCCTATGGTCTCACATTTCGGAAGAATCCCACAATCTCCATTCTTGGATATTCCGATGCCGATTGGGCTCGGTGCCTCGAGACTCGCCGTTCCACATATGGATACTCCATCTTCCTTGGTGGTAATCTTGTTTCTTGGAGTGCCAAGAAACAAGCTACTGTCTCCCGCTCCAGTTGTGAATCCGAATATCGGGCGATGGCAAATACGGCGGCTGAGATAATTTGGCTAACACATCTTCTAAGAGAGTTACACGCTCTTCCTCCGGATCGTCCTACGCTACTATGTGACAATCAAAGTGCTTTGTTCATGTCTCAAAATCCCGTCTCCCAAAAGCGAGCTAAACACATTGATCTTGACTATCACTTTGTTCGGGAACTTGTCTCCTCAGGTAAATTATACACTAAATTCGTTCCAACCAAGCTTCAAGTTGCGGACATATTCACCAAAAGTCTTCCGCGAAATGCTTTCGAATCATTCCGTGCGATGCTTAATTTGGGTCCTCCACCGTTTCGCTTGAAGGGGGGTGTTAGAACTTAATTGTATTGTGTCATTATTGTATAATTTCTTATTCTTGATGTACCTAAATTGTAACATTATTGTGTATATAATGACTTAGTCTCCCACTAATTTTGGTGTGGAGTTATTTCCATTCAGTTACGTGGCCTAATATTTTTTTTATTGCTATGTTTTGAAGTCTATTTTGGATTGGTGCTCCGGTTCGGGTCGGGTCAAACACAAAAAAATATATATATAAAAACGAATTCGGGTCGGGTCAAACAATAAAAACTAAAGATATCTAATCTGGGTCTAGTCGGTTCACACAATAAAAACTGTAAATGATGACTACCTTAAAGAAGAATTATAGCTCACCTCGACGCAATTTAAGATATTTAAATTCACCAATTATGCACTCCGAATCAAACTTGTCAGCAGTTTCTTTCTCCACGTAAATCATCAAGCTATCCGCGAGATACTCGTCTGACATCTTATTGCGAAGGCGATTTCTAAAAAAAGTCATCGCTGAGAAACTCCTCTCTGTTGTTGCAGTTAAAACCGAAAGTGTCAGGATTAATCGAACCACTTATCAATCAAATAGTATGTCTCATTTTTCTTAGTTTTGACAATAGTTCTACATAGATTGGAAATAGTTGAGACCTCACGTAGCTTGGTATTTTGTGTCATTTCAAGCTTAAAGACTTACAGCTGATATTGTGACTGATTCCTCTCTTGCTCCATAAAATCTTCGGGATAATATCTCACAAGTAGAGCACAAACTTGATCCACGTTAATCTCTTTTGAAGATAAAGTAGCACTAAGAGTTAACAACTCCATCGCATCCTTATTGAATCGACTATTCAGCTCAGTTTATTGATTGTCAATTGTGGATGTAAACACATCTATTTGGTAATAATGTTCAAATGTAACATGGATGTTGAAATTTATACATCATTCACAAAAAATAATTAAATAAATAAAAAATCAGAAGTATTCAAGCAATCAAGCTTACCTAAGGAATCGCCGACAGTCCTTCTACCCTTCTGGTTCTAGAATCGTCGACCGACCTTGTTTCTCGCTCTCTGCGTCGTCGACTTCGTCGTTCCGTTTGCCATTTTCCTTTGATTACTGATTTCTCCCGTAAGATGGGATTTGGAATTTGGATGCTAATGATTTCTTTTTTATTTTTTTTATGTTTTAATAAAGTATTTACGAAAACTACCCTATACTTTTTTTTTCTTTTTTATTTTTTTTAATGTTTTAATAAAGTATTTACGAAAACTACCCTATACTTTTTTTTCCAATTAAATCAAGTCATTTTACTTTAACTTTTACATTAAGATCCATTTCTTGATTTTCTTTTTAGTAAATTACATAATGTTTATATATAATTTTAGAGTAGGACCGACTAAATAAATTATACATTAAAAAATTTAGTGATGACCAACTCAATATATATATAAAAAAATATAGTGGTGACCGACACAATATATATATAAATATTCCTCGTAAAACACGTATAATCGATACTTCTGAATGAAAAATCAGCAACGACTGGGGTCGATACTAACACAAAGAAAAATTCACCCCTACATTTTATTGCCAATCCCAAACCTTGATAAATGAGATGACTTATAGGAGTAAAACAAGAAAAGGGCCCCAAATTCCCATTTCGTTTGGAGCTCTTAAAATAGTTTAGCTTGCCTCTATGCTCAGAGCGGATTCATAAAAAAAAATTCAGGGGTAGCGTTCAAAAATATTTTTGTCGTGACTAACGGGGGTTCGGGGGCAGCGCCCCCGAGAGAAGTTTTTTATTTTGGACAAAAGTCTTTCTTAAAAATGTATCAAAATTTTCTCTCTGAAAATGTGTCAGTTTCCAAAAGTTGATAAAGTCTTGTTATCCACTCCGTTTGTTTCACTTCACTCCTTATACTTACAAGTTTTATTTTAAAATACACAAACTTATTAGTTGTTCAGTTTTAGGTAATTAACGAGCTTTTGATCATATTTTCATGTCGAGATTTAAATAAAAATCATAAAATTGTTTTGAGGGGTAGCGTAAAATATTTTCAGGGGTACCGAAAAATTCGTTTCAGGAGTAGCAAAATACCAAAAACCTAAAAAAAATAAAACTGCACATCGCAGTAAAAGTTTAGGGGTAGTGACGCTCCTCCTGCCTTGTGGGTAGGTCCGCCCCTGCGGCTATATGCTAATCTCAACCGTTAAAATACCATGTTTTAGACTAATAAATACAAGCTCAACGATGAACTCCCGATCCACAACATTGACCATATATCGATCGAGACGTTCAACACACACAACGAATTGAAATTCAACAACTCTTTGTTTTCACATCACACCATATTATAATACATTAATACGTAAACTGTAAATAACCCAATTCCTCCATGCATGCAATTTACGTATCAATTTGATAGTAAAAAAAAAAAAAAAAGAGTTAACGGCGCTGTTAAGTTGGAAGTAATTGTGTCGGTCGGCTAAAGGGCGGTGAGTCTGAGTCCTACCAGGAAGACAACAAGTGAACCACAAAAGTCGTAGGGCCGCCGTAACGCCTACTTTTAAGCCCATGATGTGTCGGGCCCACGTGTGGATCTTCAGGGCCCAATCACTAGATATTGTTGTTTCATGCTCCTCCATAAAATGGTTTCCTACACAATATTAACATCTAAACATGGTGGTATATATTTTATTTTTTCTCAATTTTAACATGTATTTATCTAACGTTATTCGTACAACCGATAAGGATTGTTTGGTTTCAAACCGGGTCGTTATTGAGGGTGATTAAGGTTAACAACAACGGGCATGGGAGTTCAAAGCGAGGCATCGATCGAGTGGCTGGGGTTCAAAATTAAGGTCTTAGACGACGAGTTTCATTTGGCCGAATCAGATGATTATCATAGATTGAAAGGAGAAAAGACAAGTTCTTAAGTTTACTTTTTTTTGGAACAATTTTTGTCGAATTTCATATTATTGTTAAGGTTTGAATTTTTTTCTCCATAGAAAAAAAATATTTTCTAAAAAATGTTTTCTAGGGGATAATACCTTAGTTCTCTACGGAGTATTATTCTTCATCAATACATACTAGAAGACAGGTTTAGTTTTTTTTTTTCAAAGAATACTTAAAACATCTTTTAATTTTACTCTTAGATCTACTACATGCTTGTTCATACTGAACCTTTGTAAATGACAACTCCATAATAGATTTTATAGGGGTTTATGTTTTGATGTAAAAAATCTTCTTCAAAATCAAGCCGTGTTAAAAATGATATATTTTAACTTCTTATTTTTTTAAATTCGTTTTCGTTTTTCTTAATGTTAAATTACGATGACGTAATTGTTTCTTAACTTCCTTAAGACACCATTCTGAATAATTATTAACTTTTGTATCTACAATTCGATATTCAAATCGAGTCGTCTTCTCTTTACGTATGTAATTGCGTCACTATCACCGCCAAAATGCAAAACGACGTCCACTAGTTAAGAGTTAAAATGCTTAATTGACGAGTGTTTCATTTTGACGACCATTATAACCGCCGGAAGACTTTCATTCTGCCTTTTGCCACTATTCAAATAAGTTGAGGGACCAAAATGGTGGAAAAAACTGCCCTTCAAGATTACAGGATAGTTAACTATGCTAACGGAAATGGATGAAAAATGCAATTTTTTGAAAGTGGAATGTATTCTATGCAAACTTTATATAAATGAATAAAAATAATAATGATATATCTAGTTTGAAACGAATCTATCTAAATAACTAAATATATAGATAACAAGTTACACTTAATAAGATTTTTATGTTATTTAAGTTCAGCCCACCACTATCCTGTCTGTACTTCTATAGGTGTTGAGTCATCTTTGAAAAATCCTTCTAAATCGAGATCTTTTTAAAATATTTTTAAAATAATTAATAATACGTTATTTAGTCGTCTCTACTATTTTATTATATGGGGTCGATATCAAAATTTCTTGATGATCTCTCGGGAATAGATCACATATATAGTAAGTAGAAAAAAAAATTCATGGGTGTCGGGTACAGTTGACCTCATCCCTACTACTAAGGTTCAATTCGCCCCTGAATCTAATAACATGTTCATGGAGATCCTATATATGGAGCAAAGCGAAGTAGTACATTGAACTAACAACTTGCATAAATTTGTTGTCTTCTTTTCCATCTTTTGGTTTTGCAGGTCCGCCACTTGATAAATGGACTTGTGCGGACAGTAATGGAAGCCTCGATGAATTATGTACAAGTTGAATAAGAGGCAGAATAGATGATATTCAAGACGAAGTTGAGGCAATTACATTCGTATGTCACTGGGTGCCAATAGAAGTAAATATATTTAACAAGAAGGCTGGATCAGTAATTAGATCGTTGGCTTTATTGGCTTTAACATTTCATTCTCATCATGTGTAACGATTTGCCAGAAACACATGATCATCTATTTTCGGCCTGTTTGTTTGCAACCAACTACCGAGGGACGGAATTGGGAGTTGGCTGAAGGTACCACATATATATACACATTCTCATATAGTCATATTTGGACCCAATGAAATGAAGCTGCATAATATATACAAGTACAATGGTCACTTGTTGGAGTATTTGAAAGGTAAAAAATGAAACGGTTCACACTAACAAAAAAACGTAGAGAGAAAACGCTAGAAAAAATAAAATAATAAACACACTTATGGATTACATATATATACATTCTCGTATTTGGACCCAATGGAGCTGCATAATACAAGTACAGACGGAAAGCAAAGGAAGAAAATCTTACAAACCACTATAAAGGTTGCTTGTTGGAGTTGTTGGAGTATTTGAAAGGCAAAAAATGAAACGGTTCACAATAAAAAAAAACGTAGAGAGAAAACACTAAAAGAAAAAAAAATCATAAACACACTTACGGATCTTATATAAACTAATAAAGCAAATAAAATGGTTTACACATGTGTTCTTTTTAAGATGTCTATATCAGCACTGTCACATGTCAATACCAGATTCAATTATCAATATAGTAAATTACCAATTAAGATTAATTACCATATTAATTTTTTTTTTTAAATGGAAAACATAATATAAATTTGATAAATTACTCAATAATTTGAGTCTTTTAAAAAAAAATCAAGAATTTATCATATTTAATGAATTAAATTATCAATTAATATTTTATAATGTATTATGTCATTTATAATTTTCAAATTTCTTAATCGTTTTTTATATTTAGCTAATATTATAAACCTAAATTCAACCCGTTTAATACATGCGTTACTAACATAATTAACAATATAGCAGAAAAGATAAGAGTTTAAATAGGAATGAACAAACAAAATTACTTTTGGATGGGCGCTGCAATATTATACTGTAATAAGCTAGTTTTAGTTAATTTATAATACATGCAACAGTTTAAAAACCTGTCTTACTTTCAAAGAAACATTTAAACGAAAAGTGTGATAAATAAAACTTAAGGGTTAAAACTACACTATAACCATATAAACCGGGACCACCCTTGTAATTTTAAAAACTTGTAGTGCCCACAAGTCACAGCACTGGTTCAGGGAATCAGTAGACAATCAATAGCGCGTGGGGCATCAGGTCTCCATCACGCAACGTTACCACGTATAATTTTTTTTTTTTTAAAAATAATCAAAATTAAATAGGAAGCATGACGCCGCCATGCCACGTAACCCCCCCCCCCTCCTTTATGGGCGGCTGCCCCATCTACGCTCCGTCCATTGACCGTTTCTCCACTCGTTCTTTCTATATAATAATCCACCCCTCACTTATTCTCCCCCAAAACTAAACAGCCTTTAAAATTATTTTTTTGTAATTTTCTTCTACCGGTAAATTAGATTCTATCATTCTTATGTCCCCTAAAGATAGAACGCCGGTTGCCGTTAAAGCTAACGGCAGCGGCGTAGGATTAGGCTTGCAAGTGAAAGAGGCGCATTTTAGGGGCGTAAGGAAGCGGCCGTGGGGGAGGTACGCCGCCGAGATTCGTGATCCCGGTAAAAAAAGCCGCGTGTGGCTTGGCACGTTTGATACGGCGGAGGAAGCCGCCAGGGCGTACGACGCGGCGGCGCGTGAGTTTCGTGGCGCTAAAGCTAAAACTAATTTTCCTGTATATGATGATGATGATAATTGTTTGTTAAAGGTGCAGAATGAGAATGAGAATGAGAATAAGAAAGAGAAAGCGAGTTTAGTGAGTTTAGTGAGTCAGCAGAGTATGAGTCAGGGGAGTACCGTTGAGTCGACGAGTCGACTCAGTCGAGACGCGGAATCGGTTGAGCCTTGTTTGGATCTAGATCTGGATCTGGATCTGAATCTGTCGTGCGGCGGCGTCGCTCCGTCTCCCGCCGCCGGTCAGTTACCTTTCCGGCGGGACAATACGTACCGTTTCCCTCCGGTGACGGTTTTTTTCGCGCCGCAGGCGTATCAGATGTTCTATTTCGACGGGATCATCCTCCCCGGACAAGTTCAACCGCCGCACCACGGCGGATCCGACCGATCTGGTTTCCGGCAATCGGTGAGCGATGAATCGAACGCATCATCTGTTGTAGATCTGAAGCCGTTACCGAAACGGATCGCGATCGATCTCAACCTTCCGCCTCCGTCGTAATTTTGTTCGATGATTCCAATAGCTGATCGAATCGTTTGAAATTAGCAATCGGTTACATTTACCGAAGGAGAATGAATATCGTGGACTGTATTGTATATACCTACCTAATCATAATCAGATCTATGTGATTGTGCAACATTCAGAGAAATCCTCTTTGTAATTTCTTCAATTGATGTTCCGCAGCATTTGCCTTAAGAAATTGTAATCGCTTTTTGGTAGAAATATCTGCCGGATTTTTTGTAATGTGACTTCCTAAAAGTTTTCCGGTATAGATCTAGGCTTTTACGGCAACTTTAGTCTGATCTAATTGGCAGTTTTCCGGGCAAAACTGCCGGAGTATTTGTCTGATCTAAGTTTGGCAGTTTTCCGGGGAAAATTGCCGGAGTATTTGTGATAATGTTATATCCGTACCGGTAGTGACGGCACACGGGTTTCAACTTTTAAAAGAATGACGCGTGTGCATAATCGGAATTATCAATTAATAAAAAAAAGTTATGATGGCCTGCCTATTTGTGTTTTAAGAGTAATAAGTCGTCTCGTGAGTTTAACAAAAAGTTAAACTACATGATACCATCTAAAATTCTCAGTTTTTTAGAAAACTCATTCATTGTGGTAAAATCTTTCAGAGGCGGTATTAAACTTGTGACCTCTCAGCCATCCCAAGCTCTATCCTCCATGTCTATATCATTATGACAAATGACCGTAAAGTTAAACTGCATGACACCATCTAAATTCCTCAGTTTTTGAGAAAACCAACTTACTGTAGTAAAACCCTCCAGAGCCGGGATCAAAGACCTCTCAGCCATCCCAAACTCCATCATTCATGTCCATATCATTAGGACAATGATATTTTAGTGTAATTTAACAAGTTAGAAATAAGAGTAAATTAGATTTGCCATTAAAAAAATTAATAAAATTACTAGAATCTATTAAGCCTTTTTAGGGTTCTTGTGCGACGGCACGTTATTTCTTAATCAAAAGATTATGAGGTGTAAGGAGGGGTTTGTGTGGTTTCACATCTAAACCGTTCCCACCCAATCGGTTTAGCGGCTATTAAAAGCCGATGGTTTTTGTGCTACTAAAAGCCGATTGTTTTTGTGTGTCATGGACTCATTGCTTCAAGGTTCTACTTCCTCTATTTAGACTAGTTTTAATTTTTAAGGTAGTAATGATGAAAATAAGATAGTAATGTGTGTGAAACTTTCACTCACTTCAACCTTAATTTAGAGACTGCAAATTTATGAATGTATATTATAGAATTAGAAATTTTTAAAAAACTTGGTGAGAAATATATATCTGATACCTATCTAAAATTTTAGGATATCAGTCCAAAAAAATACGTTTAAAGATAGCTTACTCACTAATCTCTAAAACTAAAAGAATACTTCCACACTATTTCGTAAATACACTATTCTGTGACTGAAAGACGATCTTATGACTCTATAGTCAGGCTGATTAAGTTTTATGACCTTGACTTTCATTATATATTACTATCTTATGACTGTATAGTCAGGCTGATTAAGTTTTATGACCTTGACTTTCATTATATATTACTAGCAGGGTGTCAATATGATATGAGAGAGAATATAACATACTAGCACAAGTATTGGTAAAACGCTTAAGCAACTAAGTAATGAAGTATAACAAGTATTTCCTTATTTTTCTTCTTTATTTGAGTTTTTTTTTTTTGTCTTTTCTTATTTACATTCACAGTGGATCAGATGTTTTAAAACTACTTCATGCAAAGTGGCCAAACATGAGAATGCATGTACTATACAAAAAGGATTAGTGACGTAACTTGATGCCTGTTTCCCTTCTATTTCCATGTAAACTTGTAGGTGTTAAATGAAAACAAATGCTTTGGTCAAAAATAAACTATAACTATTGATTACACCACGATAAGCTTTACTGTTTTACCTCAGAACTCGGATTGATAGTTATACGGTTCTCGTTACTTTGTGCTTTAGCTATGTAGTTGTTTTTTATACTTAAAATATCTTCACTGCACTGTGGAGAAGATAAAATCTAGTTAATATAAAAAGACACTTTTATCATTTAAAATCTTTAAATGCACTATAATATAAGTATCGATTATTATTTCTTAACATGACTAGATAATCACTTATGATAATGACACAATCTTATACACGAATCAAAAAAATAAATTGTTATAGAAAGTAGGGGGGAGGAATGGATAATAGAGACATTGAGAGGTTCTTAAGTGAAAAATGTGAAAAGAAAGAAATCTAGAAACCACGTGTTACACGCATCGGAAAGCGCGTGAGATGCAAAGTGTGGGGCCCGCTGTCGTAGTTGCGGGCGGCGTGGAGAAAACAAGAAATTAATGTTTGGAAAATGAGAGGAAGCCGGCATCTGCATGGAGGGCCTTATCCGACAGGCTCCCTTAAGGTTGTGAACAAATCAGCGGGGTCCACGTGTGAATTATTAGGTGACAAATATTTTCAGATTTATTTTTTCACGGTTTATATTGTAAATTTGTAAGGTGTGTGAGAACCCATCATAATGTTATTAGACACGTGGTGCGTGAAATGTGAAGTAACAGCCATCATGTGAAGTGGAGTGCCTCTCGACTAGAAAGAATATATAAAAATAAAAAATAAAACATAACGGTCTTCGTTTTGTTACATGGTATCTTACCGTTGGTGTTTGATAAAGATTTGTTCTTTTTAAGGTTTTTTTTTTTATAAGTGATAAAGAGTTCAAGCTCTATGATCTATGTGAATAGGGCCTTCAGATTTGTAATTTCTTTTAATATATCGTTGGTTTTGGCAATTCGGCTAGACTTATATGTTTCTGTGTATTAGATCGGTCATCAAAGGGCATTTTTTTCAGTGGTATTAGGTGATGATTGGGAGTGTTGATCAAGAGGTCATAAGTTTGATGTCTCGAGTCTTTAAGTTCTATTACAGTGGGCATCGGGCAGTGAATTTCTATAGGATGAACTTGTTGGAATTTTGGGAGAAAAACTAGTGGAAAATGAGTTTTTTCACTAAGTGTGAAAATGAGTTTTTCACCAACTTTGGACTAAAATAAAATACAGATAACATAGGTTGTTGCCTCTGTATTTAATGGGTTTGTGTAGTACGTTGTGAGGGCTTTCCAACGCATCAAACCACGTCCAAATCCGAGCTCGTATGAATGAGATATCGAAGCTCAAAGTTGAGGTCTCGCAACTCGTGAAGCTGCGAAAATTAGAGAGAAAAATGCTAAGTATAGCATGTTAACTCATCCCACATTGGTTGGGGATTGAAACCAAAAGTGGTTTATAAGGTGGGAACCTTACCAACTATTGTTTCCTTTAGTAGGACACATCCCTTGGACCCTGAGGGGTGCGAAGCACCCCTAACTCGCACTCGCACTCGCACACGCACGCGCGCGTGGCGTGGGCGTATGAGGCGCAATGTGGCGCTTTGATGGCGCACTTTGCACTTCGCATCGCCGCTTGAGAGCCGCCTTATTGTTTTTGGGTTCAACCGGAAGGTGTTCCGGTTGAAGTCCAAGCGGACCTGTGTGGTCTGGGCAGATAGATCAAGCGGAACTGGGTTCAACCGGAAAAAAATTCCAGCTTGAAGTTCAAGTGGAAAAAGGAGCTTGAACTTGAAGCTCAGTTGGAAAAGGAGCTTGAACTTGAAGCTCAGCTGAAAAGGAGCTTGAAGTTCAAGCGGAAGATCAGTTCTTCCGGAAACAGCTGTTACGCGGAGATTCCTCCGGATTGACAGCTGTAAACGCGTTTTGAGCTAAATAAGGTAATTCCGCGTTAATTAGAAATCAATTTGCATTAAAGACGTTTAATGCAAAGTTTGACTACGAATTATTTTTGTGTGCTCAACAAGTCATTCCCACCACTATATATACAGCCTCATTAGTTGAGGCTAGAAACACCAGAATTCACAGAATTCTTTCTCTCTGCCTCTCCTCAATAATTCTCTCATCTTCTTCATCGTTCTTGCTCTTCAAGCTTCAAGGTATTTTCAAGCTTAGAGTTATCCCGGCCGTACAATACGGTTTAGGCGATTGTACCCTGGGAAACAAAACGGATCTTCGGTAGACCCGGAATTTGTTTTAAGGGACCCGGGTTTTGACCCGAATCCTTCGCCAAAGATTCCTTGGAATCTTCATCGTTTTATTAAACTAATATCAAAATTGTTTTCCTTAAACCTTTTCATTTAAAACATTTTCTATAACTCACTGTTTGTTTTATTTCATTCAAAACATTAATATTTTATTTACAAGCATTTGTTAAACTTTGCTTTCATTTCATTTGTATTGCAATTTCATTTCGTTGTAATTCTTATTTATTTCCCTGTATGGTATATCATTTCCGTGTAACCTTTAATCATTTCCTTGTAATTGTTGATAGGAGTAGAATTTCATTTTCATTATATTGTAATAGATTAGATTTATTTCTTTCGTTGTAATCGTACTTAAATAAAAGTATTTATTTTAATTAAATTTACGAACGGTTCTCCTACAAACTTAAAACAAATTTTTAAAACACCGTTCGTTTTATAAAAACTTCATTACCTCGAGTTTCAAAGTTGGACTTAGATTTCTCGAGGTGATTTAGTATTTTAAAAAATAAATATTTTTCAACTCGTTTTGACTCAAAGTTGGACTTAGAGTTAAACGAGTTGTCGGTTACGACATAACCTTAACATCCATTAGTTGGACGTTATAAATTTTATTTAAAACAATCTAACCTCCATAAGTTGGAAGTTATAAAATTTATTACATCTCTAATTCCATCCATTTGTTGGACTTTAATCTCTTCAAAACGTGCGCGTTTAGAGATTAAAACTCTCTTCTACTCCTTGAAAACCATCCATTAGTTGGAGGTTTTTTCTTACGTTTTAAACGTGCGCGTTTAAATAACAATTCTGAACATTAACTTGTGTAGTTTTATATTTCAGAAAAATGACTAACGAAACCGTTAAGACGACCGAAAAGCCTAAGGAAACACCATCGGTTGGTACTTCCACTGGCATAACGGCCAACACCATCGCCAGTCATGCCGAAAAACCCGAGAAATTCTCGGGTTTGCACTTCAAAAGGTGGCAACAGAAGATGTTGTTCTACTTAACCACCTTGAACCTTGCAAGGTGTCTCACGGAGTCCGCTCCCCAACTCGGTGAAGGGAAGCCAACGCTGAAACCGTTAATGCGGTTGACGCTTGGAAACATTCGGACTATTTGTGCCGCAACTATGTGTTGAACGGCCTAGTGGACTCTCTGTATAATGTCTACTCGGTGTTTAAGACTTCCAAAGAATTATGGGAGTCTTTAGACAAGAAGTACAGAACGGAGGATGCTGGCACGAAGAAATTCGTGGTAGCCCGTTTCCTGGATTACAAAATGGTTGATAATAAAACCGTGATGAGTCAAGTCCAGGAGCTTCAAATTATACTACATGAGGTCCACGCAGAGGGTATGTCCCTTTGCGAGACATTTCAAGTGGCGGCTATGATTGAAAAGCTTCCGCCTTCGTGGCTTGAGTTTAAGAATTATCTTAAACACAAAAGAAAGGCGATGACCGTTGAGGATCTCATTGTCCGTCTTCGTATCGAGGAGGACAATAAGATGGCTCAAAAGGCCACCACCATGCAACCTTCGGCTAAGGTGAATATGGTGGAGGTTGGTCAGTCTTCCAAGGGAAGCAAGCGCAATGGTGGGGCCAAAGCCAAAGGCAAAGGCAAAGCGGTTGAGCACTTGGCACCGAAGAAAGGGGTTGTGAAAAAGAAGCCTCTAAAGTTTTCTGGAAAGTGCTACAACTGTGGGGGGCATGGTCATCGGGCGGATCAGTGCCCGAAACCACAACGTGAGCACGCTCACATGATGGAGGATGACATGCCACTGGTGGCCATGATCACGGAGGCGTCTGCCTTCATTTCTGAAGTCAACATTGTGGGGGAGAACCCTGGCTGGTATGTTGACACCGGTGCCACCCGCCACGTGTGTGGAGACAAGTCCCTCTTTAGTACGTTTAAAGAGGCGAAGGGGACCGAGAAGCTTTACATGGGGAATAAAGCTACTGCCGACATCATGGGTGAAGGCAATGTGGTCTTGAAGTTCACTTCAGAGAAGGAACTTACGTTGAGCAACGTTTTGTACGTTCCAGAAATCAGGAAGAATCTTGTTTCTGGATGGCTGCTCAACAAGTTTGGATTTCGCATTGTGATCGAGTCTGATAAGGTCGTGTTGACCAAAAACGGCATGTTTGTAGGCAAGGGCTATGCCCAAAATGCTATGTTTAAATTGTCTACAATGGTAATTAATAAAATGGCGAAAGCCTCCTCTTCTACTTATATGATTGAGTTTTATGATTCAAATATGTGGCATGGTAGATTAGGACACGTCAATTTTAATTCAATTCGCCGTTTAATGAATTTAAAATGTTTGCCAAATTTTAAAATAGACTCGAAATCAAAATGCGAAACGTGTGTCGAATCCAAACTTACAAGACAACCATTTAAATCGGTTGAACGAATAACCGAACCCCTAGACTTAATTCACACTGATGTGTGTGACTTGAAAGTCGTCCCCACGCGTGGCGGACACAAGTACTTCATCACGTTTATTGATGATAGTACAAGATATTGCTATGTATACTTACTTAAGAGTAAGGATGAAGCAATAAACAAGTTTGTCTTGTTTAAGAACTTGGTTGAGAATAAATTCACCAAGAAAATTAAGGTTTTGCGGAGTGATAGAGGAGGTGAATATGTTTCACCGTTTGCGGACTTATGTGCACAAAGTGGAATTGTCCATGAGACCACCGCACCTTATTCTCCACAATCCAATGGCATTGCGGAACGAAAGAACCGTACATTGAAAGAGATGATGAATGCCATGTTGAATAGTTCTGGGATGAGCCTAGACATGTGGGGGGAAGCCATCTTGACGGCTAACTATCTTTTGAATAAGATACCCCGCAAAGATAAGGATAAGACTCCTTATGAATTGTGGACGGGCAAAACGCCATCCTACAAATACCTCAAAGTGTGGGGGTGCCTAGCTAAGGTATTAGCTCCTTTGCCTAAGGTGCAAAGGTTAGGACCCAAAACCGTGGACTGTGTGTTCATTGGATACGCAGAAAACAGTAGTGCATATCGGTTTCTTGTTCATGACTCGAAAAATCCCGATATACTAGAAGACACTATCATGGAATCAAGGAATGCTTCATTCTTTGAAAATGTATTTCCGTGTTTGTCACGAGAACGCGCGAGTTCATCGACACCATTAGTTGGTGACGAGACTCGTGAAGATCCATTTGTTGGTGACGAGGTTTATGAACAACCATCGGTTGGTAACGAAGTTCGTAAACGGTCTGCATCTGATGAGGGTGAGCCTAGAAGAAGTAAGCGAAAAAGGGTTGGAAAATCCTTTGGACCTGACTTCACGGCTTACATGGTTGAGGGTGATCCCAATACCTACCGCGAGGCGGTAACCTCTTCAGATGGGCCTCAATGGAAAGAAGCCATCAAGTGTGAGATAGAGTCTATCTTGCAGAACCACACTTGGGAGCTTGTCGATCTTCCTAAGGGTTGCAAACCACTTGGATATCGGTGGATATTCAAGAAGAAGTTGAAAGCTGATGGCTCCATTGACAAGTATAAGGCGAGGCTAGTGATCAAAGGATACAGACAAAAGGAAGGTCTGGATTACTTTGATACTTACTCACCTGTTACTCGCATAACCTCGATAAGGTTGGTGCTTGCTATAGCGGCTTTACGAAATTTGGAGGTTCACCAAATGGACGTAAAAACCGCGTTTCTAAACGGTGATTTAGAAGAAGAGATCTACATGGAACAACCTGAGGGTTTTACCGCTCCTGGCCAAGAAGGCAAGGTGTGTAGACTCGTCAAGTCTTTGTATGGCTTGAAGCAAGCTCCGAAACAATGGCACCAGAAGTTTGACCGTGTCATGCTTGACAACGGATTCAAAATAAATGAGTGCGACAAGTGTGTCTATGCGAAAGACACACCTAGAGGTTATGTGATTTTGTGTCTCTATGTAGATGACATGCTTATCGTCGGGAGTGATGATAAGATGGTCAAAGCTACTAAAGACATGTTGAAAGCGAGATTTGACATGAAAGACATGGGGCTCGCAGATGTGATACTCGGTGTAAAAATCATCAGAACCCCAAATGGTATTGTCTTGAGTCAATCTCACTATGTGGACAAAATCCTTGAGAAGTTCAACGCGGGAGATAAGAGTGTGTCTCAAACTCCGGTTGATACTACCCTTCATCTTGCTAAGAATAGAGGAAAAGGGGTTGCTCAGTTGGAGTACTCAAGGGTGATTGGGAGTCTCATGTATCTTATGACATGTACCAGACCAGATTTGGCTTATGCTGTGAGCAGACTAAGTCGGTACACGAGTAATCCGTGCGCGGTACATTGGAAAGCAATGACTCGTTTACTAAGGTACTTAAGATACACGAGAGACTATGGACTGCATTATACCCGAGATCCAGCGGTTATCGAAGGATACTGCGATGCGAATTGGATTTCGGATATAAAGGATTCCAAATCAACAAGCGGGTATGTGTTCACGCTTGGTGGCGCGGCTATTGCTTGGAAATCGGCTAAGCAAACTGTTATAGCGCGGTCCACAATGGAATCTGAGTTCATCGCCTTGGATAAATCTGGTGAAGAGGCGGAATGGCTACGTCAGTTTGTGGAAGAAATTCCAAGGTGGCCTATGCCAATGACGGCTATTTGCATACATTGTGACAGTAAATCAGCGATTGGGCGCGCTCAATCCATGATGTACAATGGCAAATCAAGGCACATTAGACGTAGACATAATACGGTACGACAACTAATCTCTACTGGTGTTATCTCAATTGACTATGTGAAGTCAAAGGATAACACTGCGGATCCGTTTACAAAAGGCTTAAGCAAAGAGTTAGTTTTGAAGTCGTCAAGGGGAATGGGACTAAAGCCCATTGGGTTGAAAGCTGATGCGAAGGAAAACCTAACCTATGAAAATGGAGATCCCAGGCTCTAGGTTCAATAGGACAACCTAACCGCATTGGCTAAGGTCACTGTGGGGGAGTACCCTAAAATCTTAAAAGGAAGTTGTGTACTTCCTAGTCCATTCCTATCACCAAACAGTGAAGTGTGTGAGGTTAAGCATACGATGGTCAAAGACTTTGTGTAAGTCATAGATGATTTTGAGTAAATCATAATACCAATGCTTTTAATGATTGTGGTAATCACCTATGCAAGAGAGAAGTGCGGTCGCTTCGAATGGATTTGTTGGGCACAAATCCTAGAGCTCTAGCAGAACCAGGCGAGTGTTCCAGGACCATGATTGGACACGACAATGAGGGCTAACCAAGTTAGGGAAAGTGTTGTGTGGGCATAATAACGGTTACACAAACGGTCGGTTGGTTCAAAGACATCGCGTCTACCAAACACCAGTAACCCAAGTATGTTTCACAAAGGAAGGTTCAAAGGGGACACCTACCTATCCTGCAATACTGGACTGCCGAAATTGCTCTTGATTCTTGAAGAATAGATCGATACCCATTCATGTGGGGGATTGTTGGAATTTTGGGAGAAAAACTAGTGGAAAATGAGTTTTTTCACTAAGTGTGAAAATGAGTTTTTCACCAACTTTGGACTAAAATAAAATACAGATAACATAGGTTGTTGCCTCTGTATTTAATGGGTTTGTGTAGTACGTTGTGAGGGCTTTCCAACGCATCAAACCACGTCCAAATCCGAGCTCGTATGAATGAGATATCGAAGCTCAAAGTTGAGGTCTCGCAACTCGTGAAGCTGCGAAAATTAGAGAGAAAAATGCTAAGTATAGCATGTTAACTCATCCCACATTGGTTGGGGATTGAAACCAAAAGTGGTTTATAAGGTGGGAACCTTACCAACTATTGTTTCCTTTAGTAGGACACATCCCTTGGACCCTGAGGGGTGCGAAGCACCCCTAACTCGCACTCGCACTCGCACACGCACGCGCGCGTGGCGTGGGCGTATGAGGCGCAATGTGGCGCTTTGATGGCGCACTTTGCACTTCGCATCGCCGCGAGCCGCTTGAGAGCCGCCTTATTGTTTTTGGGTTCAACCGGAAGGTGTTCCGGTTGAAGTCCAAGCGGACCTGTGTGGTCTGGGCAGATAGATCAAGCGGAACTGGGTTCAACCGGAAAAAAATTCCAGCTTGAAGTTCAAGTGGAAAAAGGAGCTTGAACTTGAAGCTCAGTTGGAAAAGGAGCTTGAACTTGAAGCTCAGCTGAAAAGGAGCTTGAAGTTCAAGCGGAAGATCAGTTCTTCCGGAAACAGCTGTTACGCGGAGATTCCTCCGGATTGACAGCTGTAAACGCGTTTTGAGCTAAATAAGGTAATTCCGCGTTAATTAGAAATCAATTTGCATTAAAGACGTTTAATGCAAAGTTTGACTACGAATTATTTTTGTGTGCTCAACAAGTCATTCCCACCACTATATATACAGCCTCATTAGTTGAGGCTAGAAACACCAGAATTCACAGAATTCTTTCTCTCTGCCTCTCCTCAATAATTCTCTCATCTTCTTCATCGTTCTTGCTCTTCAAGCTTCAAGGTATTTTCAAGCTTAGAGTTATCCCGGCCGTACAATACGGTTTAGGCGATTGTACCCTGGGAAACAAAACGGATCTTCGGTAGACCCGGAATTTGTTTTAAGGGACCCGGGTTTTGACCCGAATCCTTCGCCAAAGATTCCTTGGAATCTTCATCGTTTTATTAAACTAATATCAAAATTGTTTTCCTTAAACCTTTTCATTTAAAACATTTTCTATAACTCACTGTTTGTTTTATTTCATTCAAAACATTAATATTTTATTTACAAGCATTTGTTAAACTTTGCTTTCATTTCATTTGTATTGCAATTTCATTTCGTTGTAATTCTTATTTATTTCCCTGTATGGTATATCATTTCCGTGTAACCTTTAATCATTTCCTTGTAATTGTTGATAGGAGTAGAATTTCATTTTCATTATATTGTAATAGATTAGATTTATTTCTTTCGTTGTAATCGTACTTAAATAAAAGTATTTATTTTAATTAAATTTACGAACGGTTCTCCTACAGAACTCAATTGATGTGTTTGGGCTAACCAGCACACGAGAGAGTAAAGCTATGCTCTCTGCTCTCTAGGATGTGGGCCCTTTTCACCAGTACAGGTTTTCTTGGGTATTTGGGCGTTAATCGTTTGCTGTCCATACAAATTAGATCAACGCCCCGTGATGGTCACTTGTGAGGCGTCATGAAGTTCAATAACGCAATGAGCTAGGAAGATAAAAGAAAAAGCGACAACCGGCTCTGGCCTTTGTGGGAACTTAGGGAAAATCAACACGCAACACCAATCAAAGTCCAGGGACCCACATGATAGAGGTGATGAAGAAAAAAACAACCATTCAATTGGTTTTCGGGCATAAAAACCGTCTCTAACATCTCTATTTTCTAGTGAAGAATAAAATGTATATTCCTCGACTCTTTAATTTCTATAATCACTAATTGCTTCTTGCTTTCTTAAATCTTTTATATTCTATGATCCTCACTTTTGCTCATTGGAAGGAACTGAAATCTACACCTTTGTTTTGTCGAAATTGAATTGCAATCCCACTCTAGTTTAAAAGAAATTGAAAAGTTGAGATTGAATTTGCTGAAAGGTGAGAGGACTTCCGGACTTCAAATTGTTACTTTGTTTAAAAGGCACTTGATTCTTGAATTCTTGGTTGAGGTACTCGATTATATATCTCTAACTTTTTGCAAGTGATTCAATTCTGAATTGTTTTTTTTTTTTGGTTTGATGTATATTTCTTGATTTGTGAATTGGGTTGTCTGTCATTTGTGATAAATCTTAGTTTTGTGAAAACCCCAAATGAATCCGAATGAAAACCCTTTTGACTCGATGCAAATGAAAACCCTTTTGCCAGAGAAGACCACGTTGGTGATTATTGGTTACCGATGATTGGTGGTGCCATGGAGGAAAGTGGTGGAGAAACCGAAGGGATTTTGGTTTGAGTTTTGTCTGATTAGAATTTTTGTTATGATGTATAGTTATTTCATTATAGTTTTAAACTTTCAGTTATTTACAAAAGTGACCCCTAAAAGTTAAAAAGACAATTATACCCTCATATGCATTGCACATGACATAACTTAACGGAAAAAATTTAACGTTCGTTAGAGGAAAGGATGTAAACTGTTACAAAATATGAACATAAATAACGGTTTTTGTTATTTCCTTAGTTTAAGGACGAAAAATAAAATTTAAGTAATTCTTAATCAAACAAAGTTGGTGTAGTGGTTAAACTCCTACCTTGTGGTTGAAGAGACCCAGGTTATAGTTCTACTCACACTACTTTGTGAGATATTGGTGAGCAATGAAAGAATTTGAAATACAATGAATTTCTTTAGTCAATGAAATTTAGTAACTAGTATTATATTAAAGAATATGTAAAATATTACTAATATGACCCTCCAATTTGAATGTTCAGGTTCCACTACTGGTCATTGTGTTTTACATATTACGGGTATACAATAATGTTATAATTGTGATTTTCAAAACTGGTCATCGTAGAAAAACATCATTTTAGAGAAACACAAAGGTATTCAAGAAAACCCATTAACAAACAAAAAGACACAATAACGCGTTACAAAACACAAAGGCTAAAAAACGTATATTTTATTTTTATATTTAACGATACTATACTTATTTTAAAGATATAAAACGTTCATTTTTATAGAGTACTTTAAAAAAAATGTCATATATAAAGTCATGAACCTTTAAAAAAGAGTGGGGGATCTTGAATTCTTGATAAAATGTCAACAATAGTGGTCTGACTAAAATACGTTTTCATCAACTTTCTCTTCTAGAGTTTGATCGTAACCATTGGTTAGATATTAACAATAGATCTAATAACATTAAATCTTTCTTAAACTTTATAAATAATAACTCTTTTTATAATAATCCGGGAAAACAATTATACCCTCATAGAGTGATAGAGTTGAATTATACAGAAAAGAGATTCGCATAAAATATAAAAAGTGCATTACGTTTTAAGTTTAAGGCATCATGTCCTAAATTTTAATAATCGTGTTCACAAAAGACACCATATAGTCATATACTTTTTAAACTCTTTTGGTAAAATCTTATCTTACTAAACTTAAATACTGTTTCTCCTCAGGCCCATTGAACACTTCATTTGGGCCCAAAATTATTGCAACAAATTTTGTAGACTTGGTCCTTGATTATACATTTATACGCTATATTCCAATTGACCGAGTCAACAACGTGGAAATGGGTTAACTAAGAGTTGTTGTCGTTTAGTTCCCACTAGGAGAAAAGATATAGGGTTGGCAGAATGTATGAGTTTGTATTTTTAAATAATTAGAATAAAATATATAATTTATTTTCATATATTTTTTTTAAAGATGTAAAGTTGGTAGTGGAGTGAGTTTACGGATTGTAATATTGAAGTTATGCTTGACCCGATCAGTTTGACCAGTCGAACCAGTGATCGGAGGTTTAAGGTGGTTTGAGTGTGTTCGGTTTAGTCTACTTTTGATCTGATTTTTGACCCGACGGTCCTTACAATTCAACCCGTCTAAACCCGAAACCGGTTTGCTAATTAAACCTAATATTTAAAAGAAATTAGGGTATTCACACATACAACGGTATATTATTTTATTAAACAACGATAATCAATTATTCGTCATTCATGTAAGCTTAATCTTCATTAGTGATTTTCAATGCTTTGTGTTCGTGTTTTCATTAGTGATTTTCAATGCTTTGTGTTCATGTTTTGATTTTCATACGTATATTGTTTTGATTTCTCTTGGTATTACTACCGATTTAGAGATTATTTCATTTTGCGTAGTAGGTCCTTGTTGTATTTATTAGTTGATGTTTAATGTTTAATACAAATAAGAAATTAATCACGTTCATTACCTTTTTTTATTGACATTTGTCATGTTTGAAAGTTTATATAGTTTGTATTACAAATTTACAGGTTTGAATATTCAATATAGTTCGACCTACCGGGTCAACCAATTGATTTTTTAAATATAAATCAAGTCCGATTTTAAAACACTAACGATTTTGATTGATTGTAAACGAGTGAAGTTGATTTTTCATAACATTTAGGTATGACGTATGGTGATACCGGATAGAATTGACAATTTCTCTAAATGATAGTGAATAGAATTGGCAATTTTTCTAAATTCTAGGGATGTCGATAGAAACATAGATCCTATTATAAATGCTCTAATAATAAGTAGACCCAAATAAACAATAAGAAATAAAACTCAAATCTACAACTTTCTCAATAATTAGGTATGTTAAACACCCTAATTAAAGTTTATAGTTTATATATTTATCATTGTTTTTTCTCTTTTCTCCACTAATAACCAAAATAAATAATACTTTATACCTTTATCATTATATTTTTTCTCTCCCTTTCTCTTCAAACCTTAAATTTTAGAGATTCAGTAAATTTTTTCTCAAATATAGGGATAACAGTAAATTTTTCTCTCTCTCTTATACTCACAACCGCTTCACAACTAAAACTCAAATTTTAAGGTTTACACTGACATATTTATAAAGAATAAGTTATGAGTGCTCTCACCTTAACGTCATGAGTTCGAGTGTTTGAGCTAACATATTTTCCATCTGACCACTTGTGAATATGATTTTGTCTGAAACTGAAACTGATTGACTGATAGGCTTGGATGCCGACGACCGCCTTTTATCGTAAAATTCAGGTCTCGTTTAATCGTTCGTTTAAAAAAAAAGAATTTATTAATATTAAACTATTCACTAGTGTTTAACAAACAAACCTTTTTTGGAGGGTAAGCTGTTAGGCAATTTCATCTGTTCAAACTTTGACTCTTCAAAGTCAACTCTTTCATCCCCAATTCGCTTTCCATTTCCATTTCCATTTCCACCTGTCAGCAACCCACACCGCCCATTCGGCCGCCATCTCCATTCACACTCTCCAAATTCACAATCCTCAACAACCAATTTTCAACCAATTCTCCCTCTAAATTCATCGTCTTCCAAAATTCATCGCCAATTCGACGAAAAACATGTCGATGTATAAGGCGAACTTCTTCGATCCCCAATCAGCGGCGGAGAAAGCGGTGTCCGTAATCGGTTACGGCTACGATCTCACTTGCGATATCCGATTGACCGGATGTAAACCCGGACCCTCCGGGTCAACCCTGATTGACCTCGGCGGAACCCTAACTAAGGATCTAGTGCTTCCCGGCGGCGTCGTGGTTCCCGATGTTTCTCCGTCGATTAAGTGCGATAAAGGCGATCGCACCAGGTTTCATTCCGATGTTCTCTCCTTTAATCAAGTAAGTTAGTTAGTTAGTTAGTTAGTTAATTCCTCAATTTGACCTGCAAATTCAAACCATAGAACTTACTTTTGTAGGTTTTGTAGAATTGGAGTTTCGTAGAGTAAACTTATTTTGATGATATTGTAATCCTGAAATGTTTAATTAAGTAAGATAAAGGTCATAAGTATGAATATGAATTCTGATATTATAACTGTAGCACAAAATTCAGTTATTTATCTTAAATCGGGGACGGAAGATCGACTTAATATGCAGAGGAAATAACCTTCACAACGTTTTAGTTTGTAGTTACAGCTGCCTGCCTGCGGTTGACAGTTATTGACTTATTTCAGTTGGGAACCTATTCTAATTCTGAAACTTTTAATCAAGTAAGATAAAGGTCATGAGTATGAATATGAATTGTGATATTATAACTGTAGCACAAAATTCAGTTATTTATATTAAATCGGGGACGAAAGATCGAATTAATATGCAGAGGAAACAGAAACAACCGTCACAACGTTTTAGTTTGTGGTTACAATGGCCTGCGGTTGACAGTTATTTTGGTAGAGAACCTATAAGTAGTAACTTTACTTTATCAGAGGAAACCATAAGTATCACAACCTATATGTTAACTAGACTGAATCAGTTATCTATCTTAAATCGGACGAAAGATCGACTTAATATAGAGGAAACAACCATGACATTGCAACGTTTTAGTTTGTAGTTACAACAGTTACAACGGCCTGCGGTTGACAGTTATTTCAGTGGAGAACCTATAAGTAGTAACCTAACCTATCAGCATTAACGGAGTTATAAAGTTACTACCACTGATGAACATATGTTGTTCCTGCTGATATTGATACTTATCAGTTATCAGTTATCGTACTTTACTACCAGTATTCACGGGGCGGAACTAGAAAATTTCTCAAGAGGTAGCACACACACAAAATTCTTTTAGGGGTAGTACGCATTCATAAAAACCAAAAAATTGTACATAAAAAACAAAATATCCAAAAATTTTCCACTTGGCATACGAGTTTAACTGGTAGCACGTGCCACCTCAGGACTTGAAAGAGTTTCGCCCCCGAGTACTCAACTTTACTACCTAAGTACCAAGTTGCTACTGACAGACAATCTTAATTGACTAAAATGATGTGACGACACTAAATTACCAATAACTTTGATTCTAGATTCAAAGTTCAATTTTCAAACTTAGTAGCATCTAAATCGAATATCAGCAATTGTGTGTATATGGTTATGAATTCTATAAACTTCAAGATAATCAGCAAACCCTTGTGATACCTAACTGTTTGACCATAAAAGTCAATGTTAAGCTAATACTTATACATGTGTATCTATATGGGTGTGTATATCAGATGTCAGAGCAATTTAACCAGGAATTATCCTTATCTGGTAAGATACCATCCGGGCTCTTCAATTCGATGTTTGGTTACAAAGGATGTTGGCAAAAAGACGCGCCAGCAACAAAAAATCTAGCATTTGATGGTTGGTTTATTACACTATATAACATTGAGTTAGCAAAAGCTCAGATCGCCTTATCTGAGAAGGTGAAGCAAGAAGTTCCATCTTCATGGGATCCTACTGCTCTTGCTGAGTATGATCTTTTTACTCATTTGCTACTACAATTTATCCGAATGTAATGCAAAATGTTGAACCAGGAAACTTTATATCCTCAGGTTTATCGATAAGTTCGGTACACATATAGTTGTTGGGGTAAAGATGGGGGGTAAAGATGTGATTTACCTAAAGCAGCTACAAAGTTCAAATCTTGAGCCCACAGAAGTGCAGAATTTTTTAAAGGAATTAGCAGATGATGAATTTTCTAAACCTGAAGCTTTTGATTCAGGTTCTGATAGATCATCAAAGGAAAAGGTATGTCCAACATAGGTTTCAGTTAGAACTAGAGGGGCTAAAATGGGCGGGGTCGGGTTTATTCTCGCAAAATTTTGAAAATGGAGAAGCTTGATCTGTTAGAGATTGCCACCTCTAGTAAGATGGGAGGCACATCTCAAGAAAGAAACCAATTTTATGTAGGGAATTGTGAGAATCACATAAACACTTGTTGACTATCGTTATAAAGGTGGTGATACATAAGACGGTTATGTAACTGCATATGTTTCTCTCACCTACCATATCCAGTCAGCACTATGTACAAGTGGTTATTGTTCTCGTGATTCTCTACTTCAAAATTTGTTCTCTATTGGACGCGCTCCTAGTCAGATTAAAGCATTTTAATAATTTTCTTCTTGTTCCAATCGTTATGGTGTAATACAGGATGAAAGGTCTGTAGCTTGGGATCTCCCTCCAATACTCGCTAATTCTCTAAGACCATCTGTCGTGTCTCGATCTAAGAAGGATGTAAGACCCTATTCCCGTGACCACTATTTTTCATTATTTATTATTTTTTAATCGGAATGCTAATGTATATGCAATTATGCATTTCATGTTTTTCCCCTTCAGGATCTATTGAGCATTCATGTTCGCCGGGGAGGTATCGATAAAGGTCAAAGCCACAAAAGTTGGCTTTCGACTGTATCCCAAGCACCAAATGTCATTTCTATGTCCTTTGTTCCAATTGTTGCACTGTTAAGCGGTGTTCGTGGTAGCGGATTTCTTAGCCACGCCATTAACTTGTACCTTCGATGTGAGTTTGCTTCTTGTAACATTATTTACACAGCGGTTTTAACTTGATCTAGAAGTTATTGGGCTAGTATGTAACTTGTTTTTATGTTAATTTGATTCACCTTTTGCAGATAAACCACCAATTGAGGAGCTTGAACAGTTTTTAGAGTTCCAGTTGCCACGACAGTGGGCCCCGGCATATGGTGATCTTCCACTTGCTCCTAGACGCAGGAAAACCCCATCTCCGTCGCTTCAGTTCACTTTCTTGGGTCCTCGCCTCTATGTCAACACTATCAAGGTCAAATACTCAAATCTTGCCCATTTTTATCAATAAAAGTATAATTTGGACCTGTATACCTACAAATGGGTCAGTTTAGTTTATGTTTTTCTCTTTAACATGTTAAATAGGTTAAGCTAAAATATATTTAATAGAAAAAGAAACCTGTCAAATACGTTTAAACTGTTTTGACTTTTTACAGGTCGATTCTGAGAGTAGGCCAGTGACTGGCTTACGGTTATACTTAGAAGGACGAAAGAGTGATCGGCTAGCCATCCATTTGCAACACCTATCTTCGAGCCCTAAGTTGCTTGAACTCACTGATGATTTGGGCTATAAACCTAGTGACGAGCCGATTGGCAAAGGCTATCTGGAGCCTGTCAAGTGGAGCATATTCTCTCAGGTGTGCACTCTTCCGGTCGAGTACAACGAGACCCGCATTGATGACTCAGCTTCCATCGTCACCAAAGCTTGGTTCGAAGTCAAAGGTCTGGGTCTGAAAAAGGTTCTCTTTCTTCGGTTAGGATACTCTATGGTTGCATCCGCAAAGATCCGAAGGTCAGAATGGGACGGCCCCTCAATGCACTCCCGGAAGTCGGGACTTATGTCAACATTGATGAGCACACCCTTTAGTATGGGGCTTGCTACACCGGAACAGAAGCCTGTAAAGGTGGACTTGAATTCTGCTATCTATCCTGATGGCCCGCCTATACGAACACCGAAAATGTCGTCTTTTGTTGATACTAGGGAAATGGTGAGGGGGCCCGAAGACCCACCGGGGTACTGGGTGGTCACCGGAGCAAAACTATGCGTGGAGGGCGGTAGAATTAGGGTGAAAGTTAAGTATTCCTTGTTGACAATAATGTCTGAGGACTCTATGTTTATGTGAGATACCACAGCTTATTGATTAGGCATTGTTTGTATCATTCATCATCTTTTTGTACATGCTGCATTATTAATTGTACATGTTACATCTCAGCTGTGTTAATGGGAGATTCAAATCATATTGTGTAATTTTTCATGCGAAAAAACACTTTTATATGTATGTAGTTTTGTATAAACCGTTTTGACCCATCTACTTGTGGATAACTTGAGTTACAGAGGGCAGGCTGTAACTAGTAAGGTTGATGCTTTATGACCTTAAGGTTATGGGTTCAAGCCGTGGGAAATAACATGTTCCACACAAAAAGGTGGAGTAAAGTGGCTTACAATAAGTTTGATCGTTGCGATCTTACCCTAGCAGCCTTTTGCACAAAAGTGTAGGGTACGTGTATCAAATTAGATCGTCGCGATCTGGCGCTTCCCAAAAACATTCTTTTTACCATGTTCTTGTATGTTTAGTGTATAAATAGTGAAGAATAGCATTCCTTTATGTACTTTTGCTTGTGTGAGTGAAGAGACATGGAGATTTCACATGTGAAAAGGAAGAGAACCACAAAATCCTCAAGCCATGAGTAAGCTACTTCGGGCAACATAGTCTACGTCTAAGTGACAGTTGATGGTGGTTTTTTCATCAGTTTTGAGTTATGACGGAGAAATTAAGGGGAATCGAAATCCAATTTGAGACATTCGTCTAGATGGGGGGCTAAGAACAAGAGAAGAGAAGGAAATCGAAGTTCAACTGATCAAGTATCCATGAATCCAAGATTGATTACCATTTACCAAGAGCATCAAGTGGCTAGTTTTCATTAATCATAACCTGTATGAGAGATTATTTTCTGCATTGTAACTTAGTATATTATGTGTTTGATGAAGAGTTGTTACTTTTGGTGAATGTTTGTCAATTTGACACTGTGCTGATTATTATGTTAATTGAAACGCATGTTACTTTCGTTTATCACTTTATATCTTATTTTTTACCAGGGTTTTGACACCATCATTAGGGTATGCTTTATCTCTAACAATGAATCAAATGGGTTATATTAGAAACTAAGTAAAAACTAGGTAAAATACGGTTGAAAATAAGGGTGCTCACAGTCTACTTTAACTAGGTTTGACGAAAATTCAGGACTAAACCGCTAACTACAGTTTCAGGGAGCAACAAGTCGGTTGGACGGGTAAGTTTTATTGGTTTGGTTTTCATGGTTCCAACTGTTTTCCCTTTTTTTAGAATTGGTGATAACAACCAATCTGTGATGAACCAAAAGTTAACTGTTTTGACCCGTTACCCAACGGGTCCAACCCGCCATGTTTGGCAACTTTTAACTTATATACACATATTTGTGACATCACATAGAATCATCATGAATCATTATGCACCATTAATGGCAAATAAATAGTTGTAAACAAAATTTCAAGCAAAATTCGTTCTTCTCACACCTAAACTAACCAGTAATGCAGCTAAACCCAAAGAGAGTTTTGTTTGTAAAAAGTCTACCAGTAATCGCGGCAAGAACACGACCCGTCTCTGAAATGATGGAACCTGTTGATGTCTCTAACAACTATCTCTCTTGTGACAACTTTACTAACAAATTTAAGAAATGTGTGGCAGTCTATGCAAACTCTAAGGTTCTTTTTGACCCGAATTGGAGCTCGTGCAGGCGTTGCTATGAGCCCGAAAGCCACAGCCAGTTTCTCACTATGGTATGATAAAAGAAGCTCCTTTTCGCTTCTTTTAACATTATGCAAATCCATCTCTAAAACAGGCACATACCCTTCTTCACCAACTAATTTCATCAATTCCTCGAGTTTTTCATAGATCTCTTTCGTCATAAAATGGCTTCTATCGCCTACTATGAACGTGTATACCTTGTCTTTGACTTCAAGCCAACTCATTCCGGGCTCCTTTTTTACCTTATTATCTTTCATCAATCTCCTTATATCTGCAACGTTTTCCCATAAACCAGCTGATGCGTATATATTCGCAAGAAGGACATGGGTTCCTGATTTCTCGGGGTCAAGAAGCATCAGCTTCCGGGCAGCAGTTTGACCAAGGTCAACATCTTTATGAGTTCTTGCAGCACCAAGAAGTGCCCCCCAAACAGAAGCATTAGCCTCAAATGGCATATTATTTACAAGATCCATTGCTTCATGTAACTTCCCTGCACGGCCAAGAATATCAATCATGCAAGCATAATGCTCTTGTGTCGGTTTAATTCCGAATACCTCCTCCATTGATTCAAAGTATTGTTTTGCTTGGGTCACTAAACCGGCATGGTTACATGCACATAGGACGCTAACTAAGGTGACGTTATTAGGGGCAATACCGTCTTTTAACATGTCGTCAAATAAAGAAAGCGCTTCTTTTCCATGTCCGTGTTGAGCAAATCCTCCAATCATCGCTGACCACGACACTATGCCCTTTTCGGGCACCTCAGAGAAAGCACGAGTCGCATCTTCTATACTTCCACATCTAGCATACATGTTGACTAAAGAGTTGGCGGTAAAAGTGTCGGATAAAAGTCCAAACTTTAGGGTATGAACATGGATCTGTTTACCTTGTTCATAAGCCGATAGACTAGCCGAGGTGTTCAGAAGAGAACTACAAATGAAGGAATCTGGTTTCAGCTCCAAATCCTGCATTCTTAAGTAGAGTTTTATAGCTTCTTCACCTTGTCCTGATTGAGCATAAGCGGATATCAAAGACGTAAAAGTTGCCAAGTCAGCAATATGTGATTCATCAAATACCTCTCTAGCTTTTCCCACATGACCACATTTCGCATAACAATCAACGAGACTGTTTATGACAAAAGGGTCAGATTGGAACCCTGTTCTTAACGAAAGTCCGTGAATCTGTTCACTGACTTTAACAACTTGCAAACTAGCTGCAGAATTAAGGATTGCAAGTAAAGTGGTCTCGTTAAACCCTACGCCATCCCTATGCTCCTTCACAAAAAGTGATAAAGCTTCGATATCATTGTTATTCTGTGAGTATCCACATAAAAGAGCATTCAGTGCAACCAATTCTTTTTCCGGCATCCTGTTATATACCCGTGCAGCATCCTCCATATCACCACATTTAGAATATATGTCTATAAGCCCACAGCATAAAAATGGATCCAATTCTATGTCTGACTTTATCAAAACAGAATGAAACTGTTGACCTAAATCTTGTAGACCTAATCCAGAGCAAGCTTTAAGAACACTAGAAAAGGTAAACATATTTGGTTTTATCCTTGACCTTCTCATTTTCAGCAGTAACTCCAAAGCTGTATCGTTGTATTCATGAAGAACACATCCAGCAATAACAGCATTCCAAGAAACTATATCCGGGTTTATAATCTGGTCAAATACCGCTTTAGCATCTTCAAAATCCCCAACTTTTGAGTACATATCCACAAGTGCATTACATGAAAAGGGATCAGAACTGTACCCATGTTTCATCAAATACCCATGAATCTTTCTCCCTTGGTTTATATCGCGTAAACCTGTGCAAGCGTTAATTATAGTCGATAAACTAAACTCATCTGGTTTTAACCCACTCCCAACCATATCTTGAAACAAGTCAACAGCTTTATCAAAGAAATCACCCTGTGTGTAACAAGCAAACAATGCATTCCAAGAAACTATGTTCCTCTCCGGAATCTGATCAAAAAGGTTTCTCGAATCCAAAAACTCGCCACACTTTGCGTACACAACCACCAACGTATTCGCAACAAAAACATCCGACTCGAAACCACTCACCACCACAACTCCATGTACCTGCTTCCCTCCAACTATATCCTTCTTCATGGAGCAGGCCTTGAGCACGCTCGGGAACGTAAACTCGTTACACCTAATACCCAATGACCGCATCTCCGTAAAAGCCAAAAGAGCATCTTCACCGAAACCGTTGAGAACATAACCAGATATCAAAGCAGACCAGCTGACCAAATCTGGTTCAGGACTTTCTTCGAGCAGCTTGCGTGCAGCCCGAAAAACACAACATTTTGAGTACAGATTGATCAAATGATTCCTACATTTTGAATCATTATCCAAACTAAGTTTGATCAAGTGGGTGTGAATCTGTAACCCAAGATTGAGATTCTTGGTTTTGCAGCATTGAGAGAGGAGTTTAGAGTAGGAAATGGATCCGGGTGTCCAATCAACATTGTGGGTTAAGTTTAATGTGGTTGTGGTTGAAGAATTTTGGGTGATTATTGCCTGAGATTGGATGGAGTTGGCGAAGATGGTGGATTTATGGAGTTCGAATTGTGGGGGATGATGAATTTTGAGGGAAAATAATCGTCGAAGAGACATGGGTCGGATCCATATGATTGACGGGTGAAGTTCACGGGTGATATATTCAAAGGGAACACAAAAGTTTTTGATATGTACATTTTATCCCCTTTAACTTTGAATTAAAAGCACAATACGTCCCTTTAGTTATAAGACCATCCCATTCACAACCCAACTCTAAACCTAATACTTTGCTCCCATTCATACTCCAACGTGAACTAAATTTTACTAAATAAATTATTAACAATAAACTTATGTTTAATTCTATTGTATTAACTAATTATTTTAATATATCAAATTGAAACCTTTGCTTCAAATAGAAGGTATGGGATTGGGAAGCTAGAGGAAGGATGACTTCAAAATGGTAATAAAAGAAAAAACGGGCCCATTTTTTACCCTCCTCTCTCTTGGCTTTTTGTAGCTTCACGAAGCAGCCTAACTTCGATTTTCAAGCCGTGGGACGAAGCTTGGAGAGGGGGAGTTAGTAGTCAAAAGAAGCATCTGAAGCCCTTGAAGCCTGCGCACTAGAGATTAAGACTTACAAAAGATAGATGTTGCGGTTTAAGACTTGGTGAATGTATGGAAACAAGATTCCTATTCCTTTGGAATTATGATATTGCTTGTTAATGGTTTGTGAACTTGACCGTTTATATGTTATGGACATAAAATATTTGATAAAATGCATGTTTACTTAAAATTTTGAAAAATTAACGTTTTTCTTCTTAAAATGGTTAATAATATTATTAAAACTACATAGATTTAATGATGAGAGTTGTGTTATGTTTCCTCTTTATTTCACGCTGTTGGACGAAGCTTGGAGAGGGTGAGTTAGTAGCCAAATGAAGCATCTGAAGCCCTTGAAGCTACGCGCTATGGATTAAGACTTACAAAAGATAGATGTTGCGATTTAAGACTTGATGAATGTATGGAAACAAGATTCCTATTCCTTTGGAATTATGATATTGCTTGTTAATGGTTTGTGAACTTGACCGTTTATATGTTATGGACATAAAATATTTGATAAAATTCATGTTTACTTAAAATTTTGAAAAATTAACGTTTTTCTTCTTAAAATGGTTAATAATATTATTAAAACTACACAGATTTAATGATGAGAGTTGTGTTATGTTTCCTCTTTATTTCACGCTAATCAATTGCTTGATTTTCTTCTTATTAGTAGTCGAAAGTTTGTTTGTCAATTCACTACATGTTGAATGCGTCAGTCATTCACTCATTCTGCCTTGCGAGATCACAAGTAACAAGTTTATAGCTCCAACACTATCTGTATGTTTTTTTTAACCTATAGATTTTTTCAATGACTATGAATAATTGTGTTATTTTTTTCTAATTTTGTTGTCTCATATTTGTTTATCCTTAGTGAGTACAAATGATTCAGAATATATATATATTTTTTTTTGGAACGGCAATGATTCAGATTTAAAGTTCCTCTAAGTAGAAGTAGATTGAGACTTCGAGTTCATTTGAGTCTGTTCCTCATCTCACACTTACAATTTTAACTAAAAAACTTTAATCTATAGATTTATGTATCATTTTTAAAAAATATTTTCTACATCGCATTCCCCATATTTTTTTCTAATTTATTAAATAATACCTATTTATTTCATTTTCTATTATTTATTCTCTCTCCCCACTTACAAATAATTACAAACAATATAAGCTAATAATAGATATTAGGGATGAATAGCAGGGCAGAACTAGAATCTTTTTTAAGGGGTAGCATATTTTTTTACGGGGGTTCGAAAACAACGCCCCCGAGAGAGCGGAGTCTAAGGGGCACAGCCTCTAGCTAGAGTTAAGCTTGAAAAAAGAATTATCTTTATCAATTCCTTATAAAAAACATAGCAGAAATTAATTTGGTCCAAAAATTAACTCATATTTTCATCAAACTTATTATTGTTTTATAATGTGAGCCTAATCTCAAGGATATTTTGGTCAAGTAATAGTCTAATAGTTTTTTAAGGGGTAACACACGTACATAAAAATTCAAAAAAATCGGAAAAAAAAATCACTTTGCATACGAGTTGAATAGTTAGCACGGGCTAGTAATGGACCCTATAGAGTTTCGCCACTCGTGAAAAGTTAACATCAAATTTGAAGGGTGACTATGGTTTCTTCCAAATGTATCAGATGGGGTATGATGTAGAGAACGAGATGAAGTGACTTTTTAAAGTGTTTTCCCTAAAATTTATGAATGGATGTAGAATGAGATGTGAATGCTTTTCTTCTGATGTTAACATATTAGTAAAGTGTAATTGTTTAAACTCACATATAAATAGCAGAAGTAAAGCTCATTATTTGAAGAGATAGAAAGATATGATACGAACTCAACTACCCACCGGAAGACCCAATTCTGGTGGATCCAAAGTATCTTGACAGGCACATAGAAAGCGATTCCCACTTGATACGCACAGAAAGTGGTCCTTACGCTATGCAAAAAGAATAATTTTTGCTCTCTCACAAAAACCCTAATTGCTATCTACTTTCATTTCTTCACCATGGGTACTTCAATCCTTATCTTTTTAACACTTTGCACTTGGATATCACTTGGCCAAAGACATGTTCGTTTTGATTATATTAATAGAAAAATGAATAAATATGATTTAATTAAGGGTTTGCCTGTTACACGAATCTAAAAACTAATATGATTCAAACTTATTTTCTACATGTATTTGACATTCATTCAGAATCTTCCATTTATTGTCTACACAATTCGTAGATAAATATTCACAGTTTCCATTCTCCGTTGAACACCATTTCCTCATCTGGACGTTACCAAACACACCCTAAGAAACTGCAAAGTCCGAAAAAAAAGAACAGGTTTAGAATTAATCCTAGATCTGATAATAAGTTTATTCAAACTCTAAAGCCTGATCTATCAATTACTATCAGTAACCGTTTATTCTGCTATGTGATTATCCATTTCTAAAACCAAAAATCAACGATCTTCAGAACTCTATACGTAAAAGCAAAATCATCTTCGTATTCACTTGATTTTGAGGATTAAACTGTAAGATCTGATCTGATCTGATCTTAATCAGTTGACCATGAGCTTCATAGGAAGTCAATTTGATCGAACAGTTTCGGTTTATTCTGTATTCTTAATTATTGTTACAAAAATCAACCACGAATTCGCATGAATTTGAGAACTAAACATCAATTGATGAAAAAACCTTTGAACATTCATCAATGATAATTACAAATTCAATTTAATGAGAATCGAAGATCTGGATTTTGAGCATTAAACTGAATAACTTGTCTTAAACTGTAAAAATATGCTCATCATCATCGAGTGATTCAATCTCATTGAACGGTTTCCTTATACTCTGTATTCTTACTTATTGCTAAAAAAATCAACCATGAGTCCGCATGAATTTGAGAATTAATCAATCAATTGACGAGTGATTCAATCTCATTGAACGGTTTCCTTATACTCTGTATTCTTACTTATTGCTAAAAAAATCAACCATGAGTCCGCATGAATTTGAGAATTAATCAATCAATTGACGAGAAAACCTTTGAAATTCATCAATGGTACTGGAAAATTCAATGTAATTAGAGTCGAAGATCTGGATTTTGAGCCTTAAACATGACTAATATGTTTAAGCTGTAAGACATGATCATCAATTTCATCATCGAGTGATTCAATCTAACTGAACGATTTCGGTATACTCTGTATTCTTAATCATCATCAACAACCAAAAATCAACGACGCATTCGCATCAATTCCAGAATCAATAGATCAAAATCAATAAACCGATTACGAAAAGTAGAAAACCGTGAGTGAACGATTCAAATCAATGATACTGGAAAATTCAATTTAATTAGACTCTACGATCTGGATTTTGAGCTTAAACACGACTAATCTGTTTAACTGTAAGATATGATCAGCATCAAGTGATTCGGTATACTCTCTGTATTCTTAATTATCATCAACAACCAAAAATCAACGACGCATTCGGATCAATTTCAGAATCAATCGATCAAAATCAATAAACCGATTACGAAAAGTAGAAAACCGTGAGTGAACGATTCAAATCAATGATACTGGAAAATCCAATTTAATTAGACTCTACGATCTGGATTTGAGCGTTAAACATGACTAATCTGTTTAAACTGTAAGATATGATCATCATCAAGTGATTCGGTATACTCTCTGTATTCTTAATTATCATCAACAACCAAAAATCAACGACGCATTCGCATCAATTCGAGAATCACTCGATCAAAATCAATAAACCGATTACGAAAAATAGAAAACCGTGAACAATTAAAATCAATGATACTGGAAAATTCAATCTAGCTAGACTCTACGATCTGGATTTTGAGCGTTAAACACTTAAGATATGATCATCATGAAGTGATTCGGTATACTCTGTATTCTTAATTATCATCAACAACCAAAAATCAACGACGCATTCGCATCAATTCGAGAATCACTCGATCAAAATCAATTAAGCGATTAACAAAAGTAGAAAACCGTGAACGATTAAAATCAATAATAGTGGAAAATTCAATTCAATTACGCTCTACGAGCTGGATTTGAGCATTAAACATGACTAATCTGTTTAAACTGTAAGATATGATTATCATATCGAGTGATTCACTCATTCAATCTGATTGAACGGTTCGGTATACTCTGTATACTTAATTATCATCAACAACCGAAAATCAACGACGCATTCGGATCAATTTCAGAATCAATCGATCAAAATCAATAAACCGATTACGAAAACTAGAAAACAGTGAACAATTATAAAAAAAAAAACAAGTGCGTATGGATCTAGAGAAGAGGAGTACCTGAGAGATCGAATCGAGATCTGATGCGCGAGAGCGTGGAACATGAAATTGACGCCGTGAAAGAACATGACGATTCCGGTGCACCCGAGTACGAACAGCTCAACCACCGCCATTGGAGCGCAAAATCAATCGAAGGGTTTGGACTTTGGAGGATTCTCGATGGGATTTTAATATTTTATGAAGGAGAAGGAAATAAAATAGAAATGAAAAACGGGGTTCTTTTTTTTTGGAGGGGATTTTAATCATTTTATAACGTTTATACGATTTCACGTCCTTATCCACAAGAGAAGCTATCCCGGTGTGTGTGACCCACCATTCGATCATTCGTGGGCCATCCACTAATATCTTTTGTATTTTGTATTTTTTTTATAAATAACTAACATGTTCGGTCTCGTATTTTATCAACTTTATACTTTTTATTTGTGGCATCATAGCATTTATTTACCTTATATCATTCTTTATTCTTTTAATGATATTTAATTAGAAAGTTGAAGAGAGGGAGAAAAGAAAGGGAGAAGGTGTGTGTATTGGGTCGAATTGATAAAGTCATTGGAACTAAAGTTTTGTTATCTCGAGGTTAGGAGTTCGAGTCTCGTTAAAGACGGATTGGTATAAAATTTAACTGCTAAAAAAGAAAGAAAGAGAGAGATAAAGAGAAGTAAGAAGAGGAAAGAGGAGTAAAAATGCTATAAATTGTTAGGTCGTGTTGCACTCGCAAACTTTGTACGTAAGCTTAGGAGGGGAGGTATGGTGACATTTGAAGCCTTAGACTTTAAATTGAAATACCAGTGGGAGAAAGCCACATGAGAGAGATGATAGAGAGGGAAAATGAAGCCTTAGGCTTCATTTTTAGGTGGGGTGGTTTAGGCTTGGTGATCTAGGCTTCAAATTCAAAACCAGTGACCCATTTTCCTCGGTTTCCTTCAGCACCCTTTAACCGAAAAAGCTTGATTTGGAAACCGAATAAAAAGAAGCTGTGAAAGAGGGGGTGGTAGCCGTTGGAGCCCTTAAAACTACCAGAACCGAAGGTATGGAGCTGAGCTTCATACCGTCCCCCCCCCCCCCCCCATAAGGTTATGTATAGTCATGGAGCCTTTTCTTTGGGCGTCTTACATGTGTCGTCCTAGTTAGCAAAGGTCTCAATGACCAAAAGTTGTGTAGTCATAAAATCCAATAATGCACTCTAATTATTACACAGTTATATTGTTTTATTTAAACAAATAGACCCTTCAAAATTCTCACCCAATAAAAAAGATATTAAAAAAACTAATCAATCACACCACAAGTTACCCCTGAGCTATAGCAATAACGTCTGAACAAAGTTGTTGCCTCATAGTGCCTCCGAGGACGGTGTTATGACGCTATGGGGGTGCCTTTTTGCCCTATGATGACACTACGGATAGCCTAATACGAGACTTGAACATTAAAGTACTTGTATTTCGGTCTAACACTAAAAGGATGAGTTTCGTTTTTAAAAATTTGTCTTTTTACCCTCCTTTTTTATGGATTTCTTAAGTTGTATCATCGGTTAAAAAAACATATAATGTATTTGTAATTGCTTTTTTAGACTAGTTCTTTACTACTCTTTTCATAAGATCTGATGTTAAAAGAAATGTACTTGTATTAAATTTTTTAATTAACTTTTAGATAATAATTATTAAATTTAACTTGCACTCTCCCATCTAAGCTTTTAAAATTACTTATTTTCCTAAATCATGCCTAAAAAACATTATAAAATATAAATTAAGCATTAAGAACTTACATTTTAGAAAAAATGTGTAATTTTGCTCTAAGGTGGATGACGTCATACATTAAAGCTATATTAAACGAGAAGAATGCGTAAATAGTACTTATTTTATTTTCGTTCAATGATTTATAAAAGCATCCTAAACATTGATTTATGTTTTTAAAGTAATATAATGGAATGTTTTTTGGAACAAAATGGTGTACGGGTTTTTTGTGTTTAAGATAATCGAACTCATATTTTTAATGTTACACAATGGAATATTAGTATGCGTTATTCCATCAATTATGTATTAAAGCATCCTAATATTCTCGTATGAATCATTTTACTGACTAAATATGCTATTACTCCTTTATTATTTAAAGGTTCAAATTATTAAATTAATCCTTGAACAACTCACAACTTACTCCAAATGGCTATATTTAAATTAATTATCAGTCAACTAGAATAATGCATACTCTATAGCCTTGTATCATACTAATGGTGGTTACTGCCCACATAAAGAACGGGAAATAAATATAAGATTTGGTGTATTATGGTTTAATAAATTTATCTTAGAAAAATAGAATAATGCACATACTTATTTTTATTAGTTGGTTGACCCATGTTAGTTCTTTTTTTTCTCATACATATTAGACTTGGTCAACATCCATGTGAGCTTGTTAATAGCATTTTAACCTTATAGATACTAAAAGATTAATTCATAATTAACTTTTCTAAGATTTAGAGGTGTAAATTAGTCAAGTCGGCTTATGAGGTACTCCGGATTAGGTTGGTAACAAGTTCAAATGAGCCGAGCCTAAATGAGCTCAAGCCTGAACTTGAACCTTCAAATAGCTAATAGCTTGTTAAACTTTAAGCGAGCTTAAGTCTAGGTCTTTTGCTGAAGTAAACTTTAAAATTTTATTATTAAAATAAGGGTAAAATTCTCAATTCATCTTAACAAAATAAATAAACATACAATAGATAGGGATGTTAAACGGGTCGCGTTTGTGGGTTGACGGGTCAACGGGACCCGAATCCGAAAAAATTGAGACGAACCCGAACACGACCCGAACCCGGAAATCATGTGAGACACTTTAACCCGAACACGACTTGTTTGACCCGATTTTTTTATATATTTTTTAGTTATTTTAAACATATTATTGCTCTAAAATTTTAATTTTAAACTAAAAATGTATGTAAAATAATTATATTTTAATCATAAAACTTATGTGAATTTATCTTTTTAAATTTTAAACACTGATAATAATTATAATACCATCTTAATTTATAACATAAAACACATATAAAAGTATAAAATATTAAATAGATAGGTTAAACGAGCCAACCCGCCAACCCGACTGATTTGACCCGAACACGACCTGTTTAGCTAAACGGGTTCGAACCGAAGCTAATCCAAACCCGTTTATACTAAACTCAAACCTGTAAATTTTGGGTTCGGTTCGTGTCGTATTAAATTTAACTTTTTTTTTTTTTTTTGTGTGGATGGTCTTCTTTACCATCCTGGGCCTAGGCAGCTAACTATGGAGTATGGACCATGTTGTAATGTATATTTTGGGCTCCAAATTTAACTTCAATACTTTTCAGTTTTCACCAGCCCAATTGTAAGGGCTTAGGTTTTGAAACATCATACATGGTTGTCCAAAACTCTAAAATAGTACAAGGCAAGGTTTACCTCTATTGGGCTTAATTCCAATTTACGGGGCTAGCATGGGGCGGCCCAAATCCCGTCCGGTTTGGTATTAAGATAAATTAGGGTTGGGATTAAAGACTTAGAGTTATATTAATAAAATAAGATGTTAAATAAGATGTTGACTTGTTTTTCAAGTTGTTAGTTTCCTAGATAATGTCATATACCTCGAGCTATGAGGGTATGAGAGTTTATTGCAATCACTTTTTAAGTTATTTTCCTGGTTATAATAAAACATGAGGTTATTTCAAATATCACGTGTTCTTGATTTACGATTGGGACTTGAAACTATAGCATTTAACCATATGGTTGTGACTCAAGATCAATATGATAAAAGTCCAAATAAGTGTCGAGTGTAAATTAATTTTTTTAATAAATGAGATCAAACCCGACTTGAATAGTAAGCTCAACTAAGCTTGCCAGCCTGAATTAGGAAACCTAAATATAATAAAAAAAATTATTTTTTATATTAAATATCATATAAAAGTTATAAAAATTATATAAAAATAATAATAATATATATTTCACTTGGACCCCCTAGAGTTTGCAGATGGTAAGTTAAGACCCTTTTGAGTTTTGTCTACATATAAAAGTCAGTCAGACTGGGGTGTGGACCTATAATAGCAAGTCAACAAGCTCACGTTCTTTGCCTATTTGGTCAATGACCATTTCCACCATTCACGGCAACCTTAATATTTCATTAAACAAAATGTCAAGTCCTTTAAGTATTTTATTACTAACTTTTTAGTATTATCAATATTTAAGAACAGAAAGTAGTGTAAATTTATATAAAACTCGCCGTATGTTGCGCTAGGAAATCCCCTTTGTGTACTAAATGAAACATTTAGCTTTATTTAGGGTTTTAAAGGAGCCGAGATGATTACGAGTTACTCGAAATTGAATCGATAAAAGCTCAAAACGGTTGGAGACTTAACGAGCCCAAACCGAGCTTTACATATCAAGCGCAAGCCGGATCGCGGGTCTTAGTGACAAACTAACGGTGTATCACTCTAAACACCCAAGTGGTTAATTGGTATTATTGTACGCCAACATTGAAACTTGTATTATTATCCGCCAATGAGTTAAAACTCATATTATTGAAATCCAATGAGTTAAAACTCTTATTATTAAGATGGAGAGAGAAACATTTTCAAAACCAGCCCTTCATTTTTAAGAATTACAAAAAGAGTCCCTCATTGATTGCCACGTCAGCAGGGGACTAACCCCGTTAGTGACAAACTAACGGTGTATCATTCTAGACACCCAAGTGGTTAATTGGTATTATTGTACGCCAACATTGAAACTTGTATTATTATCCGCCAATGAGTTAAAACTCATATTATTAAAATCCAATTTTCCATTATATATATAATTATGATAAATAAGTAAATAATATGTATTATTTTATATAAAAGTATAATTCTGAATATATATATATATATATATATATATATATATTTAAATTAATATAAAACAATAAAATTAATAATAAAAAAGACGAGCCTGAGCCCAGCTCGAGCTTCAAAAATATAGCTCGAGCTCGAGCTCTGTTAAGTCTAAACGAGAGCCGAGTTCAAGCCTAGACGGACGAGCTCGGGTAAACTCGTTTGCACCCTTGGATTTATTGTATGTTTACACGTAGCGGCGTGTAAAACAATGAAAAAAACGGGTTCAATACTTTATATAAAGGAAATGAAAACCTTTATTGGTTAGAACATGTTAAAATGTACATAATATAAACCAACCTCTTCGAGAGTTTATAAAAAAAAAAAGCAAAAAGTTTACGCAAACACACACGTTGCAATGAGAACGTTGATAATATTCAAAACCTTATAAAAAAATTAACAGTCTAAACATATATAAAAAGAAATAAAACCACTATAAAAAGTAAAGTAATGGTAGGGACGTTGATAACATTTGAAAAATTGATTATATAAATATAAGGAGGAGCATTTTAAGGTGGGTTTAGAGTAGGATTTTGAGCTCCTCCCAATTAGCAGACTACATCCTACTTAGATTCCGGAGGGAAAAAACAGGAACAAAAATACATAAAACAAAAGCAAAAAGTAACAACTTTGAAAATAAAAGGAAGTGCTTGTTGATTTAGTAGTTCAAATGTAGTTAAATGTGAGTGCTCATTCCACAAGAAAGAAGAAAAATGATCTATATTCAAACTAACACTTTTGGTCAAGAATCCAAAGCCAAAACATTAGTACTAGAGATTTGTTACTTTAGAGAATTTTAGATGAATTCCATGATTTTATATATAATCTTTAGTTTATAATCATTTAATAAAAATCAATATGCATGTAAATATAATGAGGATTGGGTGTAGATTGAAAAAGAAAAAGGAATACGAGGTTGGTGCGTTGAGCATCGATGAAAAGAAGGAAAAACAGAGAAAACGAAACTGAAGAGCAAGTAAAAAATCTACTCACATCGTGTTGAGTATCATCTAATATCAACCATCTTCGAATTCAAACTAAAAAAATACAAAACTAATTATTATATACATGATATATTGTCCTCACACACGGGTTGATCCGAACCAAAGTATTAATCATATAACATATATTTTTTTCTTCAAACCCTATAACAACATAACACCAACCCCTAAAATCATCTTTGTATTGCCAACCCCACCTCTCCCATGGGAATGTTGTCTTCAACATTGGATACTTATTAGCCCTTTTGACATCCATTGTCTCCTTCCAATTGTTTTTTTCAAGCTTTAGTTTTTATACTTGTTTAATTTAAGTTTTGGGTATCTTGGATTCTTGGTTTTTTTATCGTGACATATAATTTACTAAAACCTCTGCCTAAAAAAAATAACAAAACCATTGATTGAAGGATTAACTTTGTGTCACAAATGTGGGTAGCCCTTTATATTATATTCATAAACTTGATGAAAATACATGAAAATAAAGAATCAAAATATATAAAAATAAAGAGGTAAGTTTCTAATCCATTATCAAGGGTCCAACCATTGAGTCACTAAAACTAAGGGTACACACCCTCCATCTCTCCCTACCTAGTACCTCCATAACTCATAATAAGATGCTCTTAAATGCATCACCGAAAGGATATTCCTTTTTGTGTTTTCTCCATTTAAGTTTTAGCCACTTCACCTTTTGTGTAGGTGATATTTAATATTTGTTCCCCCAATTACAAGGGTGAAAATACAAGTCTACATTAGTGTCAACAAACACACATGTACTTTACAACACAATTTGAACATTTGGCCACCACAATTACAAAGATAAAATGGTGCAATAGTATTTATAGAAACATGTGTATATATTGTATGAATAATGAATAATATCTTATATCTTATCTTATACTACTATTAAACACAAGTTTTTAAAGTACAAATGTCATCTTTTAAAGTGTGCCACATAGGATAAATCCTATGTGTCAATTTGTAAGATTTTTGAATTAAATAATTCAATTAAAAATTAAATTCTTTTCACATAAAAACTATCCATATATATATATTTTTAAAATAACACAACTTTAATTCATCATATCTCCTTCATTTCTCAACAAAAATTCGATCCGTAAATTGTTTTGAATTCGTGACAGAAAACCCAACAAAACTAGATCCATATTGTTTAGGTTTTAATCAACAAATGATGGTGAACAAATCAAAAAACAAAGTCACAGTCTCGGGTATTTACCCGGGTTACTGACTAGTATCAATAGATTGGTAGGTTTGTGCTACGCCGGTTAATATGTTGGGTTTGGCGAATTTCTCCTATTATTTGATGTTGATGACTTAAATTGCTTACTTAATTTTCTTACTTACCTAGTTACCTTCATACAAACTTAGGGTTTGGTGAATTTCTCCTATTATTTGATGTTAATGACTTAAATTACTTACTTAGCTTCATACTAAGTTAGTATTTGAAGAAATTTTTAGGAAAAGCTCAATTGCAATAGCAGACAGAATGCCTTTTCAAATGGAAGATCAATTCTTGTGCAAACCTCATGTTTTCATAATAAATGGTTTTGAAAACATGGTTAATCTTTTGTAAAAGGAAGAATTCACTTATTATCATAATATGGTTTTGCATATGCAACTATATTCACTTGAAGTTACCACAAGTCTGTTAATAAATATCCTAATTTTACAAAAGAATGTTGATATTAGAATTGTAGAAAAATCTAGCACGATAAGTGTGAAGTCTGTGTTACAATCGCAATTGGTAATCAAGAACTAAAGATTGATAAACAGAGAGGAGAAGAACACCTAAGAGAAGAAGAGGGTAAACCCTAATTCAATTCATCGATGCCAATTACATTCCTTGTTCGTATACTTAAACGACTCTATTACAAGTATTGCAAGTTGACAAATATTCCCCTCACCTTTACTAGAAATACAACTAGCCCCCTATACTAAATGATACGTAACAAACAAACAAACATATCTGGTATGATTATTCTTAATAATTAAATTGCTTACTTATTAAGTAAAGAAATTTCTATGTGACAACACAAAACTGCTATAATAAAGCTATGATATATGATAATTCAGAATGAAATCTAAGACAATGATCATTGGTAATTTTTTACTACAAGTGGTTCTGGTATCCTAATTTATGTCATTTGCTTGTTTTCAAAGAAATATAAAAAGAGTAAAACAAGGAAATATAAAAAGAGTATTCAAAACAATCATTTAAAGTCATTGATAGGATTACATTACACTCTAATAAAATGCTCACATGTTGTTGATAAATGTTAAGTGGAATTCATTATTGACTCAACATAATAATTATGTTACTTTTTTAGGTGTGCTTCATAATAAATGTGTCTTATTATAAGCATAAAGTTATAAATTAGACACTTCAATTCTTCCAAACTGTAACCAAGCCTTACATTTTATCTATGAGTTGTACAACATTCAAAGCACAAAGTACTTTATTTCTAAGCATAACTTGACTATTTGTGATTACACAAGAGAAAACAACACACAAGTTGATTTAACTTAAATATAACTTTTGTTTTCCCTAATAAAACATGACATAATTAACTATACCACCAAATAAGAACCACTCACCATTATCATCATCTTAAAACATCATAACTTCACTTCAATAACTTCACTTCAATGAGTTCAATCCATAAACAAGTAAAAAGACAAAAATACCCTTAAGGGTTGAATTGATCACCTTGAAACTCCTGGTTTTGATACCCTCCATTGGAATTGTATCTATCATATGAGTTTTCATTGTTCCCATAATACCCTTGTGTGTTGTACCCATCTCTTGAATTAGAGTTCAAGTTTGTGTTAGCATTAAGGTTTTCCATATTAAGGTCATAATAGTACTTTCCATTCTCCAAAAACCTTGTGTCACTCATCCCCTGCTTTTGGGAGTTGTACATATCCGCATTGTTAGTTGTACTATACTTTGCCTCCCCCATCCCCTGGCTTTGGGAGTTGTACATTTCATTCTCCCCTTGCTTCTGCGAGTTGTACATTTTGCCACTATCTTGTGTTTCCATAAAACTTGCATCCTCAAATCCCTGCTTTGGTGAGTTGTACGCATTGTCACCGGTGTAGTAGTACTTTCCATTATCCAAGAACCGAGTGTCACTCATTCCCTGCTTCTCGGGGATGTACATTCCGCCGTCATTTGTTCCGATGAACTGGTTCTGGTTCTCGTTCTGGTTTTGGTTTTGGTTCTCGTTCTGGTTTTGGTTTTGGTTCTCGTTCTGGTTTTGGTTCTGGGAGTTGTACGTTTGGCTTTCACCATTGTACCTAGACACGGACAAACAAAACATGTTTCAAAACCCGAACCAGTTAATAGCCGCTATATGAAAGGGTTGGGTCATTGAAAAATGGTTATGAACGAAAAAAAACCGGTTAGAAACCAGTTTTATGTTTTCAAACCTTGTAACCGTTAGAAATCAGTTAAAAACATGATTATTTTATTTTTTTTTAACAGCTAAATATTACACTTCAATTTCACTGCCTGTCAAATGAGGACAAACAATGAAATCGGTTAAAAACATAATTTTTCAAGACCTTTTTTAAGCACGTAAATATTACACTTCAATTTCACTGCATGTCAAATGAGGGCAAACACTTTTAATCGGTAGCTACTAGCTAAGCTAGTGGTTGTGACTACTCGTATATTTAAAAAATAATTTAAATTATATTATAAATATACGAGTTATTTTTTAACAACGTTTTTCACCTATCAGAATAATAGGATTTCAACCGTCCCTAGTTATCCTTGATACAGAAATCCCAAAAATCGTATAAAATTCCCGGACATAAACACCGAGGCGAAAACCGGTAACCTCTACTACAAAAAGCCACTAGACTACCATAAAGCCAAAAAGCTTGTCATAAATATACGAGTTATTTGACATGTTTTTTCGTAGTTTTACCGATTTGGGTTTTAGGATTCCACAAACCAGTTATTTCCCGAACCGGTTTTACTGACAAATAACCGATCCGGTTAGCCAGAAAAAACCCGAAATGTGCACCTTTTTTTTAAATGTATGTACCTGTACTCTTGTGGCTGATTGAACTGATCTTCTTGGGTGCTGCTATGAATGGGGGTGGTGTAGGCCACCGGATTATAATTCTCCGGGAGGTTGGCGGGGAGTCCGGTGGCGGTGGCTGCGGTGGCGGAGGGCGGAAGCTGGCCGGATTCGTGTCCGAAAGAGCCGCCGTTTTCTTCGCGGGATTGCGGGACAAAATCGGGTGTTTGTTGATTGGTGTTTAAGGGTTGTGTTTCTTGAGGATTGTTGTTGGAGACTTTGGCAAAAAACTGGCTTTCTCTTGCATGAATGGTGGAAATGGTGGAAATGGTGAGGAAGAGGAGGATGACGTAAGCAATGGTAGCCATTGATGGATAGATTGTAAGATTGAGGTTTTTGTGTTGTTTTTGTGTTTTGTGTTTATATGTTTTGTTTGATTTATATAGCAAATGCACTCTCAATCTCTCTCTTTTTTTTTTTTGAAATAAATGTTGTCAATATGGTAGGTGCAAATTGGAGGGGGATTGGAAAGAAGATTGCGGTCCTAATGGGAAACTTTGACAAAAGAGCCCTTTACTTTTTCTCTTTTTTTTTATAATTTTTTTTAATTTTTGTATAGTAAATTAACTATATAGTAATTGTGTATGTTTACAACTTTACATAAAATTTGGAAAAATAACCCGCTAAAATGAGCAAAATCTAAAGAATTTGTGGATTGGTGGGTGGTTATGAGATGATAATATATACTTTTAGCATTTAGGTTACTCTTTTATAACAGAAATCTTTTAAAAAGTTGAAAATTGAATTCTTGATAGGGCGGGATGGTAACAACGCAAGGGGCATTGAATCCTCGAGATTGAGGGAATGAGTTTTGTATGCAAAAAAGGTTGACGCTATAGTTAAATATCATGACCAGGAGCAAACCTAGTCAAATGTCAGCGGTAGTTCGTGTTACTCTTTAAATTAGATTTTGAGAAAAATTAAAAAAAATTCACTACTTAATTATTTTTCTTATATATCAATGTTTGAGAATTTTATGTTTTATTCTTTAAAATATTTTCTAGTTTTGCTTCTAATCATGACTGTATTTATATCATACAAGATTTTACTTATATGGTCATGTGATATTGTAAAATTTCACAAATCTATTTTATATTTATAGATCATTAAAAATATCTTGAAATATATAAACTTAGCTTATGTTTCAACATCAAAATAAAAATAAAAAATTATGGGATAGGGAAGGGAGACATAAATGCAAAAGGAGCATTAAGTGCTTCACGAAGCATGACAACAATTCATGTCTAGAGCATGCCCTCATCTACTCAATTCTTCTTCTATTGGTAGCTCGATTCTATCATCACTTGCTTTTTTATAAATTATATTTATATATATTTTTAAATATTAAATTTTGAAAAAGACTATTAATGTAATTCATTTTCAAAATCATTTCCATAATAACACATACTTTTATTTATAAATCAGATTTTAATTTGTGATCGTATCATTTGTAAATTATTGAAGATCCTTTGCAAATCCATAGGAATTATAAAGCGGTAGTCTTTAAAAGGGGACAATTGTGCAAAATAATGTTATATTTATGTCTTAATTAAAGTTTTTGTTATGGTTGTTACGGGTAAGTTTAATACAAAATTAGTTTTTTTTGAACGGTCAACAAATAGAATAAACTCAGGTACTTCGTACGGGGTGACCCAATGGCTAAAGGCCACCGCTAGCTGGTCCAACCCAGCCGTACGGAGCCCTTAAGCATCCATGTGACTCCAGTTCCGGGGAAAACCCGCTAACCCGCCCGCCCGTAGGCACGACGACGAATTAACGGTAAAACCCGGTCGCCTCAAGGATCGAATCCAGGTCTCCCCGGATCTCCTATCACTGGCCTCCATACCAATGGACAAATAATGTCATTAGTGAGGATAGAACTTGGGTCCCTAGGAACACAAGCCAAAGCCTCAACCGTACGGAATTTGTTTTAAGGGACCCGGGTTTTGACCCAAATTAGTTTTAATTAAAGAATTGCTATAACCCATGACATGTACAAAGCTTTAGATATGATATATAATGAGATGCAATGCGTGTATTGTCGTGTGTTGTCGCGGTTACACAAACAATTAAAGTAAACTAAAAAAACGACTCCGAAACGACATTAAAGTAAAAAGTCAAAACGCTCAAAGTATGAAGCATATGACCTAAAGGTTATGTTGTATGAATATATCACTACAAAGAATAAGATCAATAGTGACGACAAATGTCGCCGTTAATGTGTCGCCAAGCCTCGTTGCTAATGCCCACGTGCCGCGCTAATTGGTCTAATTATCGCGGCTACTAGTGTCGCCGCACTTGATTGAGTTTAAATGTCCCCGTTAATACTCATTGTCTCATAAAACGTATTTTGCTCCGTATTTCCTGCGTTTTCAATTTTTTTCCAAATAGATACATTATAAAAATTGCTACTATTCCAAATTAATACATGTAGGAAAACCGTTCGTAAATTTAATTAAAATAAATACTTTTATTTAAGTACGATTACAACAAAAGAAAATAAATCTAATCTATTACAATACAATGAAAATGAAATTCTACTCCTACAATTACAGGGTTAATAATGAAATATTACAAGGAAATGAAATACAATACAAGGAAATGAGTAAAAGATTGCAAGGAAATGAAATAAATTTAAATTACAATACAAATGAAATGAAATTATATTGATTTGAATGAAGGAAATTAATGACAGAGAATTGTTGAAATATTTTTGAAAGTCAAAGAAAACGATTTGAGAAAAACTTTTGATATTAGTTAAGAAAAAACGAGAAAGGTTCCAAGGGACCTTGGCGAAGGATTTGGGTCAAAACCCGGGTCCCTTAAAACAAATTCCGGGTTTACCGAAGATCCGTTTTGTTTCCCAGGGTACAATCGCCTAAACCGTATTGTACGACCGGGATAACTCTAAGCTTGAAGTTACCTTGAAGCTTGAAGAAATTCGGTGTGTTTTGCATCAACTAATGAAGCTGTATCTATAGTGGTGGGAATTCTTGTTGAGCACTCAAAAGTTAATTCGTAGTCAAACTTTGCATTAAACGTCTTTAATGCAAATTGATTTATAATTAACACGGAATTGCCTTAATTAGCTCAAAACGCATTTACAGCTGTCATTCCGGAGGAATCTCCGCGTAACAGCTGTTTTCCAGAAGAACTGATCTTCTGGTTCAACTTCCGCTTGAACTCCAAGCGGAGCTCCTTTTCCACTTGAACTTCAACCGGAACTACTGTTCAGGTTGAACTCGGTTCCGCCCGGACCACCCAGGTCCGCTTGAGCTGGTTCCGCTCGAACCTGACTTTTTCCGGTTCAACTCACAGTCCGCTTGAACCTATCCGCCTGGTCTTCAACCGGACCAACTTCCGGTTGAACTTAAAAAACATTAAGGCGGCTCTCAAGCGGAAGCGCCATCAAAGCGCCCTCATACGCCTCATACGCCTCATACGTGCGAGTGCGAGTTAGGGGTGTTCGCACCCCTCAGGGTTCAAGGGATGTGTCCTACTAAAGGAAACAATAGTTGGTAAGGTTCCCACCTTATAAACCACTTTTTGTTTCAATCCCCAACCAATATGGGATGAGTTAACATGCTATACTTAGCATTTTTCTCTCTAATTTTCGCAGCTTCACTAGTTGTGAGACCTCAACTTTGAGCTTCGATATCTCATTCATACGAGCTCGGATTTGGACGTGGTTTGAAGCGTTGGAAAGCCCTCACAACGTACTACACAAACCTATAAAATACAGAGGCAACAACCTATGTTATCTATATTTTATTTTAGTCCAAAGTTGGTGAAAAACTCATTTTCACACTTAGTGAAAAAACCCATCTTCCACTAGTTTTTCTCCCAAAATTCCAACAATACATACATACGCTACCATTGACATATATAAACATAATAAAAGTACATAAATGTTTGAGTTTTCTAAATATTTTGTCTATGTTATAACTTATAAGTCAAATATAAAACTAGCTAGTGAGACGATATCATCATTTGTCTCCCTCATCCGTATTGTCATCTTCGTCGCCTACATTTGGTTCCTTATCCAAAACCCATTAATTTTGAGAGTTGCGCTCTAAAACTTGGGTCTTGGAATAAACTCACAATTTGAGCATACAAAATAAGGTACACAATATAAGTTAAAACAAAATGACATTTTGACTCGTTAACTAAAAGTTGGATGTTTTAAGTCTATTAAGTGTGTTTGGGTCATTTTGACCCATTCTAATTCAAAGCTAGATCATTTAAGTCTATTTTTCAATAACTCAAACTTCATTGATCAATCCGACAATTTTACTTAAATATAATTAAGCAAAAGTAGCCTAATAACAATTAAAGCCAATATCTCAAAAATAATTAATCAAAAGTAGCCTAATTAATCAAATAACATTAGTGTGTCACCTAAAAACAAAACTATATCCTACCTAGCTAACCATGCAAGAAACATGATCAATAACAACATCTAATACATAAATCTAACAAACAATAGAGAGTATGTATGAAGTCATTAAGTGCTCGAACTTACACGAACTGACAGATCTCTGGAGCGTAAAATAGGTTGAGGGACATAGAGCTTCAAAATTGGAGTACAAGGCTATAGCTGAGCCTTAAAAGTGGAGAACAAGTTGGACTTGGGCTCCAATTGGCTGAGAACAAAAGGGAATTGAACAGCTCCAATCTGTGCTTCATTCAGAGGCTAGGGCGTTTTTGGTTGGGAACTATGGGGAAATGATAAGAAAGATAGGGCTGGAGGGAATTATAGCCGCTTAATGTTTTTGGGCATTAGCGACGACATGTCTCCGCTATTGGTGTTGCCGCTAATGCCCTTAGTATGATGTAACAAAGGTCATTAGATTCATCCGCTAATAAGCGGTCAGATCTAAGCATAGCGATCACAGATGGATTGAGGATCAATAGCGCCGACATGTAGCCATTAGCTATTGGTGTCGTCGCTATTGACGTTGCTGCTAATGCCGTTGTCACTACTACGCGCTCACATTTCTTGCAGTGTACGTGTCACACCAGTGACACCACCAACTCATATGCTGGGTATAAAAAACATTGGTATTGCTTTGACGCAACGTAAGTAAAAATGAAATACAAAAAGACAATGTAACAACGATAAAATTAAAAGTGAAACGGTCAATAATTCTTAAACTCGGGACTTAAAGTTTATATTAAACAAATGTGCCTGATTGTGTTTTTTTTTTATAGGAAAAAAAATAATTATAAAGATAAGAATCGTTATAAAGAATGAGATGAAGGAGTGATTTTAAGTGTATTTTAAAATTTCTCATTCAAATATAAAGATAAAGGGATTATAGTAAATGTGATGTGAGTACTCTAACAACGATCAAGTTAATTAGTTTATGGATTTATTTTTAAGCTATCACATCGAAATCATCTTTCTGAACGACATTGTCCAAGAATTTAAATTTGAATACAACAATATGCAAATAATATTCCACCATATCGGCCATGTCCGTATTCATTTCAAACAAATAAGTTTCCATATGGATCACCAAATGTTTAAAACTTCCATAAAATGAAAATGATTTGGTCGATAAAACAAAGGGGAATATATATGTCCTATCTACATTTTTGAAACTTACTATAATATTTTAATAGTGTGTTTACAAATATTTGTCTTGAAGTTGTCATAGAAAACTACTCATTTTTATCTAACCTCATCTTTACCTCTAGCTTTCATCAACAAATTTCTCTCAAATAAAATGGATATAACTACTATGAACACATCCAAGTGACTCCAATCCAAACTATAATGAGAAAACAATCTCTTTGAGGTTAAACTCTTCACTACTTCTATAAATAGAACCCATCTCCATTTTCACTCTTACTCTTATCTCTCTCTAAAGCGCCCCCACACACATATATATTGGTCTCAAATGGCCAGGGTGGAGGTCGCTAGAGCTGCCAACGAGCACCATGGAGTCACTTTGAGTGTTGAAAGAGATGATAGTACCAAAGATGCTACGTCTTCTTCGTCACCTTTCACTCGTCATTTTTCCCAAAAGGTTCTTTCTTTTATTCCCGTTATTATTAACCGTTACAAGTCATATAACAACTAGACCATCACCATACAGTTTAAGCAATAAAAACTTATAGTTTGTTGTATACTAGGTTTTTCCTATATATTCTTGTATCTTGCTAGAATAGAGGTTTGATAGTAGTAAATTATTTAAATAAATGTGTTTTTGAGTGTTCTTGCCTCTTTTTAGTGAATAGCTTTTGTTTTGAAAAATGAAGTTTTTCTGACATGTTAGCTAAGTGTTTGTTATGGATGTTATTATTGGAAAAATGAATACAAAGAAACATAAGGATATATGATATCTAGCTTATGGTTTGAATATTTTTTGCAGTTGTTAGCGGAGTTGTTTGCCACCTACTTCTTAGTATTTGCTGGTTGTGGTATAATCACGGTGAACATCGACCAGAACGATATAGCAGGTCAGCCAGGAATTGCCATTGTATGGGGGGCGGCAGTGATGGTTATGGTTTACACCGTTGGCCATGTCTCCGGTGCACACATCAACCCTGCAGTCACCATTGCGTTTGCCTCTTGCAAAAGGTTTCCTTGGAAAGAGGTGATTCTGATTTCGAATCACACATGTTCATTCGGATAGATCAAAATTAAGATGTTATTTTGCATGATTTGTTGTTTAGGTACCCGGATACGTGATTGCTCAAATCCTTGCATCAACCTTAGCGAGTGGAACCCTACGATTAATACTTAGCGGAAAACATGATCATTTTGTTGGAAATGCCCCTCCACATTCCCACCTTCAATCATTTGTAGTGGAAATGATCATTACATTCTATCTGATGTTCGTCATCACTGCCGTCGCCACAGATGATCGAGCTGTTAGTATTGTTTTCATGTTTTATTTTCAAGAAAATCACGAGAAACAACATGTTAACCGGTTTTTTGAACATGCACTTGATGTAGACTGGACAACTAGCCGGGGTTGCCATTGGATCTACCGTTTTACTTAACGCCTTGTTCGCAGGGTACGATCCGGATATGTTATAAACTATTCATTTCAGAAGTGATTTTCGAACTCATAATAAAACATGTATCTGGATAAATGGCAGGCCAATATCAGGGGCTTCTATGAACCCGGCAAGAAGCATAGGGCCCGCACTGGTGTGGAATGAGTACAAAGGGTTGTGGGTCTACATTCTGGGACCGATAATTGGAGCCATAGGCGGTGCATGGGCATACAACACACTAAGGTTAACTGATAAGCCTTTGAGTGATATAACCAAGTGTGTATCTTAACAATGATCTATTTACATGAGACAATATGTTACAAGTAAAACTAATAAGATGTACAAAGAAAATGTATTACAAAGTGTCTATGCTTACACTCTTCTCTATGCAAAAATATTTGGATGTATTATATCGATATACTATATCTTGTTTTTATATGTTATTAGAACTCAGAGTGAGGTTATAATGAGAAGTATGTGAAGATAAGAAGGATAAGAAGCATTCCCATCCGTTAGATCTGATGATCAATGGCCCAAATTTATTCACTTAATTAAAACTAAAAAATAAAAGGTAAAAATGATTTCCAGGGAGAAGAGGGGCAATTTGGTCAAATTGTCATTTTTCTCTTTCCCTCCAATTATTAAAACCTTCATAACTTTTTCATACGATATTATTTTTTTATAAAAATTACACCATAAAAACAAGCGTTTTTTTATCTTTAAAACGTATACAGTATTGCTATATAAAAAATAATTTTTTTTTTGCCAATGACATGAAATATGACACAACGACCTGAACATATGACACAATGACCTGAACATATGACACAATGATCTGAACAATGTTCAGAATGTTCAGGTGATTGTGTCATTGTGTCATATGTTCAGGTCGTTGTGTTATATGTTCAGGTCAATCACAAAAAAAAATTATATAGCAATATTGTATGGGTTTTAAAGATAAAAAAACGCTTGTTTTTATGGTGAAATTTTTATAAAAAAATAATATCGTATGGAAAAGTTATAAACATTTTAATAATTGGGGGAAAGTGAAAAATATACAAGTTTCCAAATTTGCCCCTCCTTCCTTTGACTTCTTATCCTTCTTATTTGACCAAAACTTCTCACATGAACTTTTATCTTAGAACTCATACCTTATCGAGCATGTTATCCTATTTATATATTAGTTTATTCTATAACAGCAAATGGTAGTTCCAATATGTGTTCGAATAAAGAAAATTTAGTGATTAGTAAGACCTACATCTATGCTAGTGACATCATGGTGACATAAGATAACTGTTTGATAATGAGCCCTTACGTCTGATTGGCTGCCTTTACTCATGTCTTTTTCACAGGATGTGTGACAACCTCTTAATGGGAGAAAAGAAGATTATGTGGTCCACACATAATATCACATTAGGCTATCCGTAGTGGAGCGTTATCTCCACAAAAAACCCTAACATGGCACCCCTATGGCGCCCTCCTCCACCCCCTAGGCGCCATGTTAGCTAGAATCTCCAGCAGGCGTTATGTATATCACGCCCCTCCCCCTCATTTCTTATTGGTTTCCTTCATTTTCTTCAAATTTAATTGGTTTATGTTTTTTTCTTTTTAAATTATATATAATAATTGGGTAATGATTAGAGGGGGGTTATGGGGGGTTATAACTACACCACTTTGCTTATAACCCCTCCTTGATGAAGTGGATTCCACGTGGCGCATAACCCCCAAGGTAGGGGGGTTATGACTATGGATAGCCTTATAACAGAATGGGAGAGACGTGTGTAGATGTGAAAATTTCAAACCTTTTTTTTGGTTTCTAACCGGTCCAAACCGAAAACCAAAACTTATTGTAACCGGTTCTAGCCCAAACGGTTCTCAAACCGCTTTTAACCGACCGGTTAGGGACCGGTTCCCATATTTTGTGTGCATGAACTGGTTAGGAACCGGTTATGCTCAAACTAATTTTCAAACCGGTTTGAGCATAACCGGTTCCTAACCGGTTTGTACATAAAGTTTTAGAGCCGTTGGTAACGATATTATAGCCGTTTGAGCTTGTTTTTGTTACCCATTTTGACCTTAACTTTTTGTATATATATAGCCCCATGGTGTGTTAGTTTCATTACCCTACTTATCTACCTTTCAAAAACATTTAACCATACTATTTTTTTTATTCAAATGGCAAGTTCTAGTGCTCAAAGTAATGCCAACTCGAAGTTGCGAAATCATTTAAACTTATATTGCAAGGCAAAGAAGAATAATCCGAGTTCGAATCAAACTCAAATTGGACCAGATAGAGGCATATGGAATTTCAATGCAGATGCGGTTCGGGAACAAATGGCTAACTTTGTGATTCAAGAAAGCTTGTCATTTGATCACATCGACAACCCGCACTTGATACCCTTGATTCAACGAATGTTTCAACCACGTTATCATCACGTAAGTCGTACAACTCTTAGAAGCGGTTGTGTAAAAAGATGGAAGCAAGCAAAAAAAACAATTAGTTTTGGGTTTTGAAAATTAAAATACCGAAGTTAACTTAACTACCGATGTTTGGTCGGCTTTGCATGGTTCACCCAATTCGTACCTTTGCGTTACCACACATTGGGTTAATCCCGATACGTTTGCAAATGATGAACAAACCATAGATTTTGAAAGGTTTGACTATCCGCACCACGGTGAAAACTTGTTTTATATTTTGGATAGTGTTATTCAATATCTTAAACTTGAAGGGAAAATATTTTCAATATTTTTTTATAACGCTTCGAACAACACAAGTGCGGTTCAAAAATTAAAATTAAAATACCAACCGATGTGTAACAGTGTGTTTTTCCATACCCGTTTTGTCGCACATATCATTAACTTGATTGTGCAAAACGGGTTAAACATTGAAGGTATTAAAACTACAAAAGATGATTTTAGACAAATGCTAAAAATTGTTTTTGATAGTGGAAAGAAACGATATACCAATTATCATCGTTTTTTTCTCGATAGAGGTTCGCTCTATTTAGGACCGAATTGGGATGTTCCAACTAGGTGGAACTCAACATGGTAAATGTTGGATTGTACCGTTAGAAAAAAATCCTTCTTTAGAAATGTTTCATGACGGACTTGCTCAACAAGGTATCGTTGTGACAATTCCTACTCCGGGGTGGGAAGCTATTAGGAAATTAACCATTATGCGAAATAAGACCCCTAGTGCCATCAATTGGAGAGCAAGTTACGATCTTGGAGAGGGAGAAGCTATCCGGGAGCAAGAACTTGAGATAGAGAGGAAGAATTGGTGATACACAATCGTTTGGTTCTTGTTCTTGACTTCAAACTCTTTGTTCGAGAATATAGACAATATGTTTGCTATACTGATAGTAATTGTTTTCTGATTAGAACCATGATTATTGGCTAGACTATTGTTTCCACATAGGTTAAAAGATGAATACCTGTTGATTTTTTATTTATTTCGGTTTATGGTTAATTGTGTTGGACTAATACACTAGTAAAGAATATTTTTGCTATTGTTTTGATGCATGTGCATGCTTTAATCATATTCATAATTGGTTTTTATTCCATATATTGCTTGTGAATGTCTTTCATTTTTTTGTAGCATATTAGGTCACCTATTGTTCGTTTGTGATTAGTGTATGGTTTTCTAGGCCAAGTTAAGCATAGGAATATTGACTGGTGATTTGTTTGATCTTAGTGTTCCCCTTAACCTAGAAATCTGAGAGGTGATAAGTTTAGATGGGTAGTCTTTTGCATTAGGGTTTTTTAGGTGCAAATCATTTGGGAGGGGGTTTCCCTAGATTTCTTAGTGTTCTTGCTATTTATGAGTCATTGCATGTATGTAACATCCCAAATTTTTAATAGTTAAATTTCCCGTCAACGTCTAGTCAATTAAAATCCTATTCGTAGTTAAAAATCTCCCTAAGTATTGTAGAACTTACTTTATGTAAATTTTGGGGTTTAATGGGTAAATTCAAGTTTTTAGTTGCAATATAAACAATTAACTAAGTTGAGGGGCCAGAATTGCATAAGCCTAAACTAGAATTAAACAAAAAGGGGAAAAAGAAGGGGAGGAGGTCGTGAATACGACCTGGAGATCGAACTCCCTCCTCTCCACCTTGCTCCTCTCTAATTTCTGCAATCAAAGGATTTAAGCTGCGATTTTGGCATGCAATCTTGGTTTTGAAGTAGTCAATCACCCCCCATCATCCTTAGTGTGGCAAGTAAGTAAAACCCTATGAACATTGCATGTGTAGGTCATGAAATTAGGGCCTTGAATCTGCAAATTTATGATGTTATATGAATCCCATGATGCTAGAGAACTCATATGTGGCATAAATTCCTAAATTGGTTAACAATTTGTGGTGTAGTCACCAATTACCCATTCTTGAACCTTCATGTAAGTAACCACTTATGATACTTGTGTAATTGCTTCCATCTCTTGAATTCATGTATGAAATTGGTGTTAAATGGTTTATTGATGATGGGTTGGTGATGAATTTCACCTACAACATGTAAAATGGTTACTTGAGAGTTCATGGAAGTTTAGTTCTATGTGTGTATCTAAGTATGCACACAAGGTGTTTGACAAAATGCCTCAAAGAGTCAAAATGTGTTAAATGCAACAAATTTGCTTGTAGTGATGTTGGATGACCATAGGAAGCTATAAGTTCACAAAATTGAACCAATTAGGTGAAATCATGTGCATTAGCTAATATGGTTGATGTATGCCTTAGTTGTCATGCTAGTGTTGATGATGCTTATATCTAGATGTAAACGTGATGAACATTGCTTGATTGCCATCCTTATGAATTGGTATTATGTATGTGTAGCATGGAAATCATGTTATTGAAATGTGATAAGAATGCTATTATGATTAAGGTCCTAACATTGTTAGTGACCCATTAGGCAATCAAGGTGAACAAGGGAATAATTCCGGAATTGGAGGAAGCGGTAGATTAAGCTCTAAAGGTAACATTAATTATGTTACATGATGTAGATAAGTAAATGTGTCTTTGCTATTTGGAATAATAAACCATGAAGTATATAATGGGCGGACGAATGGTTCTAGGAACCGTGAAGCTCAAAGCCAATAGGTTCTCCAATGATAAACTTGACCATAGAAATGATTCGGATGAATCGGAGAACGTATGAAAGTTATAATGGCTAAAATGCGCTTGTAGAGCTTATGCCAGGTAACAAAAGAATGAAAATCTTAAATGGTTAGAGTACCATAGATTCCAAGGCTTAAATATGGTCAAGTGAGGCATTTGGGGTAAACCAAAGGCAATGACCCGTCTTAATAGGTCAAATAATGGTACAATGCTTATTTGGTCAATTACTATAATGATCTAGTGAACTAATAATAAGTAGAGTGGAATCTATGTGATCCAAGCCAAAACTAGTAGTAACGGTAATGCATAAGGCTAAACTCCCAACGGTTGTGTAGGACTAATTGATAGTTTTGCATATAACTAGTTCATTGCAATATTGCCTACATTATGATTTTAGATGTGAATTACATGTGTTGGGTGAATTAAGGATGACAACCCTTGATGGTTGTCACAAGAGATCCCTTGGTGGGTCAAATGGGTCGGATGAATCCCGTTAATGCAAATTGGGTGGGTAATCGACCAAGGTATGTTTAAATGACTAAAACTTGTATTTAGAACCACTTTATAGGTGTTGGAACGCTTAAAAGATGGTAAGAATCCAGCTGGGTGAGTTCTGATGAAAGCAGGGTAAGATAGCTGGAAAATTGGCTAAGTATAGAATTTCCCGAAAATAGCCAATATTCTGTCAAAAAGGGTCCAGCGCGTACCGCCTAGAAATTAATTATTCTGGGCGTACCGCCCCAGAATGCAAAACCAGATTTTTATTGTTTTTCTTCATCATTTGATATTGTAGTGAATGGTTATGCTATAGAAGCTCACTATTGAATGTGAGTATGTTGCAGGTAAAGGGAAGGTTAAAGGATGCTCATCAAGACTTGGAGGAACCGATCACGTGAAGGCTAACGCCCGTACCGTATTTTGTTTATAACTCTAGTAAATGTTGTTTAACAACCTGTGAAGGCCAGTTACCACATAAATGGTATATTTTGTAAAAGCTAAGCCCAAGTGTCGGGTTGTAGGGTTAATAATCATGTAATTTTGAACAAAAATTTCTGGGACCAACCTTGAATGTTATAAAATGTTATGTTTGACATCAAATTGTATACGGGTGTTACAATGTAGCTCTTAGATTACTACTTGCATCATAGGGTGTATTGAGGTAGAAAAATCTGAGAGGTGATCTATCTGTTCGTCGTTCGAGTACTAAGGTATTGTTGCAGAAGGTGATTCGACTTAACTAGTGAGCGTATTACGGTCTTTAGGTATCTTTAGGTCACACCCAGAGAACAATCTGGGATCCAATAGGCCAGGAGTCTATAGGTTCGTTGTTTAAGATCCCAATTTCATCATAGTTTTTCATAGCTGAAAGAAATCGAGAGTTTCAAGTAGAATTCTTAGCCTAGATAGTTCTCCCATATCTGATTTTGTCTAGTTTTCTGGTTAATTTGGGTTGTTTTAGTTGTCTTTAGTTCTTTAGTTTAGTATTTTATAGTTCTCAATCAATCCAAAATCTTTTGTTTAGTTTAGTCACTTCTCGAGTCTAATGTTAGTTATTGTCTGTGTCTCTGTACGTGGGTTCGACATCCAGACTTCCTTTAGTTGTATTACGTTCGATAGATACACTTGCATGTCGCGTGTGTTCTGGTTTAGGGTTTTCAGGGTTTATTATTTTGTTGTGTTTTAGGTAGTTTCTATAGACCACATTTATCACATCACCCACCATAGTTCCTGAGTTCTACGTGGAGAGTTACCCCATAAATATTTACTATTTTCATTTACTAAAGTATTCACCATTCCAATGCTATTTTGTATTTTCATGCATTGTTGTTCAGTTATCTTAATTCGGTACGCTTACATTCTTAGATTTATTCACCTTCCAACAAAATTGATTTTCAATCTCTTCTCACACCGCATCGTGGAGGCACAAATGCTAGTGTTAGATATATTATATGTTTTAATCCTATTACAAACTAAAATCTATAAGATATATATAATCTCTGTGAATTAGACTTAACATAAAAAATACTAAATTGTAAAAATCATCATTTATGTGTTTATTTACAATTTCAAATATCGTTCTTTATGTTTAAAACGATAATTGGAAAAGAAAAACTGAAAAATAAAAAGGAAAAAAAGACCATGCCACCAAACAAAAAACTATAATTCCATTCTCTTTGTCATTGTAAACGCCAAAAAGAAGATGTAAGCTAGGTTTGTTGATTATCTCTCAAATACAAGATGAAATCATGTCATGCAAACAACTATTAGCTGTGTATTGTTTTGTTATTATATCATTTTATATTTATATTATAATAGTTCATAGAATATATATATATATATATATATATATATATATATATATATATATATAATAACATTTAAAAATAACTAGGGACATCGACTATCTCTCCCTCTAAACTTGTAAATATTTTAAAATTTTCTAAATCATATTTAAAAAGTATTATATATTATGAAAACTTACATTTCTATGACTTAATGGTTCAATTAGTTCACAAATATTTTTCTAATCACATGAAAAGGCTTGGATTAAAAGGAACTGAATGTGAAATCTTTGAAATAATAAAAATTTAAAGACATTGAAATATTTCAATTTATGAATAAGTAGATGGTGACCCGTCAGCGCGTTGCGACAGATCACCCGTTTTATGTCATTAATGGAAGATACCAGAGTCCAGAGGCAACATGTGGGAACATAAAGCAAAACAAAACAACTAAACGTCAAACACGTAAGTATTGCAAATATATATAAAGACGGAAAAATAAAGCAAAACAAAGCAGCCAAACATCCAAATAAGCTATGAATTAGTGTTAAGAATCATTATACTATATAACAAACTAGATTTACTACTTGCACGTTGCTGTGGAGATAACACGGTTGTACAAAACAGATGCATTGCAAAAGCGCAACATAAAGAAAACAAAAATACTGAGCTCAAACCCTAAATTGTTCAATATAAAAAAACAGAAATACTTGTATTATTAACTGGCCGGAAGTAATTATAAACATATAACTTGCATGATTATCAATATATCTTGCGTGATTACCATATAACTTGCGTAATTATAACCTTTGTATAATAACTTCACCCTAGTTATACCATCATAGTTTGCTTTAAAACATATCAAACCAGTTTATGAAAGGGGACTTAACGACCTGAATTGGATGTGAACCCACGCCCGATAACCATATTACGGCATCATTCATAAAATACACATGATACATCCTGATTAGTTAGTAACCTTTCTATGCAAATGAGCCTTTGTAACCTTTGTATAATAAGTTAACCCTAGTTCTACCATCATAATTTTCCTTGAAACAAAGACAATATTATATGGTCCGAAGAAATAATAGAGAAAGATGTCATTTATTGGCAATACCCACCCCTACAAAAGAGCGACTGACTCTACCTCAAAAGCCTGCATACCCCTACCCCACTTGCACCAAAAATAAACCTTAAAACCCTTTTGGTTTAATTGCTTCGCCTAAATTCACTTATTGTTCCGTTTATAATGGTAGAATATTGTTGGGAAAGTTATGCTATTTGTGTAATTTGATTAAGTTGTTACACATCGAGTTTCAATATAACTTTTTAGGTAAGATAACGAAATGACTAATTGGTTAAGATACAAAAGACCAAGCAGATTAATATGAGGTTAGTTGCTCCACGATAATGTGTCGCTAAACTGCTAAAGAGCTATTTAGATGGATTGAACAGTTAACGAGTCTAACTACTTGTTTAGTACAGAAAAAAAAGGTAAAATAACGAAATAATTAATTCAAAAGACAAAGCAGATCAATTTGAGGTTAGTTGCTTCACGAAACAGTGTCTCTAGGTTAGCTAAAGAGCTATTTAAACGGATTGAACATTTAACAAGTCTAATTACTTGTTTAGACCAGAAAACCAAATAATCGAGCTATTAAAATCAGACATATTTTAGATTAAAAGGTTTCAACAAACCGATAGTACACACTATCGTTTGATATATGAATATAATCATTGTTTCTAGAGTAGAGTCACGGATATAGATAATGTATACGTTTTATTTTTTAAACGACAATTATACACTCATAATTTACTTTTATCTGTACTTTACAATCTAACGTCACCAGTACACACACCAAGATACTATAGGCTTAAATTACAAACTCTACCATATATTTGTAGCCCATAAAGGTTTCATGAATGCTTTACCATCTTTTTGTGCATCTTTAAACAAGACTAATAAATAACACAACCAATTCTAAAAGTGAGGCACAATGGCCTTGTAACGCATTTAAACCATAAGAAATAATACAATTCCCATTTTGACCCTTACAAGTCTTGCATTATTGAAAGGGTTTTTGTTGTTTACTTTAGAACCATAAAAATAATTTTTCTAGCTTCCGTTTGAAGCAAAAGTATAAAGACTAAGAGATGGTTGCATGCACCCATTGCTGTCAAACCTACCCTTTTGTAAAATTGTATAAGTATTTATTTCAATATTAAATTTTTTAACAACAAAATCAACGCATCTACAATTTGCATAATTTGTTTTCAATATAATTATATTTTATATAATTTAAACGTATCAATAGACTAAACTATATATGGATGGTTAGATTTTGGATATCCTCGATTAGTATTATAACTTATACCTATAATATAATAGCATTCACAAGATTCACAAGATGTTCTTTATATTATATGGCTAGTTTAATGGGATGTAAAGATGAAGGATTCCCATTTTAATATTTGGGCATTCCAATTGGGGAAGATGACTCAAATTTCTAGTTGGGACAACCTGGTGATCAAGTTTAAAAAATGATTATCTTCATGGAATTGCAAGTTACTTTCTCTGGAAGACCGTTCTATGTTGATTACCTCTGTTTTGGGGTCGGTGGGTTTGCATTAGTTCTCTTTGTTTTGGGTTCCGGTGAAAGTCAAGAATAAATTGAAAACCTTGCGGTCTAATTTTTTTCGGGGTGGTGATGAGTTTTCGCGTAAAAATTAATTGGATAAGTTGGAAAGTTGTCCTTTCCGATAAATATTTTAGGGAATTGGGGTTTTGCAGTCTTCACGCTATGAATCTGGCCTTGTTGTATAAATGGCGGTGGAGGTTTGTGAATAATAAAGATGCGATATGAGTTAAGGTGGTTAAACACATACACGGAGAGGATATGGTTAATGGAGATGTGAGTGTGGGAAGTGGCATCTGAAATAGTATTTATAAATCTATTCTCGAGCTTCATCTAAAGATATAATACCTTTACACTCGATTCGAAAGAAAATCGGTAATGGGTTTTGTTCGTCTTTTTGAAAGGATACTTGGCTAGGGGACACCCCTCTTTCTTCTCACTTTAATAAAAAAAAATCGGTTGGAGATGGAGCAAGTCTGCACGGTTAGGGAACGTCTTGTTTCGGATGGTTGGGTGTGGTGTCATCAGGTTAGGGGTGCGAGGAAGAGCAATTTCGCAATCTAAAGGTTCTTATTGATAATTTTAATCTTTTGAATTGTGATGACTCGTTGGATTGGTCGCTTGATGTGGATTCTGAGTTCAAGGTGAAGACAGTGAGAAAAATTATTGATCAGTACACTTTATCTTGACTTGATCATGCTACAAGATGGAATAGGTTTGTCCCGAAAAAGGTTAATATCTTGGCTTGGAAAATTCTTTTGGATAGAGTCTCTACTCGGTTAAATTCGAGTAAAAAGGGTTTAAATATTTCGCATATCCTTTGCCCGATTTGCGATTTGCATGTTGAATGGTTGCTCATGTTTTTGGCTCGTGTGATGTAGCCAAGAAGATTTGGGGTTTGATTGCGCAGTGGTTACAGGCTGGGTGCATAGCTTCTTTGTCTCCATCGAGCTTGTTAGCATTGTTGGACGATCGAGGCTTAATAAGGATAAAAGGACCCTTATTGAGGTGGTTTATTTCACGACATGTTAGGTTATTTGGAGGTTTACAAACGATTCAATTTTCTATCCTTCAAGAATAAGGAACTACTATTTGTTGATAATATTGTCTTATTTTCTTATTTCACGACATAGTAAAGGAATCTGTTACAACCCGTCTCTTTTAGGAATCATAGGGAACAGTGCCTTTATATTGAAGCAAAGAGAAAGATTTTACGATCCGAAACCAAACACCAGACCATTAGATGGGCCATTTGGGATAAGAATACTCGACTTCTTCCTATAAATGAAACTAATAACTTTCACCCAAAGTCTATCCAAGGACAAGACAAAGCTAGCACCTCAACGTCAACACTATGTTTCCGAGTTTTTTAATGGAAGGAAGTGAAAGAAAGTTGAGAGAAACTAAAAATATATATGTACTCCCGAGTTTCATTAAAAGAAGGAATTGAGAGAAAATGAACGAAAGAATTACAATAATCTTCCCTTCTAACTTTCCTCTAAAATGGAAGGAAATAAAAAGAAAGTTAAGGAAAACAAATATTAGATATTATCATTTTCTTTTTTTACTCTTTCACTCAACTTATTATAAAACAATGTATCTAAAGTTAAGGTTATAATTGTAAAATCATATATTTGTTTTTCTACCTTTCAACTCGAAAACACATAAAATATATCTACTTTCTTTTCTTTTCATTCGAACTGTAAAACAAAAAATAAAATTTCATCTCTTTCAAAGAACCAGTCCCTAAGGCTACTTTCTGCTTAGAAGCAAAAACTATGTTCCATTTAACCCAATGATGTTTGAATTGTCATAGTTGTCACCACAAAAGAACCGAGCCCTCAATTAAGATGATTTTGAAGAAAAAAAAATGAAGTTATTAAAACAATTCACGAATATATCTTTTTTATGTTTCAGTTAAGAAGATTTTGAAATAATTAAGTTATGAAAATTTGTTTAAAATATTAAAACAACTCACAATTACTCTTTTCCCAAATGCTAGAATAGCACTAACACAACCAATTCAACGACACCTTCACAATTACTCTTTTCCCAAATGAGTTGATAATGCTACTTAAAATCAAGCCCATGTGATTCTTAATTTTTAACACTAACACCTATTTTTTTCTAAAAAAAATCAACATATAATATCCATAAATATTTTCCATCTTAAATTTTTAACAAAACTAACAATTTTGAATGTAGATATAAAACCGATTGAAACGGTAAAAGTATGGGTTGTGATTTTGATTGCACTTTTTATGTTTGACTAGTTTCTTTTATTCCCTTTAAAATCTTTTTTTTTTTTTGGAACGGCATCGATCAGGCGACTTTGGTCTCACGTGTAAACCTACCCTTGCGGGGCTATGTCCAAGGTCGATTACTCGGACCTCCGTGAGAACCAAGACACCCCCTCCTGAAGCTTTCTCCTGGCAGAAACCCCCTCCTGGGACAACATGGGGTAAAACTGCCTCCCCTTGGATTAGAACTTGGGTCACATAGTAACCAAAGCCCTAAGAGCCAAGAGGGAACCACTAGGACATGTCCTAGTGGTGCCCTTTAAAATCTTTTATTTTTAATTTTCTAGCCTTTCCATTTTAGGGATGTAATTTATTGCGTGATTTGCGGAACGGAGTTCAATCCATTTTCCAATAACTTCGGGATTATAAAACGAAATATTATTTACACTAAATTACATATATGGTCCCTGAGGATTGTTATAATTTTTTTTAATGGTGAATGCATGCTGATACGTGTCCCATGAAGGAAATCTCGTATATCTGTTATATCACAATCATCTTACCATTTTAGGATGAAATCCACCACTATAAGTAACCCCTAAGTTTCATAAATTATCTTTAGAAGCCCAAGTGTTTAATTTATGAAAATTAACATTGTAGCCTTATGTTTTTTTCCATATTTTTAGTGACTAATGATACATTTAGCTAGCACATTTTTTAAATAACTACAAGTTAGCGTCGATAAATAAGGTAGTTGCCGATAACTAACTTTGTTACCATTTTTTTACTCCCGAAGCAAAATTACTATCATGTCTAGTAGTCTCTACCGATTAACTGAAGACGATTGAAATCTTATTATGAATACTGATTGTTAAGAAAACCTCGTTTCTAAACACGTGTCAGATGCGGCCCTGGTCAATAACACTCTACTCAACTTCTTTTGTAGGGGTCTCATTGTGTTAATTTCGGTTGTTCGCCAATCATTCTTTTAACAATTTATTGACATTTAATAAAAGGAGGATAAGAACTAAGAAGCAAAAGAAAAAGAAAGAAAAAGCAAAAAAGTCCAATATTTTTCATCATTTCTATGGGCCCAAAGAAGAAGAAGCCTTAAAACACAATTTTGTTGAAATCCACTATGTAGCAAACGGTTCTTCTAGTGGGAACTGGTTTTTGAGGGGCCGTTTGACCGGTTTTAACCATTTTTTTAAAACGGTTTGGTTCGAATTTAACCGATTTCGTGGTATAGAGAGTCATAAGTTACAACTTACAAACAGATTTCAATTATACGGTTAGAGTCTGGCTCAAAACGGAGTTTAACAAATAGGTTTTAAAATCGATTCCAGTTCTGGGTTGTCAACTGGGGTTCACAACCCGAGTTTTTTCTCGCCTATATATAGGTAACTAGCAATAACTGAAACCTAAATTTTATTAATGGTTCTCATAAATTTTTCTAAAATTCTACCTCTTATTTATATAAGAACAAATAAAAATAATTTATTATATAGAATTAAATAAATACCTACCTATAGTTGTAAATTAATCATAAAATGTCTAGAAAATATAAGTTTTCATACTACTATTTTTTTATGTCTAAAACATGAGAAATGTAGCTTCCGAAGTCTAGATTTATTAAACGTGCGAGTGTTTAGTTAAAAAAAGATAATCAAAATCACTATAAATAAAAAGTTCAAATATGTAATAATTATTCATTACAATAAAATAAAAGTTAAATAAACTACATATTAGACACTCATATCTTTGATGTGCATATGGTCAAGAACATCTAAGGACGTCATAAACATATTTTTATCATTATATATCTATTAACATGAAAGTTTTTATTTATTGTTAGTTTTAATTCAGAGTATATCTTCTCCCATATTATACAATACGACTCGTTTGCAACGGCAAACCCACAGACCTGTTATTGCCTCAAATTTGTGTGACGTCTTTTAGAAACTAGCCGTGAAAAAATATTCCCACATAGCTAGTTATCGTGATAAGCTATCGCTTTTAACTAAATATCCAGACAAATCGCTCCGTTAACATCATGCACCATCCATTGTTAGAGATCCGTCCCTTACCATCCATTGTTAGAGATCCGTCCCTTGAATTCGCGGTTTCTCAAAAAACAACGCGAAAAACGACCCGGAAAGTTATGATGTGGAAAGATTTATACCTTTCTATCTATGTTGTTTTACATGATTATGCAAAAGAAAAAAGCTACAAGTTCATAGTTATGATGCAGTATAAAAAAAAGAACCTAAATCATCTTCTACCTTCAAAATTGATAATAATATTCGTCGCGTTTCAAGGTTTTAGCCGCTATATTCACCCGAACCAAAAGAATCAGAATCAGAATCGGAATCGTCAACCTTAAAACCCCTTCCATCATTCCCATCTACATAATCATCATTCAGAATCTCATCATCTTCACCCACGTTTTCAAACCCCTCCTCGTCGCTAATTTCCATTTCGCCCCACCTACTTTCGTTATTGGCAATACCATACCCCGAACTTTCGTTATTTGCAATACCATACCCTGAACTTTCGTTATTTGCAAAACCATACCCTGAACTTTCTCCGTTCTCCCTTTCAAACCGGACGAGATTTCCCTCACCGTCAACATCAACATCATCGTCGGATTCGCTCGTCTCTTCTTCGCTAACACGGAAATTCACGTCCTCGGTTTCCATTTTGTCAACCGGATTGTTGATCCTAATCCATTCATCATCGAAGTGGTTCCTTACGGGCTCTTCTTCCTGAGCGTTTACGAATTTTCCTTTCCCGATAGTTCGTTGACCGGTTCCAAGTGCTTGTGGTTTAATAACTTGACTAGTTGGAAGATTGGGTCTAAGGTTTTGTCTACTGCCCGAGACCGAAAAGCCTGCCGCTCGTTTCTTCAACTTCCCGCCACCACGACTACGTCCACCGCCTCCACGAGGCGGTTTTGCAGATTTGCTGGGGTCCGTGTTCAAGGTTTTCCCGACGTTCTTCAAGAAGGTGAACTTTAACGGAGCTTTCTGTGGAGAAACAAGTTTAAGAGAGTAGATTAATCAATCAAAAGATAAAATGTAACCAAAAAGCATACAAACTTGAACTGATTTAGTTCCAAACCATATTTAATTAAACGGGTCACGTGTTCAGGTTGACCTACTTGACCCGTTTAGTTAAACAGGTCAACCCGCCAACCTGTGGCGAAGCATGAACAAAAACCCGGACAGGGCCGTAAGTCACGAGGCCGTAAACTAAGGGGGTCATACTTGATACATATAAATTTTTTGAAGATAAAATCACGAAAATAGACACTACTAGACGAAAAAACCGCATAGGCCGTCCACCAACTCTAAATATTTGGAAAAAAAGGACTTTTAACTTTTAAGGTCAAAATGTACTAGTCCCAACTTCAAAACTAACAGAAATAAAATTCAAGAAACCGCGAATGATTTTGAACAAAAACCCTGACAGGGCCGTAAGTACGGGCTGTAAACCAAGAGGGTCATACTTAAGAGTTAACACATATAAATTTTTTTGGAAAAAAAGTCATGAAAATAGACACTACTGAACGAAAACCGCAGGGGCCGTCCACTAACTCTAAATATTTGGAAAAAAGAGAGGGAGTTTAACTTTAAAGGTCAAAATGTACTAGTCCCAACTTCAAACCTAACAAAAAAGTTCAAGAAACCAAGAATGATATGATTAAAAAAAAAGCCGAAACTAAGAGCAATACCTTAACGTCAAGATCGTTCGATTCGAGTACCATATTAAACTCCGCTTTCTGTTCAGGAGTGTAAGAAATCAAACCATCAAGCTCAAAAAGCCTTAGACTAACAGCAGCGGTTGTTTGCGGTATCCACGGAAGTACGGGGACCGAGCCCAATGCCACCCTTTCGGATAAGCCCGAAGTCCCGAGCAGCTCCTCTGTGGTCTCAAACTGCAAGGACATATAGTCCCGTTTTACGACACTCTCAAACCCCGTAAGCACCTGCAAATATAACAACAGTTTCAAGAACATAAAGACTAATTTCATGAGCATATCATATTAACTTATTAAGTGAGTTTAACTGATTAACCTGTAAAAGATCCGCAGGTGACGATGAATCATGCAACTTTGAGCCCCAAATGTTCCTAATGTTTTCGGTCCAAGAAGATTGCAGGGCCTCACGCGGGACCGAAGCCTGTATAGTTTCATTTCAAAACAATTAGTCGAACAAAAGTCGATTATTAAAAAAAAGTCAATGATATAGATTCGATCAGATTTGATTCTTACCTCCAAGAATGTCAATAGGGACTTGATCAATCGGATTCTAATCGGATGGGTGATATCCCAATCATTTGGATCGTTAGCTTTACGAACATTATCTTGAACATCTAACTCAGGATAACATATGCTGTCACCAAACGTGCTAAAAGACGTATAGCATCGGGGGCAAATAGCCTTTTCGTAGCAATATGATTCGTGACAAGAATCACAAATTCCCTGCAGTGGGGTGCAGGGTTGTTTACCGTGTACCTTGGCTGACAAATTAGATGAATATAAGCATTCTTTCCACATCCACTTTTCTAAATCTTGATACCGCTTCATAGCATTCTTTTTCTCCAAGTCATTTGCCCCGAACTCAATTTTAAGAGGTGGCGAGTCCATCAAATCAGAACTAGAAACTTGGGTGTTTTTTGAATTTCTTCTGATGTTTTCTTTAAACGATAACTCCATCTTTTGCAGCATTATGTGCAAATGAGATTCCCGGGTTCCACGTGTGTCCAATGACGATAAAAGAGCATCAAATGCCTACATTCATACGAAAAAAGAAAATAAAAAGATTCAATATAACCAAAAGTTTCCCATTTATGACTTAAATGACAATTATAAACACTTTTTTTGGCAAACTTCCAATCAAATTAGCTCTTTACCACCAGTAACTTTTACAAAATATCAGTAACCGTAAGATCATTTTTACATAAAGCCGAATTTTTTTACATCAAGTTGGACAAAAATTGATGTTTTATATACATACACAAAAAACAGATCATTACAATATTAATCTAGATATTTACATAAAGTAACTTAGAAATTGTTTACTTTTAACTATACTTTTTATTCAACCCATTTGACCAGATAGAGATAAAAACACAACCCAAATCGACACATTTATCAAACATATATTGTCGAGTTTACCTCTTCAGAATCGATTAGCCTCCAACAACCATTTTGCAACTCAACAAATATCCTGCCAGACCCAGGATCGTGCCTGGAATTAGATGCCACAAACTGCCAATATCGATTACGTCTCCTATCCTGACCCAGAGGCAAAGATCTATAGACATACATTTCTTCTGCTTTGTGACCAATGAAGGCCTTCAACTGTAACCGTGATCTTTCAGCCGTATTATTTCCGTTGTTAGGAATTTGGCCATTTGTCTGGCACGCAGAACCATCTTGGCCCATTTGTAGACTCTGGTCGATTTTATTATCAGTTACGGGAATCAACGGACTTTGGCTACCTTCGGTGGGCGCCATGAAAGAAGAATCTTGATATTTTGTTGTACATTCTTCTTTCAAACGCTTTTTATCGAGTTGGGATTCTGACCACATTTGCTTTCTAGCAGATGTTGCAGCATCTAACCGATCCTGAAAAACGTGTTAAAGAAACAAAAGTCGTTGAATACAAAATATAAAAAATGTAGAAAAAAAGTTCAGAAATCTAGAATTTAAAATTACCTCAAGAACTGCGCGAATAATGTTTCCTTCATTGGCAATGCCAATTAAAGCAACAAGAGCACTGAGACGGTCCTCGACACAAAGATCCGAGTACTCCCCTTCGGTAAGCCCTTGAACCCACGGATCTCCTAATTTTTGTTCATCAATTTCGGTACTTTCTTGATCAATACTTCTCGTCCCAATGCCTAGAAAAAAAATATATGCTATTTTTTAATCAAAGAACAACAAAAGGGAATAACCCCACATAAAGATCACAATTAGAGGTTGCCAAATGGGTGGATTGGATAACGGGTTAAAGAACGAAATAAGTTTGTACATGTTGAAACGGGTTAGGCCGGTTTAGGTTGACCAAAAACACTTTGTCCAATTAATTTACATAAATAATTATCATATATAAATATGTGTTTCAATAATAGCTCAATTTTTGAATAAAACGATTTAAAAGGTTTTATGCATTAAAAATACACGTTGGGCCATTTTCAACATGTCCATTTCCTTTTAGCTAATTATTTTATTTTACCCAACGATCCACAATAACCGAATAGGCCCATTGATGAGCAAATGATTTGAATCTGGCACTTCTAAGCAAAATTATAAAGAAACACAAAAGAAGTAGGGCTATATTACAAACTCACCAGCATTTTCAAATTCGGTTTTCATATCCACATCAACATCTTCAGAGACGGACGTTTTAACACCTTCATCGTAAAAGTTGGTGTCTTTGATAGTAGATGAAGTACCAAGATCATCAATTTCTTGACCCTCAACTACCTCGGACTCGTAATCTTCATCTTTTTCAACATCCTCAACATTGACCCCAGATAAAATCCCATTAGCGTAAGTTTGAATCTTCTCTATAGCCGATGAAATTACTTCATCAGCAGTAGCAGGGTCCTTCCTATAAGCGGGCCGAACACAATAAGTAGAAGGAGCTATTCTTTCAAATAATATCGGGTCCCTTGATAACGCAACAGATATTGAAGCATCCGGTGTCTTGCTTGTTGTAAGATCACGAAGTCCCATTTTCTTCAAAAGTTAAGAAAAGGAAAACCAAAATACAATTAGTATTAAAAAAGACTAAAATTGTGCTGTCAAATATAACCTTTATAGACTAAAGAGAAGTCAAAATATAATTTTATAACAAAAGAACATCAAAATCAAATTTTTATAGGAACCTGAATCTTTTCGGCAAGTTCTAAAACGTTTAGGCCCTTGCTACCCTCGAGGCAAAGAACATGATAAGCAGCAAATTTGAGTGTCCCGGGGGTCATACGATGTCTAGACTTTTTTGGATGACGGGTCCCTTTTTCTTGCATCAATGTGGCTGCACTTTCAGCAGCTGAACCATCCCGTAGCATGGTAATTACATCCTCACAGTCTTTACCCTGCACAAGCACACACCGGATAAGTACACAGGTTAACCTTACCATCCGGACGTGCACATTTGACCCGCTAACGCTTTTTAACTAAATCTTCTTAATTTGGCCAATTGGAGATGAAACACAGCCAAAACCAATCCGTCATTTAGTAATTGGGTTAAAAAATTCAACACCTATAATCAACCCCATAAATTTATACCACAAATAATGATTTATTCAAAAAGAAAAGAACATGTTATGCACCTCATCATTTTCAGGCAAGCGCGAGTTTTTGGCTTTATCTCTTTTCAACTGCGGTCCAAAACCAGCAGATAATGCAAATTGTCTAAGTACTTCAGGCCATGTTAACGGATTTAGATGTTTAAGCCAGTTGTGTATGTCAAAGCCCCACATATATGCCTAATCAAAACAGAAAGAAAAAAAATACTCGTCAATATATATATTGTAACCATATTAAAGAAATTTGTAAACATATATCTTGGGATCTAAAAAAATTACCCCTTCAACAATATGAGGATGACCACCTTCGGGATTGGCAACCGTGTATTGATTAGTCCCGGGCCCACCAGAGGGTGCCCTTGCAACATCTTCAATATCTCTTACTATCAGCTTCAGGAGAGCAATATGAACCTCTCCTAATAATCTTGAATCCTGATAGTTATAAAAATTTATAACAAAAAAAACTTTAGAGGGTCTTGGAAATGAAATTAAGAAAAGCAAAGAGTTTTGTGTGAAAGCAGAAGTGAAACTCACATAATCATGAAGAGCTTGAACAAACTCATCAAGTGTAAAAGGCCAAAGCCCCAAAATATCAGCAAACGTCATACAAAATCTCCAAACCTGTTGATGTCATGTAAAATTAATCAAGAACTTGTATTTTGAACGATTAATTTATTTGACTTTAAAAAATGGAAACTACGAAAAATGCATTGTCAAGGAATGAAAAAAGATTAAGAAAAAACCTACCATGAGAAGATTTCCAACGTTTTCTTCTGAGTCGATCCATGGATGAACCAAAAACGGACTTTTAAATCTCACTTGCACAGACTTTGGTGGGAACATACATAAGTTATCTGAGAATAATGCAACTCATATAAGCAAAACATTACCACTAATATCTAAATGGATAAATCTTGTTACAAAATCAATGCTATCAATAAATTGGTGGTGAATAATGGGCAAACAAAATGGTGTCTACCTCGAAACGAATCAAGATTTTGCAAGGTTTCATAGTCAAGTGAAACTATTGAAGCCAACCCCTTATGAGATGCAGCTAATTCCAACAATTCTAAGCGTTCATCCTCAATTAGTTCCATAGATTCTTTGGCAATTTTCCGTGCCGCTGCCTTCTCAATAGCAGCCTTCACTTTTATTGCTTCTTTTTCTCTTCGGATCTCTTCTTTTTGCCTTCTTCTCTCCGCCTTTACAAAAATCAACATATAGTTAAAACTTAAAAGTGTCAAATATTGGCTACAAGGGTAAAATGGAAAACCACTACCTTTAAAGATTCCTTCTGCAAAAACTTTTCTCTACGTTCAATTTCACGCCTTTCTTCCCGTTGAAACTTTTCTTCTTGTCGTTGTCTTTCCCGCATCATTCTTTCTTCTTCCTTGCGTCTCTCACGGTCTTGTTTCTCCATTTCTTTTCTCATTTGCTCTTCTTTCTAATATAAGAAAATGCACAATAACATAAACTTTAAAATAAGTCCTGAAAATAAAATTATTTTAAAGAATGCCATACCTTTTTCCTCAACATCATCCTCTTTGCAGATTGAGCGTCGCTTCCACCATCTTCACTCTGCACATAAAATAATAACAAATTAAAAACAATATTACAAATTTATTAATAAAATAATAATAATAATAAAAACCACAACTTAATACGTGTGGTTAAGTTTAGAAACATCTATAAGTATACCTTGCGTTTTCTCCACATTTTCATAACTTCTTCATCGCGTTGAATGAAGTCGTTATCGTTTATAGGTGAAGATAAACGTCCCATTTCCCCTTTTGGCTTTGATAAACCAACACCCTTTGAATGTCCCGGGGCACCATAAGGTGGTGGCAGTTGACTATTTTGAGGAACTAACTGTTGGTCATTCAGGTAACCAATAGATGCATCATATAACCGAGAAACTGCTCCATATGGTTCATGTTTTACATTAGGAACAGCACCCACATGAAGACCAGCCACCTCAACCTAAAAAAAATACAAATAAAAAGCATAAGGCTGTTGCCAAATAAAATTGTCACTCAAAAAGAAGAGATGTTTCCTCTTCTTTGTCATTAACTTTAAAAGGTTAACTTTTATTGTGTTAGAAGTTTGACAAGGTAACATATGGCATCTTTTAACACAGAGTTGAAACTGTTAAAATTGATGAAAAGATGGAAGAATTGATAAAAGAAAAAATAATAATAATAAAAGGTTGATTGTAAAAGTAGAGGACCAACTTTCATTGATGGTTTCTCGAATAAATTTCCTTCATAGGATCGCCTAGCAGTTTGACCATGATGCTTCTTCACCACTGCTAAACAAGCAACAATCAACGAAATGATATAAAAATTAGTAGGATTGGTGATAAGCAATAAACAAGAAATCTAAAAATTATTCAAAGGTATGCAAAGTCAAATAAGATATAGGATAGAAACAGAGATGAGATAGTCCTAGATAGCAAAATTTGTAATAGATATACTATTTATAATTTAATATGTATTGTATGTACGTATATATGTATGTATGTGTGTGTATATATACAGATTTAATTAAAGAATTGCCCAACACAAATATTTTCAATTATGAACCTCTACTAACAGCTTTTGATTTTCAAACTTTCATTCTTAAGTATAACATTTGAATTTACTTGAACTTACAAGACACAAAAGAGTAACCAAGTGTAGAACAAGATAATAAAAGTATATAAACTAAGAAAATTATAATATGACAACAAAAATTAGGATTGTACGCTAGTATTTCTTCCATTTTTGAATTTTAGACATAGTATCCTGAATTTTAGCCATGTTAAAAAAAAAAAAAACTGGAGGGGTATGTGTGCGGGATCAAATAAAACTCAAAAACCATATTTTGATCTTATTAGCCCAAAAGTCGATATATTGTCTCAAAAAAGACGAAAGAAACTCTGGGTATGCCGTATGCTACATGCTCAGGACACCCATACAACAAAACTAGGCCTATATTCTCAAGGAGGTCATATGGTTCAATGGTGTGGCTATCAGTTTTAAGCTTTTCTAGGTCTAATTTTTTTTTTTTTGGCTACATTGGATCTTTCAGCATTGAGCCATAATCTATTTAATCTAATATGTTTGTCAAGAACGGATAAAAGATTGTTTCCATTCCATCAAATAAGCAAAAATACATGAGAAAACATTATATGTTCACATAGTCAAATACTCACAATTGCATAATATAGCATATTTTTCAAGTATAAAAAGCGAAAACGGTTCTTATTGACATTATTATTAGTGGACAACAATAAAAACTAGCGAGTACCTATCGGTGTCCCAAATGCACCCGGTGGCAGTTCATCAAACTCTGTTCCAAGAGCCGGTCCATCTTCTCTTAACGATTCACCCAATTGAACCTCCACACAATCAATTATCCTTCTTAGCATCATCTTTTGTTGGGTCAATTCATACGCCCTGCTATGCACCAACGGTTCATTGAATTGGCTAGAATCCGAATCTGAATCCGAACCCGAACCTGAACTCGACGGTGACCTTGACTCATGACGAGACCTAGAACGTGAACCATGTTCACTCCCACCAACACCACCACGGTCAGCCACAACTAATTCTTGTTTAGAAGATTTCATTAACTCCTTCTGTTCCCCAACCGGCCCCTTTACAGTTCCTTCCTTTTTATCTTTTAACCGCCGGTGGCAAAACCACATTTGCAGTTGCCGATCCGTTAACCCTAAAGATTCCGAAAGCTGTAATCTTACTGCCTCAGATGGATACATATCAGCTGCAAACAAAATTAGCCACAATAAACCAAGTTGCTAAAACAAATCTTGAAAATCATAAGCTATAACAATCCATAAATTCCTCAATTTACTTAACCACAATAAACCAAATTGCTCAAACAAATCTCTAAAATCATTAGCTATAACAATCAATAAATTCCTCAATTTACTCTCTTTACATACACAACCCCCAAAATCAAGAAAAAAAAATCATTAAACCTAAAACACAGATTTCATAGAAGCACAGAAATCAAAGAACATGAATCAGAAAACTAAGAAATTGTAAGAAAGAAGGAGGAGACATACAAGCATAGGTGCTTTCAAGTATACTCAGTTGAAAAGGAGTCTTCATCTGGCGTTTAGGTTTCTTGGATCCATCAGATTGACCGTTAATCTGATCATTGAGATTCCGATTGCTTTCTCCTTCCGAACCAGTCTCCATTAACGAGTTCCAAATCGAAACTCCGAACGAAACCCTAGAAATTACAAGCCGAAAAAACTAGGGTTCAAAGATGAAAACCGACATAAAGATTGCAACTTTCCAATAGCTATCGTGAAATCAAAGAAAACCCAGAAGGGAATCTGGCGAAATTGAAAGTTAGGGATCGGTAATAATAAAGGCAAATATTTAGAGAGAGAATGAAAGATTTCTTGAGAGAGAGGAGAAAACAGAGCCAATGATAATATAAACGATGAAAGAACAACAAGAATAGTTGGAGTCGTCCCTCTGATCTGTTGATTAATCGTTCCATATTGTTTGTTTTTGTGCTTTAAAGATTTAATTTTAGGGATTCTTTTTCAATTTATTGTGCAAATTGGAAATTGAATTGTTGTATTTAAACACACACGCGTTCTTGGATTCGTAAATACGATGGAGGATGATAGATGATGATATAGATAGATATCTATCAATCAAACGCGATTCCAATTGTTTTTTTTTAATCTCAAGAGTTGAATTTTGGGGAATTTGACTTGATTTTGTTTCAATTCCTTCTTTTTTTTTTTGTTTTACTGCTTCCTGGGTTTTGGGGGTTCGTCACTGTTTTTCCACTTTTTTTTTTCTTCAATTCACCCTTTGCAAAGAATTTGGGCTGCTAGGCCCATAAACACAAGCCTACGTGGACTGATGGGCCTCATCAACTGCATAGTAGGGTAGAGGTTCAAATTTATAACCGGTTTTCGGTTACCAGAACCGATTCGAACCGGTTATGGTGTAACCGATTTAGTAACTGATCCAAACCGACCAGTTAGGAATCGGTTTGGGTTTTTTTAGTACTAACCGGTTAGTACTCATTGACTTTTGGTGTCATTATATAGTCGTTACTAGTTGTTGGGGAACTAAACTAGCCATTTTTTTTACCGTTTGAAGCCATAATTTACCAATCTTGACCCTAGTTGTTAGTATATATAAGTGTTGGGTGTGTTGGTTTGATTGCCCTACTACTTCTAGCTCTAAAAAACAATCAAAGATCATAAAAACGTAAAACTACACTCACTTCTTTTACTCCAAAATCCAAATGATAGGTTCTAGTGCTCAAAGTAATGCTTCCGATGATGGAAGGAACATGGTGAATATCATACCAACCAAGAGAGATCCCACGTTATTTTGCCATTTCGACTTGTGTGAGTTGAAAAATGCTCTCACAAGGGCGTGGTGCAAGATTTGTGAATGCTTTATTAAAGGAGATTCTAACCTAATTTGCGAGAACATTTGAATGTCCATTACAAGACCAAGAAAGACAACCTAGGGGTGGCGGAAACGGAATAAATGTAGAATGTTTACTATTTTGTTACTACTTTGATTTGAATGTTTCATAGTTTACTATGTGTTTGTAATGTTTTAAGTTTTTTAATCAGTTAGATTACTAACCGTAACCGTTAGGCCAGTTATGAATTTTTTTGTGTAGTAACATGTTAATGACCATAACCGATTTTGCCGATAACCGGCTAGGTTATCTAATCAGTTATTGAAAATAACCGATTTTTGCACCTCTATACATAGGGATAAAATTTCCCATTAAATAAAGTAAACGGTGAACGTGTTAAATTGTGAAAGAAACTAATGTCATCGAGAGTGTATAAAATAAATCAAAACCTTCACGTAAACCCAACCCTAACATGTTGAAGTGTGAAAAAAAAATAGTCTCCATTTTTAAAAGTTACGATGTACATAAAAACAACTTATGAGATTACGACTCCATTAAACCACTTCTATAAAAAAATAATATAGCATTAATTTTTTTTTAACTAATCGGTATTTAATTTATGTAAGTGAGCCAACTAAATAAGATATTATAAATTTACATTTTTAAACATGTGTTTTCTCGTGTCTTCTCCCTCCCTTCATGAATGGGCTTGAGTCCAGTAGTGAAAACACAAACAAACCAAGATAGGCCACATTTTTGGCCCACCAAGAATTATAAATTTAGATTTTTCACTAAATGTAAGACGAAGTTCATGAATTTGGGTTTAGTATAAAACTAAAAGTAGATTTATACCTGTGGCTCCTAAAACCTGTGTACGAAAGGGTTAAAAAGATATAGCCACGATTGTAGATTTTTTTTAGCGTTAAATCAAGTTCTATTAAGTTTTTAAAAATTTAAAAATTAAAAAAAAACATTTATATGCATTTTTTTAAAATTACGTATCTTTCATTATAATAAGGAAAATTGGATTTAAATAATCCCAACTTTTAACTATTGGCCAACAATAATCCCACATTTGAATATCCTTCATAACAGTCCCAACTTTCGGTCATATTTTTTCTAATGGACTCGCCGTTAACTTTTTTAACTCCGTTAAATGAGTGCTGACGTGGCATGCTGACATGTAATAATTTTTTATTTTTTTAATATCTTTTCCATGTCACCTTCCATAAGCTCTAGAACCATAGATGAATTGAACGACAAATTACAACTAAATCACAACTACGACCACTAAAAATTCAATGTCACCTTCCATGTAAAAAAAATATATCCAGCCCCCATTGCCGCCGGCGGAAGCTTTTCACGGCTCATATTTTCCGACCTCGATGTCAACCACCACCAAAATCTCTTTGCCGACGTAATCTTTAATTACTTTATTTTTTTCTTTTCTTTAGTTTCCCCATCTCAATCTCTTCGCCTTCAAGACTTTCTCAAAACCACCACCGCTATACCACCACACTACCACTACGAAGAACACTATGGATTGATTCAGGCGAGATTGACGCGGTGGTTGGGAAGCGGAAATATCGATGTGGCCACATCAATGACTATGTTTGGTAGTCTGTCGGGATCTGATGTGTGCGATTCCGAAAATAAACTGATGATTGTTCGTCTGCTTAAATCGAATTAAACCCAATTGAGTTAGTATTTTTGAAAAATTAAACCTAATTGAATCTCAGAAACGGAATCTGCAAAGCCTATCTATCTTGAGGGAGCAAACATATTTCTCAAAATAAATTATAACCCAATTTAGTTTGGAGATTTTCATGATTCCTTTTTTCGTCTATATAAATCGACCACCGTTCGAAGGGTGGAGGAAAGGGAGACGGCGGAGGATGACGGACGAGGGAGGAAGCGCCACCACCGTTCGGAGACGAGGGAGACGACACCACCATTTGGAGACGAGGGAAAAGGTGCCACCGTTAGGAGAAGAGGGTGATATCGAGGTCGGAAAATAGGAGCCGGGAAAAGTTTTTGCCGGCGGCAATGGTGGCTGGATCTGGATCGACTTTTTTAATTTTTTTAGTTGAGATTTAAGTAGAATCTGATTTCTATGATGACATGGAAAAATATATTTAAAAAATAAAAAATTTATTACATGTCATCATGCCACATCAGTATGCCACGTCAGCAGTCATTTAACGGTGTTAAAAAAGTTAACGGCGGGTCCATTAAAAAAAATATGAGTGAAAGTTTGGACTGTTATGAAGGATATTCAAATGTGGGATTATTGTTGGCAAATAGTTAAAAGTTAGGATTATTTAAATCCAATTTTCCTTATAATAAAGCAATAAGTTGGATGCCACGTGTCATTTTTCTAAATTTCCAAATTTAATATTTCAACTTTCTAAATCTAAAAGTCAACATTACATTTACTTAAAATTAATTATAAATAGTTATTAATATTTATTAAGTATATATTTACATAAATTATTTAATAACTAACTTACCAAATTATAAGTTATTTGATTTTTTTTAATATTAAGAGATGTAACACTCAATTTTTTAATTTATAATATTTATAATAATAGTTACTATTATTTATTATTTAAAAATATTATATATTAGGGTGGTTGATTTCTTTAATTAAAATATTAAAATGTCAAACACCCTTTTATATTCTGAAATATAACTTTTATTAGTTCAATTATCATATTCAACATATTTTAATTATCATTTAACATTCTCTGAGAATTCAAGTAACCCTATATAATAATAACTTTTATTATTGTAATTCTTAAAACATTTTAAAGTAAACCATTAAGCAATTTATTTTCCAACTCTGATATACAAAATATCTCTAATTTACTATATTCTATAAAAAAAGTCCTTTTTACTTAACTACTATAAAATAACTATTGGATAAAATCTCACAGTTATATCATTCATAATTTTTAAATCCCATATCATTTTTTTAAAGTTATCTCATATTATGAATATTTATTCAACCCGTGTACACGGGTTACTAACCTAGTATATATATAGAAGACAAGTTTAATACAAGTCTTTGGTTTTTGTACAAGTGGTTGTAGCTCTAGTTATATTGTATTGTATTGTATTATAATATAAACAAGAGTAAATTACACAGAAGGTCCTTTATGTTTTACCTCGTTTGCGAATTAGGTCCTTTAAGTAAAGTTGTTTCAATCGACATCCTTTATGTTTTCAGTTGTTTCATCGGAGGTCCTTTATCACTAACGGTGTTAAAATCATCGTTAAATCAGGGACAATATAGTCATTTGAAAAATTCTTTAAATTTAAATTAAAAAAATAAAAAATAAAAAACTTTTTCCTTTCCAATAATGTCTCGTCGTCGTTTTCTGCAATCTATTAACTTGAAATCAGTAACCTTCCTCTTTCCTTTCCAATCACCGCCACGATTGAGAGTGAACAACTAACTATCCACCTAAAACAAACCCCAAATCGGACCCTAACTAAAAGACTAAACCAGATCTAAATCGAACCCAAGTCCACTGTTAGGGGATTTCTTTTCGGAAGAACAATTGCATTGAGATCTGCTTTAACAGGGCTTTTTAGGCTTTACGGCGAGGACGACAATGAGGAGGAGGAGTGCGAGGAAGGAGAAGAGGAGGATGAGACAGCAGCAGCAGCAGCCTCTGATGGAGGCGGAGGACGACAACGATGAATAGTGCGGGTAGTAGTGTTGTTTGTTACGGCGGCGTTCGTGGTGGTTATGCGACGGAGGAGGTGTTAGGTCGGTGAATGACGACGGATGTGGTGGCGGAGGCGCGTTGTAGTTCTGGTGGCAGTGATTGTTTTGCGGTTCGTGACGGTGGTGGTTTTCTGACGGTGGCTGGTGGTGGTGGACCGGTGGTGGGAGTGAGGAATGTGGATATGGGTGTGGGGGTGATCAGTATAAGGCACAGGATCGACGTTTAGTTTAGATGGATGATAATGATTTTCTTATTAGTTTTTTTATTTAATTTAAAAGGTTTTTTTGAAATAACTATATTACCCCTGACTTAACAGTGGTTTTTAACACCGTTAGTAATAAAGGACCTCCGATGAAACAGATTGAAAACATAAAGGATGTCGATCGAAACAACTTTACTTAAAGGACCTAATTCGCAAACGGGGTAAAACATAAAGGACCTTCTATGTAATTTACTCTATAAACAAAGATAAAATCGTTATTCATAGCAAGTCACGTGGTATGTCATAATTAATTCTCGATTTTTAAACTTTTTAAATCATTCTTTTGAATTAGTTTTTTTAATTCTTTTATAATATTTTTAACTTTTTCCTTGTTTTTAGTTTTAGTTTCACACGGTTGCCTATACACATCTTAATTTTATAATATTTAACTATTTTGACATGAATGTGTATTAAGTCATACATAACCTTTAAGTCCTAAGTTTAATACTTAATGCGTCTGACTTCTAAATATAACTTCATTGTGCAGTCTTTTTATATTTTTGTATTCTTTACGTTGCCCTTTATCATATATAACTGTTTTATATATCTATGTTATATATGCAACAACATGCGGGTAGTAAAATCTAGTTTTACCATAAAATGAAGAATTTTATATTCATATAAAAATATAAAATTGTAAACGTTTATATGGCGGTACATGATTATATATGTCCATTGTGTCATTATGTGTAAACGTTTATACCCTGCCCATATTACAATGGTGCATTCCGGTAGCTGCCTACATTTAGTATGGAAAATATCTCTTGCAAGATAAGTCGATAACCGCCCCTAAGTACATGTATGTGTGTCTTTAAATTACATAATTCTTGGAGTATAAATATATAAAAACATAACATTCCATTCAGCATGTCTTATATTAAAAAGAAAAAAAGAACTCAAGTTTTATTAAAGTTTATGCGTCTAACAAGACTTTTAAGTCCTGATATATATCAGGTTGTTAGAGTCGTGTTAACTTTTACGATTTATGTGATGTCGTGACGAGTCAGCTCGCAAAGACTGTTCAAAATGGTTCTCAAAATAAACTCAAAGAGTGTTGTAGATCGACATTGTTTGAAGAAACATGGCTTTTATATATTTTAAAAATTATGATAAAATTGAAGCTAGCTTTGTATTATAAATATCCTGGTCCATGAATATCTAAATTAAAGCATAAAAACATATATGGCATTGTCCCACATGTCAAATCCATTTCTTGGAAAGATGCAATACAGGTTGTCTCTTTTAATTTTTATATGTCAAAGAAATTACATGCCTTGCTTTAAAAGTCCAATAAGAGTGCAGCTATATATGCTGACAGGGTCAGCCTGCATGTGTGTTTTTTTTTTTTTTATAACAGTTGGGTATTTGATATACCGGTTTTCTGAGCTAGGGTTGTGAGAGTTACAATATGAGGTATATCAGTTATGAGTTGGAGATATGAGTTATGTCATAGAGACTCATAACCCAACTTAAAATGTAGGGATATGTTGATTGTAAGTTGGAGCTGGAGCTGTGAGTTCATATTTTTATATTTTTATTTAAAAATTAAAACATAATATTTTTAATAACAATAATTAATTTCATTGAAACATAAATAAATAAAAGTTACATGAACCAAAAAATATTAAAATGCTAAAAACAATTAAACAAATAAGTATTATATTTCTTCCTTATCACAAGCTTTTCCAACTTAATAAGCTCCCGTTCTGCCGGGTCAAGATTCATGGTGTCTAAGGGTAGTAGGCGAAGGTCTTCCCAACTTTCTTGACATATATTGATTTTCATTTTTTCTTGGATTTTGCTGAATTTTTTAATTTTCATCAAGAACTCCTGTCCCATCTCGTCTTCACCCTCCTTCGCTAACGCCTTTGCCTTCTGAAGTCCCAATGGCCAAATTAACTCTTTCTCAGATGTGTCACCGTTAAGGTTCCCTTGACAATATCGGTGGACGCAAATAGAATGTTTGTAAAATGTTGGGTATAAAAAAATGGTTAGGTTGAATTAGGTTTAAAAAGTAAATTTTTGGGTAAGTTTTGTTCTTCTAAATTGGAGCTCCTCCAACGGTCTAATATACGACCGTTACTCTCTAACGGTCCAATTTGAAGCTCCTCCACGGCATGTGGGGGGTGATATTTCATGGCGTGAGTGGCTTTCACGTTACCACCCAAGTCGGTATGCCGCATACCTTTAGATAACCACCGTTTCAATAAAAGAGGTATACCGTATGTTTTACTAAAATATAAATCTTTATATTTTTTTGTTAGGATTTAAACTTTATAATTTTTGGTTAAGTAGTCATGACTTTATCACTAAGTTAAAAAAATAAATAAATAAACACAATTGTTCTATATTAAAATCACGGTTTCTAACCCATTTCTTATTATATTTCTATATTTAACTAAAAGGAAGTCTCTCCTTTCATTGAAAAATGTATTGTTTTTTAAGTTAACTTATAGGGATGAAATTAGAGAACATGTTGTGAATGTTCTTAAAATCTGATATGTAGGTTTTTTTATAACGGGGAAATTTTATTCATCTAAGGAGACGGTAGCAAAAGAAAACAAAGGAAACTACAAGAGGAAACAATTACGACCATTTAGACCATTCAAGGTCACCAATTTTACCCCAGTGTTTGATCCAGCAGAAAGAAGAAGTCTTGATCTCTTCAACGATTAGCTTTGCATGGGTGTTCCAGTTATTAAAAACTTTGTTGTTCCTTGCCAGCCATAGTTGCCAAAGGGTGCAATGTGTTATTCTATCGTAAAACGAGCACAACAAAACCCAAACCGAGTACACAAAAAACCCTTTAAGCCATATTTTAAACTTGAAACCTAAAGGATCTTAAACTCCCAACCATCTAATTATATGTGTTTTCTAATCAGTACAAAAATACAATAAAAAAACATTGGACATAATCATAATCATAATTAATAAAGGTCCTGAAAAATTGAAGATGAAGATTTGTTGTTGGTACAATTCAATGATTCAATTGAAATGAATCATCATCATTAATTAGGTTTGCCAATAGGATAAGGTGTCGGTAAGGTGCATTTGCGACTGATTTTGAAGTTTGGTGAACATGATGATGTGTGTTTTTGTCTCAAATAAATGAGGGTGAAACAGCCGAATGTGTTCCAAAATAATGTGAAGGGTTGACTTGTGCAAAAAAAGGTAAGGCCAATTGGTCAAGTACCATAATAATGTTCTACTACAAAGGGGCTAGAAGATGCATAAATTAAACTAAAAAAACCATTTAATTCAGGACTTTATATTAAACTAGATTCTACAACTCGTGCGTTGTAATAAGATAACATTACTAAAATGCTACGTAAAGAAGACGTGAATAAAAAACGTGTAACGACCAAAACGTAAGGCTGACAATTCGAGTCTTATCGTGTTGAACAGGTTAGAAACGGCGCGATTAACACAAGTATCAAACATTAAAACAACTCATTTAACAATTGGGTTTGGTGGTTTGAGCCTGAAAGTTATATGTTTTATGTATCAAAAAGGTTAAATGTTGAACCCTAGAATACTAAAAATAATTATTTTTAAAAAAGTATAAGATTGCATAGTGTATTTTTCTATTAAATAGTTCTTCTCGTGTCTAAATAGGTACCCAATTTGTCAGCCCTACCAAAACGCTTTAAACAAAACACTTTGTTACACCACCAATAAAACACAAAAGAAACATTACTCTATCAATTGGGAATAAGGAACCAAGAAACCAAGAAATGGAATTAATATTAATTTCACAATTCCTCCCAATTAAATAAGGTTTTAGGGATCTCATATCCATACACTCCATACTCTAAACTTACACCACTATACGTGGCATATAGGGTTTTACGCCGCGTATAGGATACAGCTCAGTACGAGGTTGTCAGTACGGGGGTGTTATACGAGGGCGTATAGCCCTATACGGGGGGGGGGGGGGGGGGCATATAGCCTCGAAAAATAGAATTTCCTTAAATTCAGGGGGTAGTATTTTTGTCTTTTCCTCATACGAGACGTATAGCCCTATACGTCCCGTATAGGGGTGTAAATTTAAAATGTTGGGGTGTATGGATAGAATCACCCTTAAATAATATGTTCACTAAAAAAATATTGTAGCAACCGGGAAAAATAAATTAAATATTGATTTCACTGTTCATCCTCATTATTATATTTATTGTTATTCTCAAAATTTTATAAAATGTATATATTTAATATAGAATAATATCAAGTTAATTTGTGTTTATATGTATGTTTTTTATAGTATACTAGATTTATTACAAGTGCGTCGTCACAGGTAATGTGGGTATAAAAACAGTTGTATTGTCAAAGCGCAACGTAATATGGAAATACAACAAGATTACACAACGAAGTTAAAGTTAAAAGCTTATTTAAATATCACACTACAAAAAATTAAATACCTAAAGACAATAATGAGAAACTAACACTAAACCAATGAAGCGCTATAAAAATATATTTTTAAAAATAGAGTATAAGCGGTTATAAACAATTACTAATATTATATACTTATATATAATTTAATTAAAGAAAATAATATTTTTATTTAAAAAAATATAATCTAATTGATTATAGTAAATTAAAATAGTTAATTATATGAACAAAAAATGCAAAATTGTATTAAAAAAAAACTCCCTAATAGCTAAATAATATATAATCCCTACTTTCTCTATTGATAATGATAAATAATATCAACTTTGTTTTTTGTATATAGGTATATATATAGTTATTATAAAATAAAAAAGTAATAGCATGTAAAAAGATTATTTTTTTTTATATAAATTCATTTTAGGGCAAAATCTTATATTAAATAATGGCTCGGTTAAATCCCCTCATCCCAAGTAAAAATAACTTTATGGTTCTTATTAACAACTAGGTTAGTAACCCGTGTATTACACGGGTTGAATTTAGGTTCATAATACAGAAGCGATTAAGAAATTTAAAAATTATAAATTATAAAATATTAATTGATAATTTAATAGATTAAAGATGACAAATTCTTGATTTGTTTCCTTAAAAAGACTCTGTTAGGCTATGTGTAGTCATAACTCCTCTGGAGGAGCGTGATGCAACACATGATAGTCTAGTCATAACCTTCTTAAGATGTGTAGTCATACCTCATAACCCCTCCCCCCTCTCGTTATTTTTTTTAATAAAAAAACCTCATATTAAATATTTGGTCCAATCATAATTCATATTGTGTGGGTATGGAGGTGTTATCACCATCGTTCTAGTCATCGGATTTTCACCATAGGGACCCTGGGGTGGTGTGCTCAGGTGCTATGGGGCGCTATGCAAGGACTATCACGCCAATTACGGACAACCTTAAGCCAGGAAGAATCTAAGGGGAGGCCTGTAAAATCAGACACATTAAGAGTTACGGTTAAACTAGAAGGAGCATGGCGTTCTTACACAAGTAGTTACGGTTAAACTTAACCCTGATTCAAATAATATATTATTACATTTCCACATTAAGAGTCTATTTTTAAATCTCAAAATAAGCTCTTCTCAACCCGAACATTTCAACATTTTACCTCCTGGTTTCTTTTCTTTACTCCAGTGTCTTACAATAAACATATTTTATATTTAACCCGATTAATTTTGACGGATATCAACATCTCATATTCATTTATTTTGCCATGAGGCCCATCACTACAATAGAGATAGCCTGTAGTTATGAAAAATGTGAGCTTTGTCGTGTCTTTTAAAATACTTTAACTGGTACACGCAAGAAATATGTCAGTTTTGTGGTTACGACATGTCATCTCATTTTATCCACTCTCACGGACCTCTAGTGATAACGATGATATGCCACGTTCAAATACCATCACTAGTTAAAGTTATGAATTGAATTACACTAAAGTGAAAACATGTCACCACTATAGGGTAGACTATACTTGTGTCATTTGTAGTTGCTATAAGCCTCATGTCTAGGTACTCTTCTTCAAGTAGTGCATGTTATAGTTTTATGGACATTTTATTTATAAATTATTAGCAAATCAAAAAAGGAAAAGGAGAATCTCATGTCAACAACCCATAATGATTCATTTACTAGGGAATGATATAAAAAGTTCTTCATAACAAAAGAAGAAAGTGTAAATATTCAAAGAGTGTGGGGTTCAACCATGAGATGACAATCATTAATATGCGTTGATGGTGCCTTTTATTAAATAGTACCTTATAAATAATTATTTAGTTATAGACATAACATAATATATATTACTTTTAGTCTTTGATCACTTAATAATTTAAAATAAAATAATTCGTTTTCGATATAGTCTTTGATCATGGAAGGAATTGAAGGGGAACAGTCGTGATTCATTACTCAAATTTGATCATGAACAATGTCTTCTATCTCGTAAATTAGTATCATACATGATGTGAATAAATAAATTATACTATTAACAATTTTAAGATAATAGTAATAGTAAAACATTTTTATTGGACCACAAGTAGGTTTTGGTGTTATGTGGCATCATAATTTTTTTTATTCAAACGCAACGAATTAGCATATAAGTTGATGGTATAATGATTACAGTTGTTAGACATAACTTTTAGCTACTAAGTTCAGCGTTTCATTTCTAATTTAACGTCGGTACACAACTTTTTTGTATTTTCGTTTTCTTTATGTAGTATTATAACAAGACAACTATTTTTTGTACCCATATTATCTCGCAACAAAATGTGGGTAGTAAATCTAATTGCTTTACAAAGGATGAGTGTCTTGACGAGTGTGTTTGATGCTATCAAGTAGTTTCAATGCAGCTATGTCCGTGTTATCCAACCATATGTCCAACCAAAACAACGTCTCGTCTCCTCTCACAATCTTCCTAGTATGATGTCACACCCCTCCCCGAACTGACCCCCCATCCAAAATCGCTCCAACATGATAGGCATGAATCACCAAGATTGCCTTAGCCCAAATGGACAACATTCATTCACAAAGCGTCATCTCCATTTTAATAATAACTAGTAAATGACCCACGCTTTGCCGCGGGTCGTGTGTTATTTTCACGTCAATTTGTTTGTATATGTGTAGCGATTCGTTTGTTTTCTACATGTGTTTTTAACCTTTTTTTTACATAGCAGTTTGTTTTATCATATCTTCTGTCCTGCACAGTGTATTACGTTGTTTTTTAACGTTTCCATACTTTCATCTGTATTATCTATATTGTTAACAAAATTTATTCAATTAACATTAAGGTTGAAATTGCATAACATATTTAATTAGGAAAAATTGCATGAAATAATCCTAATTTTTTCTCGTTCGCAAATAATAATCCCACCTTCCGAAATTGCAAGGGGTAGTCCCACCTTGTCATTATTTTGCAACGAACAGTCCCTCCGTTAAAAAACACTAACGGCGTTAAATACTGTGTACTCCGGCAACCTGTGATTTTCCCGACGACCTGCGATTTTTCCGGCGAACTAAACCCAAAACAACCAACCAACTTCAATCAAGCATATCTTGATCAAAAATTGACGAAAATCGAATCCGAGAAATGCGTTGAACTCGTATCCACTAGACGAACAAATCTAGCACCATACTTGATATGTTCCGTTAAGCTTTGAGGCCGAATAACTTGCTCTTCCAAGTTCTTCAATGGTGATTTGAGAAATACTCAACCATATCGTATAATTTGGTACCAATAGACTCGTTTTTATCACACAAATCTATTGCAACAATCAGAACGTGTTTTGGTGTTGATTTGAGAAGATTTTAATTTCACAAAAAACTTAGTTCGTCGGAGATACTCGTTCGATGCTCAAACCTCATCAAAACATATCAACTATGGTACTAGTTTGAATCCTCTCGTCGTCACGAATTTGTAGCAATTTACGGAATCGATTTTCGTCAAGATTTGAAGAAGATATGTTAGTTTGAAGGTGGTTGGTTAATTGGGTTTTTGTTGGTGGCTGGTGGCCGGAGAAGACGACCGGAGATGGTGGTGGCTGGTGGCAGGAGAAGACGACCGGAGATGGTGGTGGCTGGTGGCCGGAGAAGACCGGAGGTCGCCGGAGAAGACGACCGGTGGTGGCTGTTGGTGGTGGGGATGGTGGCTGTTGGTGGTGGGGTGGTGGCTGTTGGTGGTGGGGTGGTGGCTGTTGGTGGTGGGATGGTGCCAAGTCAGCAAGATTTAACGTCGTTAGTGTTTTTTAACGGCGGGACTGTTCGATGCAAAATAATGACAAGGTGAGACCGCCCCTTGTAATTTCGGAAGACGGGATTATTATTTGCGAACGAGAAAAAGTTAGGATTATTTCATGCAATTTTTCCATTTAATTATAATGTTTCATTAGAACTGTTTCATATATTATTATCATATGCTTCGAAAGTATATAATATGTATTAAATATGTATTTTATACTTTCAATATATAAAAGTCTCGAAGTATAACGGTTCAAATTTAACGTTAAGGTTGAAATCGTAAGCTTCGGCTCATGAGAGACCTTGCTCACAATACGGTTTACTTATCACTATAATCTTCATAAAATATAACATGATTAGATACATTTATAGACAATTGAATCTATGCAAACTATTACACCGGATCACTCCGACAGTCGCCCGACGGTAGTATTTTTAAGTCCCGTCCTTATGGAGTTTTCTTTCAAACTTCGTCATTCGTTAAAACGAGCTTATATTGGCTTAAACTCAACTCACCTCTGTTTGAAATGTATATGAGTTGATTTAGAAATATATGTTTTCGACTAATTTTCAAACAAATTTCAAACTAACCTCGATCTGTTTAAATAAATAAAAAATAATGAGGTGAAAATTGTTGTGTACTAAGGAACTATTCAATTGTCCCTCTTTAATATACCCATGTAACATGTTTCTTTCATGGCCATGGACATGGTACCAAGCATTGAATTCGTATTGTCATATTAGGTGGGTCATAATTTAGTAAGTTTTCATTTTTATAACTTGCATCATTTTTTTTTTATAAAAATGTGTCAAATGTATTTTGTATTATTACACTTTTTAATTAATTAGTTTATACAAAGTATATAGAAGGTAAAGTAATATCTCAAGTTAAAAAAAAATAGAAACTCTTTATTATCAGCAACTGTGATACAAATTTGGGGAAGAACTTATCGAGAACCTATATGATATTTGTTGTGCGATCAACAAGTGTGGATATTGATATTGAGGCAATGTGAAATTGATCCAATGATTAAAGTTGAAGAGTTACGGTTGTTGTTGAAAATCAAAGGCTGAGGAGAAACACATTAGAATTAAGGGGGAGATTGTTAGAATTAGTCTAATTAGGTTTGATTTAGTTTCTTAACTTGAAGTCTAGACTATAAGGGGAGGGGGTATGGTTGTGGCATGGCTTGGTGAAGCCATGCTCACCAACCAATCATAGCCGGCCAACTCAAATGTGTAGTTTTGAAAACCATTTGGAGCCACACCACATGGTATGGTTGTGGTGTGGCTTCACCAAGCCGTGGGGATAGAAAACAAAAAAAAAAAAAAAAAGAAAAGAGAGAGAGAAAGAGTCCGGCTCTCGCCGGCTTGGAGGAACCGCCCTAGACCAAAAAATGGAGCCACATGGGGAAGCCTTGCACACCCGGTATCGTTGCCACATGGAGCCACGCGGCTCCCTTGAAGCCGGGTGGGGGAGCCGCCCACCATACCGTCCCCCCTAATAGATTTTGATGATCAAGTATTATTTTTAGTACACATACTAGGTTTGTAACCCGTGTGTCACGTATGGTGTAAAAGTAAGTATAACTAAACACAATATATAAGTCAGCTGTGGTGCTATCTTTTTAGGTGGATAAGTTTACAATATAATTTGATGTGAAAAAACTTTTATCTTTTACTAGTTTTTTATCCCCGTGTGTTACACGGGTGACTGAAAAAAAGAAAAAACTATAAATACAATCATAATATACGACAATTATGTATTTTTATATCTTTAGTAATTAAATAATTGGTTATTAAATAATTTAGAATGCAATAAATAAAAAATTGGAAATACAAATCACTTCCATAATTAGGAGAATTGGCGGGAAAAATTGTTAAGGATGAATGTGGTGGTGCCACATGGCAAATTGTGATGCCAAAAACTTTTCTTTTATTATATATATAGATAGATATAGATATAGATATAGATATAGATATAGATATAGATATAGATAGATAGATAAATCTCTCAAGACTTCTTTGTATACAACATTTGATGTTTATTTCGTGAGATTACCATCCTCGTCTATAAATAAAAGTTTTAGGCATTTTTTGCTTCTAACCCTAGATAGTGTGACATATAACTGACCATGCAAGAACACGTGTTGCGCTCCAAAAAAACAAACCAACCTTGGACATCGACTGGCCCTGACTTTTATTCACTATCATTGCGAAATATACAACAAGGGGGAATTGTCGTTTTTGAAACTTAAATGATATTTTTGTATCTGAAGGCTTCAAGCTAAGTACTCTTGGAATAAAAGTCTAATCTCCAACATTAGTACATGATATGAACTCAGCCTCTATAACACGATTATGTAAGGCTGTCACTTTTAGTTTAGTGCCATTACACAAGCCACCATTTTGATCTATATTTTTCAGTATCATAACAGGCACACCAACCTTTAGAATCAGTCGATGGTTTGGAAGACCTGATAGTTTAAGGCTTTTTAGAAACTTTGTAGCGAACTTAACGTATGCAAAGTTTCTACCCTCGTCATAAGTTTGATTGCACTTCATCCAAGATAGAAACATTAAAGAAGCCACCGAAGGTTTGTCAAGTACGTCTTCCATATCGTCATACGCACTATATATGGTTTGTTGTTGTCCTAGAAGATGAAAAGGTAGGATCATATCCGAAGGAGTTTGTAATGAACGTCATATGCGAATATACGCCAATATGCTTTACATGCTGATTGGTACTGACAATCATATAATTCTTCTATTTCGTCACTGGCTTTATGATCATCATTATTTTTGAAGATGTTTGGAACGAATGTAACAGTAGCTCTATCGGGGACTTTGTTAATATTTGAATAAATAAGTTATCGATCCCGTCTGATTACACCACTCCACATTAATATGAGCTTGATATTTTTTGAGAAGAACTTTGTTATAAGGAACAACACTTCTATTATCTTACTCAACACCAGACTTTAGAACAACTAATCCAGATTTTCGCATCCTATAAATAGGGAAACCATCGGTATCAAGAGATGTTTCCTCTGAGAAATTGTTTGGAAAGTATTTCGAGCACTTGTTATTAATCATGCAAGGGAAATTCATATTATCATCACCACAAGGTCCATGCATTATGAATTAGCTTACAAGTGAGTACAATTCGTAGTCGTCATTCTTGTCTGGTATTTCAGCTGAAATCATTGGGTCAATTGTGTTGAACGATTGAAAGTTTGTAATAGGTATGCATAAACAAACATATATGAGCATGAGGTAATCCACATTTCTGGAACTCGATTGTATAGATAACCACACAAACATTTGGATAAATTTGTATGAGTTGCATTACATATGTAATAGTTATGCAAGTTAAAAGGTATAAGAGGTTGATGGTAAACGTGATATATAATTATAATGACAATGAATGTATATAAAAAAAAATAAACACACCAGCTTGGATGACACCGAGTATCTTATTTTCTTTTAGGTCCTTAATCAAGGCATCCAATTTGATTTTGAATACTTTACATAATATATTTGGCATGTCTTTGGGGTTGAGTGTTATATCTTTCAAGAATCTCTTAATCTCGGGTCATTTTCGGTTACATGTGACAGTTATAAAGAAATCTGGATATCCAAATCATTTACAAAGGGACATGGCATCTAAATAGTTTTGCATATTCCCTTGGTTTTGAGCATGAATCAGGTTTTCATAACTTTCACATCTTAAAACTGTTTGTTTGGTACAAATGAAATATAGTCTCGCGGTTTCAATCATTATGTAAGCATCAACCAGGAATTGCTGAAGAAGCCTTCTCGCGTTTAGAATCAAAGAGAATGCATTAACCCTATCTTGAATTATGTAGGAGAAAAACTCTCGCATTGTACAATTTTACTATTTACTATTGCTTGAAGATGGAAGATCTCTATGAGGGATGTCAACTCCATACCCATCCTCACCGTATGGAAAAAGCAGAGGATGTTGAAGAGCAGGATATGAAGGGTGTAGCTTGCTTATACGTTTTAGAGCTTCTGGTTGAATTTCTACATTAATAGTATCTCGATTTTCAATTGAATCACCAATGTCACCAATAATTAAAGCTGCAATTTCAGAAGAGGTTAGAGCATTCACGATAGGTTCCCTAAAAAAACATGTGAATGTAAATCTGTAAAATTTAAGGTTTGGTTGTGAGTGGTTGTGAGTAGAGGAGAGATAAAAAGTTTGGCAAATCTACTTATTTGATAAAAAAACTGATGATTTGCTAAAATTTAGGGATTGGAAGACAGAGAAAATGTAATGATAAATGTATAAAAAATATTATTTAATTATGGTTGTTAGTGAAAGAGAGAGAGAAAATAATTAATAATAAAAGTATAAATTTTTAGGGATGGTGATGGAGAACCTGCTGAGAATGCTCTTAGTAGCTTGTATGTCCTTCAATCTTGTTACGTTCGATCTATAAGACGTAGCCTTGTATTGGCAAATGCGCTTTCATTAAAACGATCAATTACCATTCTATACATTTGACTAATTCACTTGTTGAGACTAACATTGTAACAGCCCAGGCCCGTCGCAACTAAGATATTGTCCGCTTTGGCAGCCGGCATGTCCTCAGACATCCGCCCCTCACGGATTTAAAACTCGTCTTGGTAGGGAAAGTATCCACACTCTTATAAATGAGTGTTTAGTTCACCTCCCCACCAATGTGGGATGTTACAATCCCCCCCCCCCTCTTAGGGGACCAGCGTCCTCGCTGGCACACTGGCCGACGACTGGCTCTGATAACATCTGTAACAGCCCAGACCCGTCGCAACCAAGATATTGTCCGCTTTGGCAGCCAGCATGTCCTCAGACATCCGCCCCTCACGGATTTTAAATGCGTCTTGGTAGGGAAGGTATCCACACCCTTATAAATGAGTGTTTAGTTCACCTCCACACCAATGTGGGATGTTACAAACATAACCTTCAAATCTTCTATTATTTGAGCGTCAAGCAAGGGAGAAATTGATGTAGACATGTCTCTTGATTGAGTAAAAGTATTACATATATACAAGTTAATAGAAGTTAGTATTATATCATTTTTATGGAGGCTTATAAGTAGTTAATGATAAGTATTAAGACGTACCGATAAATGCTCTGTCAATTTGCGACCTCTTTGTCGGTCTCGTATATTTATAATTGAGCGGATTTTGGTGTTAACCCCTGCATTGGTCGAAGGCTTCCCATGCTATGGTAATTTTGTTTGACCACTCAGCCTAAATATGTAAGGAGTGTTATCTTTATTTATTGTTGAGTCAATTTTGCCTTCCATTTATGTAAATGAGAACATTGAATTGTAACGACATATGTGCATGATAAATAGCTTGCGTTTAGGATCCAAGCAACATATATTTTTATTTTTATTTTTTATTTTTTTATAATATGCATTTGGTTGTTTAAAATCCGAAAGCTCCACCTTTCCATAACCACAACATAGGGAATACTTGGTTTGCTTTACTTTTGTTCCCTCTAACGACTTAATTTTTTCATAACTTTGCGTTGTATATTCCACAAATAACACTCCAACCATGATCTAAAGTAATTTTTTCAATCGGTTGGTAGTAATAGGTGAGTATGTGAGTAGTTATTAAATTGCATATGTGTAATCTTTAAATGACTGAAGATAATTGTTTATTTTAAATACCATTTGAGAGAGTGACATTTTTGTTTTATTAGAAGAAGGTAGAAGATTATTTTCTTCTCACCTTTTTTATAAATAAAAATATAATAACTTCTATATAATATATATATGAAAAGATTGGATGCCACATGGCATCACCACAACAATCTATTTTGTGGTTTTCCGCTCAAATTTTTTCCAATAAATGAAATTTGACTTTCATAATATAGTTATGATTATTCAAAAATAGAAAGAGTCTAATTACAAACTGTATAATTACGTCTTTAATTATATTCTAAAAAAGTCTAACACATTTAAAGATTGAATTATATATCGTAAATGAGGGATTTGGATTTGAAAAAAAAAGTCAAATTTTAAATCCAATGAGCCTTAAATATTGTAATTTCAAACAACTAAATTAATTCTTATGAATTTTTAATAGAGATATTATCGTTATAATTGCATTCTTAATTTTATTATTTTTTACAAACAATTATTTCTTAAATAAATATAACAATATAATTAATATCAATATTTTTTTTATTGTTTAGCTATACAAATTCCCAAATATATGTATCATAAGGGTGTCCTTGAGTGGTGCTTATAACTACTCTTAGATTATTCATGCACGATTATAATCAAATGGTTTTGTTTTTGTGTTTGTTTTTATAATTGAAGAAGGGTATGATACAAACTTTAATTTTCTCTTAAGTTTTAGAGATTATACTAATGTTTATATCATTTTTATATTTTACTAGGAAGTGAAAGTGACTCATTGTAGAAGAACCATTGAAACTTTTAACTGGATATTTCTAATAAAAAAAATTCTTAGATGATATAAAGAATCATTAGTACATTTTAGTTTTGATTTTTTTAAATACCGCCGTACGATGCACGGGTTTCAATTATCGAATTACATTTATTATATAGATTTAAATTGTTGGATTTATTTTTTTAAAAACCACCCGTGCGTCGCACGGGTATCAAAAACTAGTTTCATATATATATATATATATATATAAAATTATAAAGTTTTAATTTTTCTTTACATATCGCCTTTTCATTTTTTTGAACGGCAAATTAATATTTACAATTATATCAAATTACACCACTTGTCTAAGTTTGAACCCAAGACATTCACCTAAGAGGACAATGCCTCTCTACTAAGTGGACTACTCCCACATTCACATAGCCTTTTCATATTTTCCGAATTTATTATGATATGCAGTTGGTTAAGATTAAATGAGTTTTATGACATGATATAAACTATGACACCTGGTATAACACCCCTTATTAGATTTTGCTTTATTTATTAGAAGAAAATAGATAAGTTCCATGGGTTCAATAATTGTTGGTCATATAAATATGGATATGTTTGTTTATGGTGGATCCAATTATTTCCAACATATCATACTGGCATGTATAGTGAAAACTTGTCTCATTTTCACATATGTAGCCACCTGGATTTTCAACCAATTTTTTTTTTTTTTTATCATCTTGTATCAACATTTGCTAATAGATCGCTAACCAATGGGCATTTGTCCCAATGGTATGGGGATGAAGGTTAGAGCTTGGAGACCTTGAGGTCTCAAGTTCAAACCTGACTCAAGGGGGTTTTTCTCAAGTGGTGAGTTTCCTCCTTGATGGTGTTCCTGAGTGAGCCAAGCCTGAAGTGTCAAAATCAGTATGGACGGTTGTAATCCCGTCTCAGGAAGGCTCACTCGGGTATTGGAGATTTGGGGAGTAGTTCCAAACGCCGTTCAAAAAAAAAAAAAAAATAGATCGCTAGATTATACGTGTGCGTGTTAAAATTATATGAAATCTAATCTTGTTAAAGAAATAATTGAGGTTTATTTGTTTTTATAACATAAATATATTTATTTATATTATAGGAATTGAAGAAATAAACTTATAGAAAACAATAAACGCATGGAGTAGACATTATAGACAAGAGAAATAATACTGTTGACTCGTGGTTCTCTCCATTTCTTGGTTTTCTAAACTTATTCTGGAGTTCTTGGAATTTTTTTCTTCAAAATAAGCGATCATTTCTGACAGATTTTGGAGTCTGTAATATTTTGATCGGTAATTCTGACAGAAAAGTTCTAGCGACAGGTTTTGCGACAAAACTTTTTGCCGTGATGTTAAACGATCATTTTTGCGGCCTTTTGCGACACAAATTGCAACTAAACAGCTTGCGAATATAACAGTGACCAAAACTATCGCGACAAATTCTTTTTGCGACCAATATGGCGACAGAAATGTTAGCGAATAAAGTGATGACTTAACCTTTTACGACTGATTTTGCGACAAAAAGTTTAGCGACAGGTGTAAAGGTTGTTTGGAAGTGTAAAATACACTAGGCCAGTGAGCTATTAGTTTAGTGGTCAAGAGGGAAGCGGTAATACTTTGACTTATCTGAAGGTTCTGGGTTCTACTATCCCAATCATAAGCGGTTCTTTGATGATTTAACTTTTAAGAGGTTAGGTTAGGAGTAGATTAAAGTTATCCGTCCAAATAAAGAAGTGCAAATAAGTACACATTTGTATAAGACTATATTCATTTATGACATCTATTTTTTAACGGTAAATTTGGATCACTGACGGGGATATTACACCACCACCCAATCATCTCCAATTCTCATCAGAAGAAAACTTACCACTGATGAGAAAACCCCCTGACCAACTTGTAACCCCATTTTTTATTCTTTTGTTACAAGTGGAACTTAAATCCAAAACTTTTGCCACTAGGTTACTAAGATGGGCTCATGGCCATCATCCCTTTCATAGGGTTACGGGGTCCACGGGGTAGCACCCTGGTGGGTAGAGCTAGAAAGTTAGCGCATTAACATTTATCAACATTTATTTTGACCTATTAGTTATACACTTGAACTTGAAGTTTTTTTTTTGAACGGCAACTTAGGTTAAAACGGCCAGACCACGATAAGACACTATGGCCGGCAAAAAACGACATTACATGGGGGATTTAATCCAGTTTTCCCAGCTAGTAATACAAGACTTACATCGATTCTTAAACTATAAAAAACTCTAAGATTTAATCTCCGAGAACATCGATTCTTGAACTTGAAGTTGCTTCATATTGCAGTTATTCGGTGGGGGGAGTTATGTACGTATGTTTTACTTGGCGTTAGCGTCGACACGTATCATAATGCTACGCGGCTAATCATAGACGAATTGATGGCGGTATGTTGTGACATGGTAGCAATAATCTATTAATTGTGATTTTAATAGATTTTAGTTCTAATTTTTTAATTAATTATCATTTTCATCTCTCTCATTTCGTGTACCTATTTAACATAAGTGGATAAGTCATCAAACATAAAATATATAATATTGTCAATTTGGATAATTTAAATATGTTAGATAGCTTTATATCAATTCAATTATTTTATGTTATCTCACGGTAAAGTGTGAGTTCTCAAAAACTAGTTTCCTAACAAATAAATATGAAAAATGTAAATAAGATCTATTTATTAGTTTTTGAACGACAAATATGAAGACACATTTAGAATTTACCACTAATTTTTTTTAGGTAATTAACGGACTTCTGATCATATTTTCAAGGGGTTTTTTATCATATTTTTCGGTAAAAACCATAAAATTTCTTCCAAAGGTCGCGAAAAATTCGTTTCAGTGGTCGCGAAAAACCGAAAACTTAAAAAAAAAAAATTGCAAGTCGGGGTAAAAGTTCAGGGGCAGCGGACGCTACCCCTGGGACCTTCTTAGGTCCGCCCCTAATCGGGTGGACTCATTCGCGTTTTGGGTCATTAGAGTCGGGTTAGTCGAGTTTAATAAATTTTACTCGTAACCCGACCCTATTAAAGTTTGGGTTAGTAGTGTTCCAGTTAATCAGGTTAATCATGGTATGTTCTCAAAGTATAATTTTATCAGGGAAAAAAATTATATACTAACAATCCTCTAGAAACACGGGAAGACATGAAAACGCACATTCCTAAAAATTCTAACATTTATTCTTACGCCTCCATACATTCATATTATTGACCATGTACTCAGGAATGAGTAAGTCTAATAAATCGCATAATATACTCTTTCCAAGTCAATTTAGGTGTACATATATGTTCCTTACAGGTGTCAACCACCGTCTCCGCCTTAGATGCTCAAACCATCTCAATATTCATAAATGTATATTTGTATATATATACACTAAAAAGCAGTTATTTGAATTAAAAAATTAAATATTCTTTTTAATTTCTTTAAAAAAAATCGCCTCTATTTTTTTAAACCTTTTATTTATATACGTTGTTACTTTAGAGTTAAATAAATTAAATTTTCATTTTAAACAAAAAATATAAATAATAATAGAAAAACACATAACTAATATCATAGATAAAAATAATTTATGTTATCTAAAATATATTTCTTTATTTTGTTTTACTTTTGAGTTGGGTGTGTGTCTTTTATAACTCAATGAATCTAAAAGGGAAAATTTCACAGAAACATAACCAACTCTCAATTTTGTTCCAATTAGGTCACTTAAACTTTTTTTTGTTCCAACCAGGTCACACAACTTTAAAATATGTTCTAATCCTGGATAAATGACTTGATTAGCAGGTAACCTTATCAAATTTATAAAAAACTGATTTTTTAATAAAAATAAATTTTTATTAAATCAAATTTTTAATAAAAATGATTTTTTTATAAAAAATCGAAATTTTATAATTTTTTTTTTTATAAAAACGAACTTTTATATAAAAAACGTTTTTTATAAAAAACAAAAAAACGTTTTTTAAAAAAACGTTATAAAAACGTTTTTTATAAAATAATTCGTTTTTATAATAATACGTTTTTTATAAAATTTCGATTTATAATAAATCGTTTTTATTAAAAATTCGATTATAAAAAAGTTAGTTTTTTTTATAAAAAATCAGTTTTTATAATATTTTTTTGATAAGGTTACCTGCTAATCAGGTCATTTATCTAGGATTAGAACATATTTTAAAGTTTAGTTACCTAATTGAAACAAAAAAAAGTTTGAGTGACCTAATTGGAACAAAATGAAAAGTTGATTATGTTTCTACAAAGTTCAATCTAAAATGAATCTAAACTTTGGAAGTGGAATTGTTTCCACTATTTCTATCTACTTTTTACTCCGGATGATTTGATGCATTACCCTTCATGCATAATCTAGCACTTGATTTTGACACTTTTGCAATTTGTTTTCGTACAATTCACTAGTTACAACTATTTTTTAGAATAGTTACACACCTTTTTAATGTGGGAACATGTATGAAGCTTTTTCCTCCGTCCGATCCTCTCTAAGACTCTAACACTATCTTTTAATATGTATCTCATTTTTATTTTTAGACTTGAATATTATACACTTCTTTTATCCACAAACTTACAACCACTAATATATTCTTAAATTATACCATTTTGTGTATCCAATCACCTTAATACCAGGCCATTAGAGTAGAAACATTTTTAACCAAAATTTCTTAACACTTAAATGATAAATAATTTACTACGTACTACCATCAGTTTTTTTTTTCTATTCCAATAAAATTGTGTGGCTTGTTAATCACGCAACCAAATATTTTGAGGTGGGACAACTTGGATCTTCTTAGGAGACCGGTTGTAATCGGGAGTATCCGTGACCAACAGTTGGTCTTAGTCTGATTTATACAGCGGCATGCAAAATAGCATTGTATGATTTAGGCTAACAGTTATGTTAGATAAGTGGTATAATTCTCAAGTTAAGATAGTTTGGGCTTAATCTGTCAACTGCTGCAAAGATAGAGGAAGCTAAAGTTCAGGGGCTGAAGTGAAACTTTTATTAATCCGTTGGTATTAACTTTGGTTAAACGCGGGTTACCAGTGTTAGTTAGTGATTAGGTTTAGAGTTAGTTAATAACTGCTTGTATAAGTAGGTAGCTCTCCATTCAGTTTGATTATTCTTTTCTTGTGTAATTTCCTCTCAAATTCAATAAGATAGAAGTTCAATTCCATCTTCAATTTCTCTGATTGTGTGTGTTCTTCACAACAATTGGTATCAGAGCCACGACGGTGGTTCGAGACATAATCAGAGGTCATTTCGCGTGAATTGAAGATCCGATTGGGTAGCCATGGTGTCGTCTAAGTTCGAATTAGAGAAATTCGACGGGAAAAACGATTTTGGCTTGTGGAGAGTGAAGATGAGGGCGCTGTTGGTTCAACAAGGAGCTGCTGATGCGCTGTTAGGTGAAGAAAATCGACCGGAGACGGTGGAAGAAAAGGATTGGAAGCCAATGCTTGCCAAGGCACACAGTGCGATAGTGCTGTGTCTTGCAGATAGGGTTCTTCGAGAAGTTTCAAAGGAGAAATCAGCTTCTGCAATTTGGCTCAAATTGGAGACACTATACATGACCAAAAGCCTTGCAAATAGGCTATATCTCAAGAAAAGACTGTACACCTTTCAACTGCATTCAGGGAAGTCTTTTTCTGATCATTTAGATGAATTTAACAAATTGATTTTAGATCTTGAAAACATTGAGATTAATATTGAAGATGAGGATCAGGCCTTAATTTTCTTAACTTCTTTACCTTCTTCCTTTGAACATTTTGTGGATACTCTCCTCTTTGGCAGGGAAACATTGACCATGGATGAGGTGGTGGCTGCAATTAATTCAAAAGAATTGAAGAAGAGGTCAGATGTGAAGGAAGAAAGTAGTGGAGAAGGCTTGTATGTAAGAGGCAGAAGTGATCAAAGAGGCTTCAAGAATAAGTCTGGAAATGGCTCAAGATCCAAATCAAAGACTAAAAGAAAGTGTTACATATGCAATTCTGAAAAGCATCTCAAGAGAGACTGCCCTGATAGGAAGAAAAATTATGATTCCAGTTCCAATTCATCATCATCATACTTCAACAAAGATCAAGGTAATGTCACTTCTACTGAATCTGTTGATAGTTATGATAGTGTTGATGTATTAATGGTAACTGCTAGAGATTATGAACATAATTGGATTCTTGATAGTGGTTGTTCATATCACATGACACCACATAAGGATTACTTTAGTAGTTTAAGAATGGTGAACTTGGGAACTGTGAAGTTGGGTGACAGCAGGATTTGTGAGATAGCAGGCATATGATCAGTGGATCTAGTTCTTGAGAATGGTATGCATCTAAGGCTAGAAGATGTTAGGTATATACCAAAGTTAACTAGAAACCTGTTATCTCTAGGAACTTTTGAGAAAAATGGTCATAGTGTGAGTCTCAAGAATGCTAAAGCAAAGGTCATTAAAGGGTCATTGGTTATACTTTCTAGCACAAGGTGTGATAACAATGTCTATCTGTTAGATGGTCAAGTGAAAGTTGAGTGCAATGTAGTAGCTAAGAGCACGGAGGATGAAATAGGCAAGCTATGGCATAACAGACTTGGTCACATAAGTGATCAAGGTCTGATGGAGCTTAAGAAACAGGAATTGTTAGGGAGTTATAAGGGGTCAGGCATAGGTTTTTGTGAACATTGCATAATGGGTAAGTCCCATAGAGTTAAGTTTACTAAGAGTCATCATGTGACAAAGAGCATATTAGACTATGCTCATGCAGATTTGTGGGGGCCATCTAGAACTCAGTCTCTAGGGGGAGCTAGGTACTTTCTTTCAATTATAGATGACTTCTCTAGAAGGGTGTGGGTCTATATGTTGAAGAGTAAAGATGAGGCCTATGATAAGTTTAGAGATTGGAAGATAGCAGCAGAGACACAATCAGGCAGAAAGTTGAAGAAACTTAGGACTGACAATGGTTTAGAGTTTTGCAATGATAAGTTTGAAAAATTGTGCAAAGAAGGTGGAGTAGTTAGACACCTTACTGTCCCAGGAACTCCCCAACAGAATGGGTTAGTAGAGAGAATGAACAGGACACTTCTTAACAAAGTTAGGTGCATGTTGCATAGTTCAGGTTTGCCAAAAACTTTCTGGGCAGAGGCTGTTAATACAACTGCATACTTAGTGAATAGGTCTCCCTCAACAGCCCTAAGTATGAAGACACCCATGGAAGTTTGGACAGGAGTCAAGCAGGATTATAGCAACCTTAGAGTCTTTGGCTCCATTGCATATGCACATGTTAAGGATGGCAAATTAGAGCCTAGAGCAACTAAATGTGTATTCATAGGGTATCCTGATGGGGTGAAAGGATACAAATTATGGAAATTAAGTGGTGACAGTCCTAGGATGTTTGTGAGCAGGGATGTAGTATTCAAGGGGAATGAATATTACAAAGATGTTATAGAAAACAAAGGGAAAGGTGCTGCTGAGGTGAGTGATCAGATTGAGGTGGAGTTATTAGACAATGAGAAAGATATAGCTCATAGAGGTAATAACAATGGGGCTAGTTCAAGTTCAGGAAGTAGCAGTGAACCTCAAGTCACTGAACCCAGCTTTAGCTTAGCTCAAAACAGAACTAGGAGGCAAGTTAATAAGCCTATCAGATATAGGGATGATAGTGAAGATATAAATGCTCTAGTGTTCCTTGCTACTGAAATTGAAGATAGCAGTGTTCCCTTGACATATGATCAGGCTATTAACTCACAGGATAAAGGTAAGTGGCTTGATGCAATGAAGGATGAAATAGATTCATTACATAAGAATGGTACTTGGGAGTTAGTTGATAGACCTGCAGGCAAGAAAATTATACCCTGTAAATGGCTATTTAAGATTAAAGAGGGATTGCCAGGTAGTGATAGGGTAAGGTACAAGGCAAGGTTAGTTGCCAAAGGTTTTACTCAAAGAGAAGGCATAGATTACTCAGAAATTTTCTCACCTGTAGTTAAACATTCTTCCATAAGAATTATTTTGTCTCTAGTTGCTGTCCTAGATTTGGAACTAGAACAAATGGATGTAAAAACTGCATTTTTACATGGATATATAGATGAGGAGATTTATATGAGTCAACCTTATGGTTTTGAGGAAACAGGACATGAGCAGAAAGTATGTAGGCTAAGAAAATCTCTGTATGGGCTCAAACAAGCCCCTAGGCGGTGGTATGTTAGATTTGATGAGTATGTAGTGTCACAGGGCTTTATAAGGAGTAGGTATGATGCTTGTGTATATACTAAGGAATATCAAAAAGGGGTATTTGTATACTTGCTTTTGTATGTTGATGACATGTTGATTGCTTGTCAAGATAGATCACAAGTGCAGGCCACTAAAGACATGCTACAGAGAGAGTTTGAGATGAAAGACTTGGGGATTGCCAAGAAAATCCTTGGAATGGAGATAGAAAGAGACAGGGAGAAAGGCAAGTTGATGTTATCTCAAGCTGGTTACTTGAAGAAGCTGTTGGAGAAGCATGGGTTTGCAGACTGCAAGGCTGTGAAGACTCCAATGGCTCAGCATTTCAAGCTCTCAGCAGAAGACTCTCCTACAACTGAGGAAGAACAAGACTACATGGCACAGATACCTTATGCCAATGTTGTAGGCAGTTTGATGTATCTCATGGTCTGCACAAGACCTGATATAGGATATGGAGTGAGCCTGGTTAGCAGATACTTGGCTAATCCTGGAAGGCAACATTGGATGGCTGTCAAGTGGTTATTAAGGTATCTGAAAGGTACTCAATCAGTTGGGTTGATATTTGGAAGAGATCAGCAGTCAGAGTTGATTAAAGGGTATGTGGATGCTGACTATGCCAAAGACAAAGATAGAGGGAGGTCCATGACAGGATATTTGTTCATGGTGTATGGTGGGTTAGTGAGTTGGAAGTCCACTCTACAAAAGGTTGTAGCTTTAAGCTCAACAGAGGCTGAATATGTAGCCTTAACTGAAGCTGTAAAAGAAGGAATTTGGTTGAAGGGCTTCATGTCTGATCTTGGAATACAAGTAGATGAGGCTGCAATTCTTTGTGATAATCAAGGAGCTGTGCAGTTATCTAAAAATGGTGTATTCCATGAGAAGACCAAACATATAAATGTCAAATTACATTTCATCAGAGATGTAATTAAGGCAGGGGAGGTTAAAGTTTTAGATGTGCATACAGATGATAATGCATCTGATATGTTGACTAAAGCTCTTCCTGGTGCCAAGTTTGATAAGTGCTTGCAACTAGTAGGAGTTGGTTGACAATGGTTCTACAGTTTTTGAGCAGTGATCATGGCAGTGAAATGGATTCACATCAAGGTATTTAAGTCCATGGACCTCTATTGCCTGATGCTAATGATGAAGTTTTACTGAAATGATCTATATGCTATTTTTCTGTTTGGATCTTGATCAACTGATCATACTGAGAGGATTTGATTAATTCTTGTTAACTTGAGAATTAAGGTGGAGATTTGTTAGATAAGTGGTATAATTCTCAAGTTAAGATAGTTTGGGCTTAATCTGTCAACTGCTGCAAAGATAGAGGAAGCTAAAGTTCAGGGGCTGAAGTGAAACTTTTATTAATCCGTTGGTATTAACTTTGGTTAAACGCGGGTTACCAGTGTTAGTTAGTGATTAGGTTTAGAGTTAGTTAATAACTGCTTGTATAAGTAGGTAGCTCTCCATTCAGTTTGATTATTCTTTTCTTGTGTAATTTCCTCTCAAATTCAATAAGATAGAAGTTCAATTCCATCTTCAATTTCTCTGATTGTGTGTGTTCTTCACAACAAGTTAGACAAATGTTATATTTGTAGTAGCTAAAAGACTCAGGTGCGACCACCGTGTGGATGCGTTAATTAAGATCAAGAAGTAGGGAAATGGGCCACACAGAGGATGTATGGGCCTACACGCATCCCCTTGGATTCTTTCCGAAAATGAGGGGTTTTATTATATTAACTTAGTTTGTGAGGGAAACGTTATTAATTTGCCTAGAGAGCATGTTGCAGATGATAATTGTTGTAGTAGTAAGACTTCTGAATTTTCAAGAATGTGTCCATTTGCACTTTTGATTATATGCCCCATTATTATGCTACCAGGGTCACCTACGGTCATGCCATATGTTGAATGGATCTTTATCTAGAAACTTATGGTAAGTTGGTAACACATCATGTATGATTCGATGGGATTAATATTAGTGCAATATAATTCATATGATAAAGCTTTAATTTAGGTAACCGTCTCGTTGAATATCTATAGAACACAATAAATTTCGTCTTGATTTACTAGAGTATAAATGCGTTATCGATAATTAGCTTGCTACTAGAAGACAAGATGATGAAACATTTATCACCAAAAGTAGTTTGTGAGGGTTTGTAAGCATATTTCTGGTTGGGAGAATCTAGAGTTGAATTGGAAAACTGAATAGAAACATAAACCACTACTAAAACCAGTGGCCTTGTATTCTTGTAAGATAGCAATAGCCATGATCTTCAATCTTAATCACAAATGGTGTAGAGCAAAGGTGCTCATAACATATCAGAGAAATAGCGAAATAGAGAGTGACTATGAATCTTTCTAAGGTTGTGTTTTTCTTTTATTCATCTCTTCTAATATTTATACTTACAATGGTAACAAAAATTTACTTTTTTTTTAAACAACAAATTTTTTATTTATCATAGGATTTAAACCATTACCATTTGTAAAAACAAAGTTCTATTAAACATTTTTATAACCACTAGGCCAAAGACCCTTTTTTTAACTAAATTTACATCATACTAAATATAAATCATTGACAATATAGATTGACCGGTCCTCATAACCAAAAAGAACAATTATGGAAAGTTTAAGGAGTTACATACTAGGGTTCAAATTTTATCAAATAAATAAACATACATACAAAAAGAGAATTAAATAAATAAAACAATAAATAAAAATTCCAAAAATAAAAAACACTTTCAAAATCCAAATTCATGATAAGAAACCAACACTCCGATTTTATTGTTTTCCCAAATCATAATCAATCTCAACCCCACCCTCCCCCCATATCCACCACACAATCACTTCACCATCTCCGTGAATCCCCCGTCGCCGGCATTCCATTTCCCGGCGGAAAACCCATCTCCGGCGTCCCTTTTCACACCACAATAAATTACCATCTAATCATAATTAACTCCTCACTCCTCGTGATTTGTACCCCTTTCCCAAATTTTCACATTTCCATACATACATACATTCTGCTATCTCTATAACTCTATAAGACTATAACTCTATAAATAGTGAATTTTGATTTTCCCCCTTATTTCCCCTTTTTCCCGGAGCCTCATAAATTCAACGTTACAACATTTTAAAACAACTGAATCATGACACGCTTTCTTTACTTCGTTTTCATCTTCTTCATTCCGTTTTCTGTTTCTTTGAATCAAGAAGGCCGTTTTCTGCAACTTTTGGCGCTCGGATTTGACGACGTTAACGGATTTTTCTCCGATTGGAATGAATCTAACGTCGCCGGCGGTGGTGAAACTCCTTGCAACTGGACCGGGGTCACCTGTTCTAAACCGGGAACCGGTTTTGTAACTTCTGTTGATTTATCGAACGCAAATATCGCCGGTACGTTTCCGGTTCTGCTCTGCCGGCTCACCGGAATTAAGTTTATCAGTTTGTACAATAACTCCGTCAACGGCACACTTCCCGAGGAGCTCTCCACGTGTCGGAATCTCGTTGGTTTAAATCTCGCTCAGAATCTACTCACCGGCGAGCTTCCGGTGACTTTATCCGAGCTGCCGGAGTTGAAGTTTCTAGATTTGACAGGAAACAACTTCTCCGGCGACATTCCGGCGAGCTTCGGGAAGTTTGAAACCCTTGAAGCGCTCTCGTTAGTTGACAATCTCATCGGCGGGAGGATTCCGGCGGAGATCGGAAACATTTCGACGTTAAAACACCTGAACTTATCCTACAACCCTTTCTCTCCGGCTCCGATTCCGCCGGAGCTCGGAAATTTAACGAACCTCCAGGTGTTATGGCTCGCCGGGTGCAATTTACTCGGCCCGATTCCCGACTCACTGAGTCGACTCGGTAAACTCGTTGATCTGGACCTGTCGATGAACAAACTCACTGGGTCAGTACCGAGTTCGGTTACCGAGTTGGTGAACATTGTGCAGATTGAGCTTTATAACAACTCGTTGACCGGTGAGCTGCCGGAGATCGGGTGGTCAAAGATGACGTCATTACGAAGGATCGATATTTCGATGAATATGTTGACCGGAAAAGTGCCCGGAGAGTTGTGTTCTTTACAGCTTGAATCTCTCCATCTTTACGAAAACGATTTAGAAGGTGAAATTCCTGAAATTTTATCGAATTCGAGTAATCTTTATGATCTACGCCTGTTCGGAAACCGGTTTTCCGGCGGGTTGCCGGCGGGTTTAGGAAAAAAGTCGCCGTTGACGTGGGTAGATGTATCGAACAATCTTTTCTCCGGCGGGATTCCGGCGAGTTTATGTGACAAAGGTGGGTTAGAAGAGCTTTTAATGTTACACAACTCGTTTTCCGGTGAGATTCCGGCGAGCTTTAGCACCTGTAAGAGCTTGAAACGTGTCCGTTTGGGTTACAACAAACTTTCCGGCGAAATTCCGGTAGGGTTCTGGGGTCTTCCCGGGGTTTCGTTACTTGAGCTTGTTGGAAACTCGTTCACCGGAGTGATCGGAAAAACAGTCGCCGGAGCCGGAAACTTATCCACCCTGAACATAGGTAACAACATGTTTTCCGGTGAAATTCCGGTTGAGATTGGGCTTCTTGGCAGTTTAGTAGAGTTCTCCGGCGGTAACAACAGATTTTCCGGTGAATTGCCACGTGGCATTGTTGATCTTGAACAGTTAACTAAGCTTGATCTCCATAATAACGGATTTTCCGGTGGGATTCCGGGAGGAATTGATTGTTTAAAGAAGCTTAACGAGCTAAACTTAGCTAACAACAAGTTTTCCGGACACATTCCCGACACGATCGGGGAACTATCCGTCTTAAATTACCTCGATCTGTCGGGAAATCAGTTGTCCGGAAAAATCCCATTCGGGATTCAAAACTTGAAGCTCAATCAGCTCAATTTATCAAGCAATTTGCTCACCGGTGACATCCCACCGGTTTACGCCAAAAAAAGTTACATCGACAGCAGGGGCGGACCTCTCTTGGGTCCAGGGGTTGCCCGTGCCACCCCTTAAACTCGTAAACGAACTGTAAATTTTTTTAAATTTTTTAGGTTTCTTGTTTGTGCTACCCCTTAGTTTAAGATATATCCAGTTAGGTGTGAGATTGAAACTAAATATTGTTATAGCTCTGTTGGTTAGGCGCCCACCTAGTAATTCGGTGGTTGCTTGTTCGAATCTTGTTCGTATCAAATTTTTATATATTTTTAGCACCTGTTGCTATTAACCGAGAAAAAAGATAGGGACAACGTAGAACCGAACCTGCATTTTACATTCAATGTGCTACTTAAGTAATACACACTAACCAACAAACCAATGAAATTGTCTTGTAAAGTTTATATATATAATAAAAGAGAATTAACAACAAATTACAAACCAAAGACAACAAAGACAATCTTTAAAATTCATGTGTAAGTTTGTGTATCTAATAGAGAAAATTAAGGCGCCGGCTTGCTATAATATACTAAATGTCTTAATATAGAATATAATAAATAACTATTAACGTAATCTTTTCCGGTAATCCCGGGCTTTGTGGCGACATTGAGGGTTTATGCGACGGAAAAACCGTCACGAAAAACACGGGTTATGCCTGGCTACTCCGGTCCGTCTTTGTTCTGACCGGTTTCATCCTCATCGTTAGCCTCGGATGGTGCTACTTCCGGTGCGAACGGTTTAACGATCCGAATGAGAGTTTCGACAAACCGAAATGGACGTTAATGTCGTTTCACAAGTTGAGTTTTAGCGAGTACGAGATCATGGACGCTCTCGACGAGGATAACGTGATCGGGAGCGGCGGGTCGGGTAAAGTTTATAAGGTTGTTTTGGGCAATGGTGACATTGTGGCTGTTAAAAAGTTATGGGGAGGTTGTTCAAACAAGGGCGAAAAACGCGAAACTGACGATTTCGCTAACGGGCTGGGCTCGGGCTTGGTTTCCGATAACGGGTTTGAAGCGGAGGTGGAGACGTTAGGGCGGATCCGTCACAAAAACATCGTTCGACTCTGGTGTTGCTGTTCTACGAAAACCTGTAAGCTTTTAGTTTACGAGTACATGCCAAACGGTAGTTTGGGAGACTTACTTCATAGTAGTAAAAGCGGGTTGCTTGATTGGCCGATACGGTACAAGATCGCGGTCGATTCGGCCGAGGGGTTGGCTTATTTGCATCACGACTGTGTCCCCGCGATTGTTCATAGAGACGTTAAATCGAATAACATTCTACTCGACGCTGATTTCGGGGCTCGAGTGGCTGATTTTGGCGTCGCGAAAGTCGTTGACGGTAAAGAAAGGAGTGGTAAATCGATGTCGGTCATTGCTGGTTCGTGCGGTTACATTGCTCCAGGTTCGAACTTTTCTCGTTTTTCCGGTTAAACGTAACGTAACTAACATGTTCGAACTTTTCGACGATACTAGCCGTACATCATATAATGCATAACGTACAAGTCGATATAGCATGACCACTCGGGTTCGACCCGTTAAGGCGTTAACCATACAACTTGAAAAAAATGGTCTAGGAGTTCATATAATTCATTTTTGTTATACTTTCTTGCAGAATATGCATATACATTACGGGTGAACGAAAAGAGCGATATCTACAGTTTCGGAGTCGTGCTACTCGAGCTTGTGACGGGGAAGCGGCCCATTGGGCCCGAGTTCGGAGAAAAGGATCTGGTCAAGTGGATATGCCCTGCATTGGACCAAAACGGTCTGGACTTCGTGCTCGACCCGAAACTAGACTCGTGTTTCAAGGAAGAAATATGCAAAGTTTTGAACGTTGGTCTCTTGTGCACGAGCCCGCTTCCTATCAACCGACCGTCGATGAGAAAAGTCGTGAAGATGCTGCATGAGATCGGGTCGGTGAATCCCGTGAGATTTGGCTCGAGAGACGGTAAGTTGACACCGTACTATTATGATGACGGGTCGGATCATGGTAGTGTGGCTTAAAGTTAGCGGTTTCGGGTTTCGTGATCGGGTCATTTGTAGACGTGTTTTCGAGAGGAGTGGAAGGTCGGGTTTGTTTCGGCGGTTAGTCACCGGCTTCGAACGCGTAACGCGTTAACGAGTTGTTCGATGGATGCGGGAAAGGGGGAGACGGTTTTTAGTTTTCGGTTTGTGAAAGGTGAAATGTGTGATGATCTTCGGTAGTTAGGAAATATTTATACAAGTTTTTGGTATCTACATTTTCATGTAGTATCATATTCTTTCATCAGAATTTTTCTTGTTTGAAAATATCAACTATTCGAACCATGATCCGAGTCGTTCATAAGCTAGTTGAAAGGTTGTTATTATTCGTATCACTATTCTTGATTTTTACTTGTTGCACTCTTTAAACTTATAAATAATTATCATATAAATCTTTCGATTATCTTTTTCTATATATATTAGCGAATAATTTTTTTTAAACAATTTTTTTTGAATATAATACAAAATGTTTTTATAAGAAATAGCAGTTTTAAAAAACATTTTTAATCATTTTAAAACAGTTTTACTTAAAACATTTTTAATCATTTTAAAACAGTTTTACTTAAAAACATTTTTAATCTTTCTTTTAAAACACTTTTATTAAATAGCTTTTAAAAAAAGTTATTTTTAGACTAAATTACAATTTTTGTCCTTTAAACTTTATCAAACTTTGGATTTTGTCCTTTGTTTCAAAAGTTGTTTCAGTTTATAACCTTTAATCTAACATAGTTAAGTTTTTCAGTTAGTTATTTGACTTGCCTATTATACATAAGGGTAATTATGTAAATTAACCTCATAAAAAACCCTTACCCTGTTACCCACGCATCAATCTTTTCCATGGCTCTGGAAACATCGATAATCAGCAGCACAAGGGACGCATCATCTTTTCCACGCATCATCGTTTGATCAACCCCTTCGACACATCATCTTCTCCACACATCATCGTTTGATGAGCGCATTGCTTCCAGAAACGATTGATTAGTAAGACAAGTTCGACATTCATCTTCATCTCAATTTTTGGTCTGGGTTTTTTTTGACTTTTTTGACACATTTTGGTGTCATTTTGACCAATTTTTGGTACATATACATGTGTGATGCAGCTGAGTATTTTTTGACTTTTTTTGACACATTTTGGTGTCATTTTGACCAATTTTTGGTCCTTATATATGTGTGATGCATGTCTGAGTGTTTTTCTTTTTTTTTTACTTTTGTTGACACATTTTGGTGTCATTTTGACCAATTATTGGTCCATATATGTGTGATGCATGTCTGAGTTTTTTTTACTTTTCTGTGACACATTTTTGTGTCATTTTGACCAATTTTTAGTTCATATATAGGGGTGATGTAGGTCTGAATTTTGGTTGTATTCAACTTGATTTACAATTGTACAATACAAGGATTTTATACACAAGATTAGGTAATCTTGGACCTAGACTAGGAGGAAATCATGGAGTCAATCAATGCTATAATATATGATTTTAATTACCTATATTAACTAGTATTTGAATGGGCTAGAATTAGGGTGAAGTGTGATCAAATGAAGGTCATGATTCTGAATGGAGGGAATGGGGAAAAAAATTCTGTAAAGTTGTAATTGTTTTCTTGGTGTTTGTTTTGTCCCATCCCCTTGTTGGGGCTTCTCTAATGTTTTTTGTGGTGAATAAAGTGTTGTTTTAAAAAAGACTTATAAATAAAATAAAACAAACATATACATATATATATATATATATATATATATATATATATATATATATATCATCTATTTTAATAAAAGAATTTCTTCAAGATGAGGTGGCATCACCACAGTCCTCCTTGGAATCACTTTCCCGCCTAAATAAAAACCACTAAAAAACCACGCGGTTCTTTTTGGCCCGAGAGAAGACCTGACATTCTAAAAGGTAATTTTTGAACCCTAAATCTGGTTCTCCATCATCTTTCACGAACGCCTCATCAATTCTGTCGCGTGCTCTGCTCCATCCTTCTTCCATTCGGCGTCGAAGAGATCAGACAAAGTTTCTTCAACCAGGTATCTTCTTTGCCGTTATCAAACATCTATCATCTTGGAGTCGATTAGGTTTTCTTTTTTTTTTGCATCTTCTTCGCCGCGCTTCAACCTTAACCCATGATTGTCTCCAAAATAATATCTGATCTAATCGCCGCAACTGATTCATTGATTACTTCGGAAAAACCCTAATCGACTGTTCTACGCTCTGTAAACCCTAACCCCTATCCTCCTTGGAGATGATAATTTACTTTCAATTTTATATTACAGCATTCATTGATGTGATCTAATAACTGTTTTGAATGGTATGTTTGTCTAATAACTTATTTGAAAGGAGTTTATCAATTGCTCATTAAGGGTATGTTTCTAAGTGAACATACTTGACATTATGTTTTTGAGCATATAATTGTTGTTTGATGTTCAGGTTTACGGAAAGTAGTTGTTAATTGTTATCTACTTAATTTCTAATTAAAAGTTAAACAACGATTATGGGATTCCCAACTTGATTATTCTCTGTGCACTTTAAATGTGATTGTTCTGTCATTAAAGAAAAGTGTGATTTATAAAGAAATAGCCTTTGACTAACATTGTATTGATTTCTTATCGTTGTTCAAAGGCTATTTGAGTTACATATTGAAAGTGATGTCACTGAATGAGTTCAAGAACTGGTTGAAGGTCATTTGTAGAAACCACATTTTTTAACCTCATTTGTAGAAACCACTTTTTTAACTTCAAGTTTGAGCACAATAATAATAGTAAAGCAATATATAGAGAAGCAAAACAGAACTAAAAAGATTTTTACAGACTTGCAGATAAAGAGATACTACTCTATCCCTCCAGGTCGGGTTAATCACATTCTGATAGTTAGTGAAAGTAGTTAACTCTAACTTGGATCTACTTAAAGTTGTTTATGTGTAACATCTTTATCTAAACACGTCAACCGAGTTGTAAATCAATTGTACTCAGGTCATAATTGGCAGTGGTTTATAAATGGGATAAGCATGTTCAAAATTGGTTGAGGAGCAAACCTGATTATTTGTGTGTTGTACTCTTCATTTAAGCTGCTTGGATGTTTTTGTATAATGTTTGTCACCTAAAACAACCCAGTTAATAGCAATTGTCTACGTTGATAACTTAATATAAAGTACTTAATGATTTGTTATTTATATCTATATTTTTTTTGCAGGTCTCAAACTCATTGATCATTGTTTTTGTACTGTACATTTTGTCTTTTGCTTTTTTATATAGATTATCATTATCGTGTACCAATTTTTCTTTTTAAAAGAAGTTGTTTTATATATGGTTAATTGTATATATTTCATATTTGTATTTGGTGTAGAAAGTTTTTTTAAAACCTTCATTGTTTTCCTCATATCTTTTTAGGTTTTTTTCCTCCCACTTAAGCGTTCATGTAATGTTATTGTTTTAGTTTTTTGGAAAGGAAATATTAATTCTTAATGTCTTTTATGTTTCTCTGTTTTAGGTTACTGTAGTGTGAAGTGTTGGTGGATTGGGAAAGTATTTGCTGTTTTGGTAAAATTTCTTATTTATAAAATATACAATGCAAATTGATGGTGAATAAGGAACTTTTTATTTCTTATAGTTTGACCACAGGAGTTTGTGGTTTTGACAGCTTACACCCCTTCAACTTTGTTATATTTATAAATAAAGTTTCTTTGATGTTTTATTTTAATAGGGTGTTTTGGGCGGTTGTTGATGAGTACACAGCCCATATGCCACGCGTGAGGTTTCTTTCTCTCCCCCTTTCACGTGTACTCTTTCCCTCTCTCTTATAACTTCTAAACATTACTTCTCTCTCTTATAGCCCATCTACACAAGCAACCCAATCTCTCTAAGAACAACCGGTCACTTTTCTCTCTCTAGAAATCCGGTGGCCACATTTCGCAAGTTTGTTGCTGATGACGACGCCGATCGCTGGTCTTGACGTTGAAGCGACTGCTACTGTCCGTTGAGACGTGGTGTTGCTCCGTTAAACCGACGGCTGTTTGCCTTGTCGTCCGATCTAAATATGAAAGCTTTGATATGTAGTGCTCTTTGCACCGTTGGTTGGTTTTCTACGGATCTGTCATATTCTTTTGACTGTCGCTCCGTTTTTTACAGTTGGGGGGTTTTCTCCCGCTGATTCTCTTAACGTTGAGGTAGCGGCGATTTGGGGGTTTTTGTGCTCCGTAGCCTTTTACGGCGGTGATGGTGATTACCTTATTTATCATTTCAGTTATCGTGTAAGTCTCACATTTGAGAACTGTTGATGCCATATGTTCTCCTTTAATGTTGCGTTTAATTAATTGTTTTTGTGGTCCGATTGTTAAGACCTTGCATCTCCAACTGAGGTTTCTTGAAGGAGTGTTTATCTCTCTTAAGAGTTTGTGTTCTTAGGCTATGATGAACCTTTTGGTTCTGAGCTTGCTTGAGCCTTTATGGCTGTGATGGTTTTGGGTCTGATTTGGTTTCCATGGTGTGTATCAGCAGGAATTGATGATTTTGATGATGTTGTGACGGTTTGGTATGCATAAAATGATATGGCTTATAATCATGTGAATGGTTGCTCACTTACTGGCTTGGTTTTTCTCTTGACTATACATCCGAGGTTCAAACAATCAGTGATTTTGGTGTTGACTAAAGGAAGAATTTGAAAGAATATGTTGCTTATGTTATCTTTGTGGCTATGATGTTTTTCTGGTGATCGGTAAGGCGTTAAACGCAACCTCACTCAGATCTGAGCCGTATTTAATCTTAATCTTTTTTTTCAAATTTGAGTGTTTTGTTTCTTATGTTTTCTCTGTGTTTTTTAGTTCATTTTAAAGTGACTCTTCTTGGTTACATAGGCATAAGAACTAACATGGTTAAATAATCAATCCCAGTTCTCAAACACCCCCTAAATTTGGTTGAAATGAGTAAAAAAGTGTTTGCAAACATAAAGATTTATGTGTGCACCAAGACTTTACAAAGTTCATTTTTATTTTATTTTTCTGAAACATTTAGTTGAGAAACATAAAGATTTAGAAAGGCTTAGTTTTATAAACATAAAGATTCCGAAAGTTCATTTTTTATTTTAGTTTGAGAAACATGTGATCTGTGTCTTTTTATGTTTTTGATGTTATTAAAGTGTTTACAAAAGAGAAGACTGGAAAATAAATTCATATTTTCAAGATCATAAGATAGTAACTGTTATGTATCTTTCCAAGATGATGTTAAAAAAATTGTGTTCCCAAGGTCATATTAGTTGTCCTTTACCGTAATTTTATTTTACATTCTGTCTTTTTTTCTATTTTGAAAATTCCAAAATATATGTTGAGAAACATAAAGATTTAGAAAGGCTTAGTTTTATAAACATAAAGATTCCGAAAGTTCATTTTTTATTTTAGTTTGAGAAACATGTGATCTGTGTCTTTTTATGTTTTTGATGTTATTAAAGTGTTTACAAAAGAGAAGACTGGAAAATAAACTCATATTTTCAAGATCATAAGATAGTAACTGTTATGTATCTTTCCAAGATGATGTTAAAAAAATTGTGTTCCCAAGGTCATATTAGTTGTCCTTTACCGTAATTTTATTTTACATTCTGTCTTTTTTTCTATTTTGAAAATTCCAAAATATATGTTGATTTTAATTAATTTATATATTATACTCATTAAAATGAAAGAAAAAGAAAACTTAAGTATTCGAAAAGAAGTAAAACTTAAATATTGAAAAGAATTTTAAAATACGATTAACCAAAAACTAAAATGTAAGATAGACCGGATAATTATAAGTGACGTACGATAAATTGTTGAGATAATTTGTAATCATCTATAAAAAGAAATTTATTTGGGAACAGTTTGTCACTGAAAAGAGCATTTTTTTCATATAAAAATGATAGCTAAATAGCTCTTTTATGGGTTTATGTTAATATCATAACACCTAAATAAGTACAAGCATGAAAAACACTTTACTTATCACCCCATGTTTTACCTTTACACGATACTGAATGCAAACTTTAAAAACAAAACCACATAACCACAAAGCATATTCGGAAAGACAAAACCACACAATGATCTTTGTATGTTATTACTTAACACTTTTGTATATACAGGCCATTTTCATGCTTACATATAGTGGTCACCCCCGCAACAACGCGCGGGGTGGTCACCCATCTCGTTTCTTATATGAAAGAATTTGTAGTTATGAAATTGGTGTAGTTATTTCTGACCTCTTTTATTTACATTAAATTTTAAAACATCTCCATGTAGGTAGCAGCACAACAGGGAAAGGGAAAGAGAGTTTGAAGTGAAGGCCTTTGTTATCGGCAACTTTTGGTTACATCTCATGCGGTTAAATAAGAGCGATACTACTGCCTTAGTGTATATCTCCTTTTGTGCAGTAGTATGCAGTAGTAGAATGCAGCCAAACCTTTTGTCCTACCATATGAACAATCATGTTGGTGTTTTTAATTATCACCCATGTACAAATCTATCTAACCTTTTTGTAAATAGCTTACTCAAGTTACTGATTTGGGAAGCTCAGAAGAATGAACTACGACATATTACATATGCAGTTGTAAATAAAACTGCTTTTTATGGTTTAGTAAGGTATCATTGTAGTAGTCAATAACTTCATCATCCTCACCCAACCCAACCCGACGCGAAGCGTGGGTAGCCTATCTATTAGATACATTAAAAAACAACCATATATCCATTTCTAACAAATTACTTATAACAAATTAAAGATGTTTGACGTATTTTATTATTTGTTGATTTTAAAAATACAACCGTGCATCGCACGGGTCCAAAAGACTTGTATATATATATATATATGGTCACAAAAGGCAATGCATTTTGAGGAAGGGTTCATGCCTACTGCTGCTCGACTTGCTAATATATTAATGGAGATAAAGGGTTTTTTATGAGGCAAATTACATAATTACCCATTATGTATATTAGGCAAGTCAAATAACTAACAAATAAAAGTTAACTCTGTTACTCTAAAGGTTAAAAATTAAAATAATTTTTCAAATAAATGACAAACCATGAAAGTTTTTTTAAAAAAAGGACAAAATCCAAAGTTTGATAAAGTTTAAAGGACAAAAATTATAATAAAACTTTTGTCATATTAGAAAAACACAATAACAAACAGAAAGAAGCATGAGTAGCATAAAGACACAATGGCGAGTAAAAAGACACAATTACGAGCAAAAAGTACACAATGACATGATATAAAACTCAAAGATTTTTTTTTCTTAATTTTTATATATAGCAATATTGTAAGCATTTTAAATATTAAAAAACACTCGTTTGAATTGTGTAATTTAAAAAAATAATAATGTAGTATGTAATGTTATGAGTAGCAAAAAAAGACACAATGACGAGTAAAAACACACAATTACGAGCAAAAAGACACAATGACGGAATAGAAAACCCAAAGAGTGTGTTTTTTTTTTAATTTTATATATAAACAACACTGTAAGTGTTTTAAAGATTAAAAAATGCTCGTTTTAATTGTATAATTTTTTAAAATCTTTTCTTCCATCATATTTTTCTCAACTAATTTAGCCTTCTTAAATTTAGCATTAAGAGATTCCCCATCTCTATCCCTATAATTTAACTAAAAATAATCAATTTACTAAATTTATTACTGATTTTGTTAAAACTCTGACATCTCATTCCCCATATTTATCTTTATTTCAAACTAGGTTAGTAACCCGTGTACTACACGGGTTGAATTTAGGTTCATAATATTAGCTAAATATAAAAAAAATGATCAAGAAATTTTGAAAATTATGAATGACATAATTCATTATAAAAATATTAATTGATAATTTAATATATTAAAAATGACAAATTCTTGATTAGTTTTCTAAAAAAGACTCAAATTATTGAGTAATTATCAAATCTAAATTAAGTTTACCAATTTTTTTAAAATGGTGAAAATTTGATTTAGATAAAATTGGTAATTAGTCTTAATTGGTAATTTACTAAATTGATAATTGAATGTGGTTTTGACATGTGGCAGTGCTGATGCGGACACCTTAAAACAAGACATGTGAAACCAGTTTATTGCTTTATTAGGATTATATAAGATAAATAATAATTTTTTATTTATTTTTATTCCTCTCTCTTTTATTTAATTACAAGTTGGTCGACCCGCGCTTCGCCGCGGAGTCGGACCGCTTTTAAGAGTCTGTTAGACAAATCATGTGAGATATGGCGCTGTGAAACTTGTTTCATGCACTTCGTGCAATGTAACCGTCGTATTGTTAAACTCAATAACATCAGAGTCATTTCAAATCTATGTCATAATATTTGGTGTTTGTGATAAGCTAATCTATAAATGGAAGTAAAAGTTGCATATATGCAATATAATGGTCATCGTTATTTGACCTTTAGAGGTCAAATTCATTTAGGAACAATGACATTATCACCTTCTGAAACATTGTAATAAAGTTGTTTGAAAAAAATTGGTGTGATCAGTTGGAATAACCACAAAAAAACATTAACAAAGACCAGTTAGGACAGTTCTTTAGCCTTTTGATTCACAAATTCATTTAATATGTAAGCACCTGTCATAATATAGAAAATCCACCTATATGCTAGAAAAATAAACCAAAACATGACAAAGAAATTTTAAAGAAGCATGAGGCCACCAATTTCCAAACAATACTCATTGATAAACCAATTTATAAATGGAAGTAAAAGGTGCATATATGCCATATAATGGTCATATTTGCAAGCCATAATAAGAACTGATTTTTGACTTGAAGAAGTCAAATCTATTTAGGATTAAAAGATACTAACATTGAAATACCTTAATGAACCAAAATAACCCAAAATTAGCCACTATCCTATTGCCTGCAAAGCCTTCAACCCCTAGCAACTGGACACTACATTTATAACCCAACCCAACTGATGGTATGTGTTTAAACCAAACAGCAGTCAAAATACTCATTATTTGTAAAAAAAAAAAAAAACATGTTCCATGATTAGCAATATATTTATAAATCAAGCATTATGAGTAAAAATATATATATAAATCAAGCATAATATGCATACCAATTGAATAGCAAATCTTCAATGAAAATAACAATTATATAAAAGACATAGCATTAGAGACAATAACTGCCCACACATATATTGTTTTACATACCTGGTATTGATGCACAAAAGCTAGTTTTTTTCTTACAAAAGGGCATCCAAAAGACCTGGTTTCTCCATAGAGCTAAAAATTCATCATATTGCATCTTTACCTTTGAGCCTCTTCTCTGCCCCATCTACATTTTCTGTTTAGATATTTTTCAGTTTAGTGTCCATTTTTATGTTAGGTATATAATGTCAAACAACATATAACCAAAACACATATTTCCAGTTCCAAGTTACAGTTAGTATAACTGTATAACCAAACACAAACCGACTTATAGATCTGGCCTACTTAAGGTCTGTACCAAAGTTAGCATCTACAAATCCTTCTAAACCACTTTCTTAGTGTTTCTGTATCCATATATTAAACACTAAAGATCTACTTGTAGATATCTCAATGTCAATTAGTGATTCTTTCCTGTAATAGAGTTGTCTCTAATAACAATGCTTACTACATAGCCTCATCCTTACATGTTGACTTTACATATTATGCTTTTAAAATATATATATCACAATTGTCATAGCTTCTCCTACCATAACCATTCTTAACCATGTCTCCCATATCACTCTTAAGAGCATACAATGACATTTTCAAAAGACAGCTTTATGAACATATCTAGAAACTTAGAATCTTGAGGACTTATAATCTTGAGGACTTATAATCTTCAGGCTCTGTGTCAAGTCTGTCTTAAGTCTTAACATCCAACTACTCTTAATACATGTATTCCTCCTTTGATTTTAAACAACCTACAACCTATCTCCCAACTAAGCCTTTTTAATAATTTTCAAGTCTTATTCTTATCCCAAGAATCAGCTTCTTCTTTCATAGCCTTAAGTAGTTCATAATCCTCGTCTATAAGTGTGTTAGTTATATGTGTGAATATCTAAATAGCTCCTTTAAACTTTTTTCACTTAGAACAACAAAAATATGCATGCCATAATCACTTAGAAAAGAAAGTTATGTGTGAAGATCTAAAGAGCACGTTTAAACTCTTGTCAATTTCAACAATAAAGGAAACTTACCAAATAAACTTCCCATTAGCCAAACTAACTCCCTGTAAACACGCATAAGCCTGAAATAAATGCCCGAACAACAAAATCTAACAACCTTTTAAGCTAAAAAGGCAAACAATGTCAAAAATGTTGCTTGACAGTTTCAGTTAACGAAATATCGAACTAAAGGTAACACAAACACCTCATACACAACATGAATAGACCCGAAAAACACCCAAAACATTGCTAGCTTGTTTGGTGGATGTCATTGGTAATACATGAGTTTTTATTTGCTGCTAACCTCATAATCAAACAATAAAAACAGGGAAAATTAATTAATAATATTAAAACATAAGGTAAACATTAGGTGATCATCAAGAATATCACATATGATCAAACTATAACAACTACCTAAAAAAATCAATAAATTAAACATTAGGTAATCACCTCATCTTACCTGCTAAATGTTATGAATTCTTAGGAAAATTAATTAATAATATTTATAATAAATCAAAAGGATTTATATGTTTGAGCCATTAGAGTCACTCAATCTCAAAATTTAGATAAATCCGTGTTTGTTGGTTGGCAAGACAGCGACTAAAACCATCTTTAAAATGATTGATGTTTCACCGTTAGTCTTCGCTTGTCTACATAAAGAATGAAGCACTAATCAAGAGTGATGCAACATAATATAGGTGTACATGTAGTAAAAATGAAGAAATTAATGACTCGGAACCTTAATACATAATTTAAAACACAATGCAAGCATAGTCAATCACTGTTGCACAATGCCATGACCCCCAGAACCCTTCTTCTACACTTCAGACCTAAAATTCATGAGTATTCTGGAGCGAATCAGCATATTTTCCCTAATAAAGTAAATTCAGTGCAACAAAACTATTAACTTCGATATATAAACCTAAAATTCATAATTTAGAACACAAATTACCAAATTGATCACCTAGAATTATCACTTTAAAAACGTGAATATTGAATGCGGTGAAGAAAATAGGTTGAAATGAGGGAGCATTACTTCGACTTGTTCGTTAGGAAGAAGCCTCGGGGTGTGATTGAGTCTCCGACTTTCTCGAATGTTCTAGAATCAGTTGTGTTCTGATGTCAGTTGCTGTTGATGAGGGTTTGAGGTTTCAGAATTCGAGCAACTTGAAATGCATTACAAGTTGCTCAACTGCCTCTCACCTGCTGCTTGAATTGATACTCACATGCTGCTTGAATTGATATAAAGGTAAAAAGGTAAAAAGCTAAGGTAACCAAATGCGTATATATGCACGATACATCCACGTCGCTACAGTTCTCTCTCCCCTGTTCAACCTACTGTACGCACGGGGGAGGTATTGCTGCATTAATGATCGTTGTCCATTAGGTATGGCTTGCGTATCAATGGATTGTAAGAGAGACAGTGAGATAATCAAATCCATACCTACTCAATCTCTTCAAAATCAGATACACATGTGGAAAGGGTCCACATCAACCGTCTCTTTTTTTCTCTTTGCTAATAGTTGTTTGTACAAAATGCTGAAAGAATGGTACCATAGGCTATTTTTCATTATGCAAGCCTCACTTGTACATCATGCTTAAACACCAGTACCATGTGTGCATTAGGGGATTGTACATCATGTTTAAGGGTTGATACTATGGGTTGTATTATATTTATATAGGAGAATGGTGTATGAATGTATGATGAATAGTTAAAAGTTAAATACGTGAGATAAATTTAGCTTTCTCATAATTTAGGGTATGAGGATGGGGAATCTGATGTAGAAATAAAAACATTCATAGCAAGTTCTCTATTTCATCTTTATAATTTGATTAAAAACACTATATTTTTTCTCTGGTTTCAATTAAATAATATTTTTTATACATTTTATTTTTAATATTAATTTTTCTTATTCTTTCAATCACAACCATTTAAAAAATATATTAAATAAATATAAAAAATCTACAGGGTTTTCTCAAATATAAAGATGAAAATAACTTTTTTCTCTCTACTTTGCTCATAAACAAACCTCAAATTTTAAGATCACCACCGTCCACCACTCATACAAATATAAGAAATTAGTCTTTTTTTCTTTAAATTATAAGGAACATATATCAATATCAACGTTTTGTAAATGCACTTAAAGTATAAGAAATTAGTCTTTTTTCTTTAAATTATAAGGAACATATATCAATATCAACGTTTTGTAAATGCACTAAAAGTATAAGAAATTAGTCTTTTTTTTCTTTAAATTATAAGGAACATATATCAATATCAATGTCATTTCAAAATCACATTTACTATATTTGATTTAATTCCACATACATAATACATCACCTTTTATCTATTTATTAATAGAAAAACCGTTTCTAGTTATAGGTTCCTTTTAAATTTATTTTGTATGAAAAATGACAAAACTAAAAACTGTATTAATATATTTACACGCTTTATAGGTTTTTTTTTTAAGGACAACGAGAAATATTTTAAACACATAAAACTGTTAGAAAAATCTAATCAACCATCCAACACAAACAATTACAAAAAATTAGATGGGTTTTGTAACCATTTAACCCAAGACAAATCACATTTCTTATCTCTAAACGTGATCTATTGATATGAGAAATGCACGATCGAATTAACACATTAAACGAATCTTCAAATCATCTTTTTACGGATTATCTCATTTCATTTCTTTCAAATCACCCACCAAGCGCAAAACATAATTGCTTCAACAAAGCTTTTGCGTATCTTTGAAAGCTGACACCTGTCAAGCCAAAATGTACAAATCTCGAGGAGCCCATATCTCCGGACCTCCAAGTGAAAGCCTACAGCGGACCGATCTTCAAACCTTCTTTGCGACGTTGCATGAGCCCAATAAATGATAAACCGGTTCAATTTTCATGTCACAAAACGGGCACATTATAATCGGGATATCTAAACCTTTTACGCATAAATTACTCCTCGTAGGTAAATGATCCAAGAAAACCCGCCACATGAAAACATTCACTTTTTTCGGAACATTAGTTAACACTCCACTTTGTGCTCCACTCAACCCTCGGTAAAGTCTTCTTTTCAATCTCCTTTCTAACCCATTTCACCACAAACTCATCTTGACCCTCAAAATCCCATATATAATAATCACGATCACTCCCCCAACTCTTCGAGTTAAGAAGTAGCAAGAGTCTATGTAATTACAATTCATCAACCGCACCTCTAATGTTTCGTCTTCAATCCCAGCTCCAACTGACCCCAACTCTTGAATGTTGGTCTCTTGGGTAGCGTTTGGTATGCAGGAATGGACGATGAAATGGAATGAGTCATTACGTTCGAATGAAAAATGACATGTTTGGTAGCAAATAGGAATGGAATAGACCATTACATAAGGAATGTGTTTCCTTCCATTTATAAAGATTTTCATTCCTTAGGGATGAGGTGTTTTTCTTTCATTCCCTCAAGTAATGGAATGAAAATTATATCCAATTTGATTTTTTTCTAAGAATTTTATGAAAACAAAAAAAATCAAGAATAAAAAAAATAAAAACTACGAAAAAATAAATATATAAAATAAAAAAAGAAAAAGAATAATAAAATAAATATAAAATAAAATATAATATAATAAATAAAACCAAAAAAATAAAAATAAAAGTAAATTTGCAAATAAAAATAAATATAAAAAAGAAAATAAAACATAAAAAATAAAATATTTAATAAAATAAATTAGTTAAAAGTTAAAAATATAAATAAAAATCAAATATATTATTTTAAATGAAAATATTGGTAAAAGTGTATTTGATTACTTCATTTTTACTAACTATCAAACAACACGAAACAATGATTTATTATATTCCCACTGGTAACCAAACATGATGATTGAATGGTAATGATCTATTTTATTCCCTCAACCATTCCATTACCTTGTCCATTCCATTCTCTCATTCATTCCATTACATCATACCAAACAGACCCCAAGGGTATGGTTGGCTTAGGTTGTCACAAATACACACATGTATACAAACACATACACATACACTAATATGTATACACTAATACATATACACATACATATACAGTAATACACACAAATATATACACACATATCATACATAGAGTTATACAACTCGTTTTAAATGAATAAAAAAGTTTACTGAGTTTATTTTATATATGTGGTCTTTAAAGCAGTTAGTAGCCGGTTAGACGGGTTAATAATCAAACCAGTTACATAGTGTAGCAATCTAAAGAATTGATCCTTCTGTAGGTTTTTTTTGTTTAACTCCTTGTATGTTCAATCGATCCTAAATACTCGATTGTCACCATCTGACTAGTTAATTGACTCAACCCGAACTTGAAGATACCCCACAAAATAACTAGATCATGTTAAGTAAGTCAGGACCTAGCAAGACATCACAAAACACAATAGAAAATAAGCAAAACTGGTCGAAAATCATAGCCCGATGTATTACACTCCAATTTGTGTATTATAGTCTGCTATGAAAATTGCTCCAAACATATACTACTCTAGTCGGCATATTATACCTCGCTTCTCCAAATTTGATGTATATGGTAGCGTATTGAGTAACTTTTAGATCTAGTGTGATTATGACCTAATAATCGTAAATAGAGTGAATAGTGAATAATTCATATTAGATTATTGGGTAGGTATAAACAATCAACTTTAAGTAGAAAGCGATAAAAATTAAAAAATTCATCTTTCATCTTAGTAAAAACATGATATTTCCTTCTAGGCTGGGGGATAAAGAGAAAATTGTTTTCTTACAAAACTAGGTAAAAGAAACTCTATTCATGTTTGCAAAAAAAAATAATTCTCCTTGTTTCTTTTTCTCTGATTATCACTATATTAATTGGATTAAAACAATAAATTAAAAATTCTAATAAAATGACTGGAGCGAGGGGTCTACATTTTATGATCAACAAATATCTATCTTGATACTAATTAGACTATGATTCCATATCCGGAATACTTCGTAACAAATTGTGAGAAAAATTTTTTTTTTTGTTTGAAACGGCATCGATTAGGCGACTCTGGTCTCACATGTAAACCTATCTTTGTGGGGCTATGTCCAAGTTCGATTACTCGGATCTCCGTGAGAAACAAAACACCCCCTCTTAAATCTTTCTCCTAACATAAACCCCCTCCAAAAATCAGATTTGAGCTTTTGTCTGTTCTTTGAAAATGGAAGGGTTTATTGGGTCTCTTAAGCCCATTAAGTGGGTTATAATCTAGAACAGATTCGATTGATCCAAAATCATTCTTTATATACTTAATGAGACTCCAAAATCAATTCTAAGTTATTGGGTTTGAAATTTCCAAATTTCAAACACTTGTGCTTGTTGGGCCAGTGGGACCCAGAACGCCACTGTGTACTTTTTACCATTTTACTTTTATTCCCTAAAATACTATTTTTTTTTTTACAAATTCGACGAGTTTCGTATATATCGTGTAATAAGTATAGTCGTGTAACATAACTTTTAGGTCATATGTCAACACTTTGAGTTTTTAGGTTCTAAGTTTAATGTTGTAACGTAGTCATTTTGTATTTGCGAACTAGACGTTCGAACTTTGCAAAGAAGTTGGTACTTTTTTGTGGTATAATAGGTACACATACTTTCTGAGCTTTGCAAAAGAGTTGTGTTTTTTTTTTATAGTGTAATAGGTACACATGATTTTCTTAGGTACAATAGTGTAATATAGTTTTTGGTTTAAGTGTTTTGGTCATTACACGTTTTTTTTTTCCGTTAGCTTTACGTACCGTTATACAATATGACGGTTTTGTATGGCATGGTTATCCCCACGACAATGCACGAATAGCAAATCTAATTATTTAATAATTTTCTATTATTTTAAGTCAAGTAAACTAACCATTACCATTTGCTCTCAATCTGTTGAATGAATATACGTTAACAAGATACAAAATCAATCATGTCTCATATTTTGATAGCTATTAATAACATAGCACTCAGACCTTGTGTAATAGGCTTGAAGGGGGATTATGGCGCCCCCATCACCCCCCCCCCCCCCAAGAGGGCGTTATATGTCCTTCTCTCCCTCTTCGCGTTATATGCAAAACACACCCCCCCCCCACCCCCTCTCTCTCTCATTCTCTAACTGGCCGGTCATTTCTTTCTCCTCTCTCATTGGCCAGCTTTTTCTTTTTCTCTTTTAGATGCAAAACTAACAATACGCAAAGGAAAAGTCACTTGTCAGAAAATTACTATTAACATATATGCTCTAATACTCTTTTCAAATAAACTGTTTAAAACTCGTGATCAATCTTTACCCTTTAGGGCTGATGGTTCAAGGTTTAAGGAAGTTATAAAAGGTTTCACCAACAAAAAACACCCGTCTTGACACATGCCAACCACGTTAGAAAGGAGGTTATAACTGAAAAAGTGTGTAGTGATAAGTCATAACCATCTTTTCATTATTACCCAATTATTATTATTATTATTATTATTATTATTATTATTATTATTATTATTTTCTTTTTTAAATTCTTCAAAAAGTATGGACCACTGAAAATTAACGAAAAGGGTGAGAAAGGGTATCATTACCATCACACCCTAGACCTCATTTTGCCATATAGCTCCCCGCGGGTAGTATGGAAACGTTATGGGGGTGTCATCATTAGGGCTTCACGCCCATTACACATAGTCTTATGCTACTAATTCGTTTCCCTAGCTAGAGAGGATGTTTGAAAACTACAATATTAATTTGACTAAATTACAAATACTAGGTGGTTACCCGCCGCGCGTTGCGGCGGCCTCACCTTTTTGTATCATGCCTCGATGCATGCGGCGGCTAACTGTGTATGTCTACATTGTTGAACCTGTCAGTCACTAACCGGGTTTCGCCAATTGAAAATGGTTAAACGAAACACGTGCTGAGGTAATGTTTGTTCTTATTTAACAGGCTAAATGAATCTCTATCCGCCTATTAGTCAACGAACCGATCTTTAAATATTAAGTCTCAGATTTAGCCAATAAAAGGGACCACCTAAATCCATCGACTAAAAACATCTAATTTAACCAATAAAAGTCACATAAAGCCCTAAATAAAAGTTAACACTTAAATCCATCAAGAATCCATTGTTTTGTTCTAAAGTGGACACAAAAGAACCTCCATCCGCAGCATCACATTACCTGGTTGTTCAGCCATGTCCTGTATTTTTCAAAAGTTACTTCGTCTTAATTAAACAATGATTTGATATAGTCCCTAACACGTTCATGCAAGCTGAAAGTGTATACAAAAGAGTTGTCAGTTACCTCCATCCCCAGCATTAGCTCGTCGTCCCCTTCCGATGATGACTGTTAATGAAACTTGCATACCTGTCCAGTAAGGAAAGCTGGACCGGAGAGGCTGGGTTGATATAAAGATACGTTGCCGGGGTCGACTGAAGCTGTAGGGTACCTGTTTGCGTGATGCTGATTAGCTGGATGCCCTTTTTTTGGCCTATGTGTTAATAATACACTTACCCATAAAGTCGGTGACCTTAACCGAACTGACTGCAATGAGCGCTGGAAGCTCGGTGTCCTCAAGTTGCTGCCTATCGACCTTCTCAAGCGATTGATTCACCTCTTTCCACAATGCAGCTGTTACCCGGCGGCCCCTGAGCAAAGGAAAGGAAGACCCGGTAAGTACCAGCACTGTGATTAAAGTTTTGAGTCAGAAGATTACATTGAGCTAGAGATGGTTAGCTTGAGCATATCATCGTTTGACTTTGTTGGACGGTACTCTTTGCGCTGCAGGAAGCCTATGTAATCTGAAAACATCGTGCAGGGCTGATATTACAACTCTCGTACTAAAAGATACACTTCATAATCCAAAAGCAAAGAGGCAGGGCATAAACCGTCGGGTTTGTTGTATTTCATACCTGTGACCTCTTCTTTTTTGTCGCAGATGCTGCGCAGCTCATCGTAGATCATTGGCTCAAAGTAGTGCCACGGGAAATCCTCTGGTTTGTCCACCTGGGAAATCGACACTGCAGTACCAAGCAGCAAGTGCACTGGGTGGCTGATGATGTTTAGGTACGAATCCACGTCAGTGCAGACATATCCCTCTATGCGATAACACAGATGCAGTTCCAGCTTGCTCTCAACGAACCTTATATTCCTCTGGCCATGAGCAACAGCCTGTACCGCATCCCCCTGCAGAAAGTAAATTACAATTTCAGTAAAGTAATAGCATGTAAAAAACAAAGAGGTACCTCATTTACTCACGCTTGCGTCAACCAGCAAAAAACATCTGTCCAGTGGTCGCTGGTGCGGTGTCCACCTCCTAATCATGCGCACCTCAATTGGTGACCCATCACCACCCAGGGCCAGTGTTTTCAGCGGCTGAACCTCAGAGCCGGGGGTGCTGAAAAAATGACAGATGCAAAGTCAGTTGCCGGCAGAGGCACAGTAAAAGCCACATGTAAAAAAAGCCAAAAACCATAGAGGAAAATGCGCTATAACAAAAGCAGAAACACCCCAAAAAATAGCGACATTACACGAAACAACCGAACACATGTATAATTATTTGGACCTGGTGGCTCTTGATTTCATCTAGCACCTCAGAAAACACAATGTTCACTGTTGTCTTTTCATCCCTGTGTTCGTTTGGTCTGATCAGAACCTTCAGGCCACTTGGGGATGTGGCCCTTGACAAAGCCACATATAACTGGCCATGGCTAAAAACTGGCTCGGGTAAGTAAACACCAATCTTTTTCAGGGACTGCCCTTGGCTTCTGTTTATGGTCATTGCGTAGCAGATATCTTTGGCGTTTTGTACAAAGTTTATCCTAGGTATGTACACCCTATGCCCGACGTGTGTACCGGTGATTATGTATGCCTCAATTATTCTAGGCAGGAGATGGGAGACTATTAAACGGGTACCGTTACAAAGGCCAATTTTTTGATTTATGTTACGCAGCAAAATGATCGGTGTGTGTTTTTTCAGTTTTAAACAGTGTGGAGGTACGCCACTGAAATTTAGCAGGTTTAAATACTCTGTTGGGTACATGTCATCAGTGGCGTGTCCATTTGAGGCATGAGGAACCATGGAGTCATTACTAAGATATGTGGCTGTGTTGCCCGGTATTAAATCAAGTATTAGCTCGTTGAGATGATCGGCGTTTTCATTTTTAGGACAAACAATTGCTCTGTGTGACAGTTTTTCTGCGGTTGGTTCTTTTAAAACATCATCATCATAGATAAATTTAATAAGGTGCATCAGGCTGTCCTCGGATGGCGGGATCAAAAACTGTTCTGGTATTATTACATCTTTTGAGTCAGGATCTCCACTGCTGCTTTGGAAGCCTACCTCGCCATCTCCTACACGAAGCAGCCAAGCAGAGAAGTTGCGCAGCGACTGCTGCACGGCTGTGTCTGCACTCGAATTCATGACGCGTACGTTTTCTTCTAGCATGTGCACCCTGAAGTGCGGCCAGAGTGCTGACCGTGTGAGTGCCAAATCTAAGATCTCGGACTTGGACGCTTTTTTCTTAATCGGTAATGTCTGCCTGAAGTCCCCACCAAGGAGCACTGATTTACCGCCAAAGCATGTTCCTTTCTTCCCTGTTATGTCCTGGAGCGTCCTGTCCAGAGCCTCAAAACACTTACGGTCGCTCATGGGTGCCTCGTCCCAGATTATGAGCGTTGTCTCCAGAAGCAACTGTGACAGCTGTGTCTTCTTCTTGATATCACATACGGAGGCGTTGGTCAGGTCGATTGGTATCTTGAAACGCGAGTGGGCCGTACGGCCCGAGGGTAGTAGGAGCGATGCAATACCGGATGCAGCGACAGCGAGCACTATCTTACCCACTGACCTGAGCGCAGATATGATGGCATTCCACAGGTATGTCTTGCCTGTTCCGCCGTAGCCATATATGAAAAGCAGAAGCTGTGAATTGGTTGCCACGGAGTTCATGACCATGTCATAAGCGGCACGCTGTGCAGGCCGAAGGGCAGCCTTCAATATCACGTGTTCTGCAGCCAACTTTTCACGATCATAGGACCTCTCCTCCATGATCAGACGATTTGCCAGCCGTGCGAGCATAGACGGGTCTGGCATTGGCAGGCCAAAATCACATAATGAGCATGACCTGGAGCTTGACTTCAGCAAAACCTGTAGCTCATACAGCACATGCTGTTGGAGGTCTTTGGCGTCTATGTGGAAGGTATCTGAGGGCCTGCCACCCCTGAGGTTTAGCAGTATATCATCCGACATCTTTTCCCAGTATTTCTCCCACAGTTCCAGGGGTGCAGAGACCTCGCAGAAGAGAAGCATGTGCGTAAAGAGGGCCCGTAGTTCTGAGGCAGTACCCCACTGCGACTCCTCTTCAAACGCCGTGGCCCACTCAAGATCATTACCGACCAGGCCGAGTTGTTCGCACGCAGAGCGATATGTTGGGTAGACCACACCTGCAGCAGTCCTAATATCGGCGAATGACCGGCAGCCTCTCTGATATGTCAGCAGCATCCGTAGGTAGAAGGCTTCACCGCAGGTGGGGTGAATGTATGACAACCTGCCTATAGATGGTGATTTACTTGTTGCCCGCCGTTTCCAGTTTTTCCGAGAGATGTCCCACCTGTAACGCGAAAGATAGTCTACATAACGCAGGTCTCGGCCTGCTGCATCAACCTGGTTGCTGCGCAGCCATTCCGTGAGTGTAGTCTTCCCACATTTTTCGTTTCCTGCCACGTCTTCCAGCTGCTGTGCCGCTCTAAATGTTACGCTCTGCATGTCCTGCAGATGAACCGCAAGCACCTGCACAGCCGGATCCCGGTGGTGAATCGGGAAGTTGAAGATTCGCCACGCGGCCTCATGGGGGCAGACGTAACGACCGTCAACGAAATTCTGTATCTCATCTATGGTAGCAGGCTGCGCTTCACCGCCTGAGTGTGCAGGAGGTGTAGCTGGCTTCGACACCGAGAAGCGTACTCGGTCTGCACCCTTTGATATATACTTGAATAGGTACTTAATCACCATGCTCCAACCGCAGTACTCGACGTTTATATGGGCGTCAAACCGTAGGCATAAGGCCCTATTATACGGCACCACATAGCTGTTATCAAGAGGAACAGTGCCTTTCATAAAGGGTTTGGCGCCCATGGGGCGTTTGTAATGAACGTAGCCCTCAGAGTCAAACCTGGTAGCAGACTCAAAAGGTTTAGGAAAAGACTTTGAACAGGTCCCGTCGACCATGCACGGAGAGTCCTTCCTCAGTGGCCCACATGGACCGTGCATCATAGATTCAGTCACTATCCTATACAAAACAGGGTCCTTCAACTCATCTGGCAGTTGAGCGGTTATATACCTGTCCACATCGGCAGGGCTGTCAATTTTGCTCTGTAAGGTAACCCAAAGAAGCAGGTGACAGTGCGGCAGGCCCCTTTTTTGAAATTCTATGGTGTACAGGTCTGCTGTCACCTCACCAAAGGGCATGTCTCCACGTAGAAACTTAAGGAACGACGCGACTTTCATCAGAAACACCCTGGCAATGAGATCAGCCCTGTCCTGGGCAGAGATTCTAGGATTCCGTGCGACCTCGCGAGTGATTTCTGGCCACTTAACATTGCAGGTGAAGGTGATGAAGTACTGCGGGTTGCCATGAACCCTACAGATTGCCAAAGCGTCCTGATAGTGTTTATACATGTAGCGTGGGCCGCCTGTGAATGATGCGGGCAAGATGACCCGCTTACCAATCTCGTGCCCGGCCGTGTCGCCCCTCGATATTGCGTCCTGTATACCGCTAAGCAGGTCAGTACGAAGGCTGGCCTGGTTCTCACGGAAGTAATCCAAGCGGTATTGTTCAATGCAGACGTATGCATCGACCATATACTGCTGCAGCAGCCTGCCCGCCCGCAGCAGGTGCGTGTGTGCACCCTGCCGCTCGTGAAGCTGATAAGAGTAAAACATGTTCATGGTGAGCTTACGATCAGACGAACGCGCATCAGGAAGCAGCCGCAGCTCCGGACACCACCCCTGCCCGCCGTAAGGGAAAATAAGGGGATACTGCAGAGGCATATACGACGGGTGCCGTTTATCCACCCTACGAAGGCTGCCGTCCTTCCCGTGTATGACGATGTCGTAATCAGTGGTGGTGCAGTCGTCGCCATATACGATAGCACCCAGTGTACCGGTCGAAGGGTCATCGTATCTCCTTTCCTTTGGCCCGCTGTATAACTTGATCGCAAAGTCGGGCACCTCCCCCTGCGAGCAGATCTCAGACGCACTCTTGAACAGGCGAGCATACTCATTAACCGAGGCCAGGAGCGCAGCGGGTACAGACACAACATCCGGCGACAGCTCAGCCCTTTTCTTCGCAGTGAAAAATCGCAGCCTGTTGCACACCTCGTTTTCAGTGTCAAAGATGTACATCTGCAGAAACTTTGGTGGTTTTCCTGGTTCAGGGCATAGGGAGCCCAACAGATGAGACACCTGGCCAGACACCTTAAAAACATAAGGTCCAGGCCTCTTGTTAATCTCCTTGTCAACGACGGCCCCAAAGGAGGTCATAGCAAACATCGAGTTATAGGCACGAATGTTGGACATGAATGATGAGTCATTGAACAGGGCTGCAAGAGAATCAGGGGGCATAGAGGGCGCATCTAATTTAACCTTGCCCTCTCGACAGCAGATAGAGTACTTAGGCCGCCGATCCTTGTGAGAACTAATAACACGTTCAGCGTACCAGAAGCGCGCGTTACAGAATTCGCAAACGTGGGAACAGTCTCCAAGGTCTTCATAAAACGGCGATGCAGAACGCGACACAGCAGGTGAGGAAGGACCAGGCTCCGCACCTGCCCCAGCCTGGTGGCCGGCCTGCGAGGCATTCCTGTACGCAGCAGACGCGAGGAGAGACGCACGCACGCTCGACTGAGCAGAAGACTGCGTCCCAGTATATCCTATGGACCCAGATGAGGACGTGGCAACCGAAGCTGGCCCAGGCTGATGGCAGGAGCGGGAAGGATTCCTGGTTGCACCAGCCGCAAGCAGAGCGGCACGCCTACTCGACTGAGCAGCGGACGGTGTGCCGACGTATCCGAAGGAGTCCGGGGCCTGAGAAGCACGCCTGGACGCAGCAGACGCAAGTCGAGCGGCACGTCTGCTCGACTGAGCAACGGACGGTGTGTCGGTGTATCCGAGGGAGCCCAACGAAGACGCGGAGGGCAGAGGAGCGGTCGCTTTTCGCTTTCGACTCATGATAGGAAGAAAAGAACAGAAACATGCAAACACACACACACATATATAGATACAGACACAACAACGGAACAGCCTAATAAAACACAACACCAAAACAGGTATGCATATCTATCGGCACGTATACACAGGATACCGGATGACTATGTATAACAAAGAAAACAGCAACATACAATCACACAGACAGAAACAGCAACCAAGCATGCATAGACACGTATATATCCCCCAACCTGATATTCACAAATATAACCCCCTCTAGGATAAGCCCATGTTTATGATCAGGCATGCATATGTATGTACAACGAAGACAGTCGCAGACAACAGCGCCTCAGAGGTGGTGTATAACCGAGATCAAACATGACACATACACACACACAAAAGCATGAGACATAGACGCACACATATATATAAAAATATAGACACACAAAAAGAGAAGCACACTGTCACACACACATACACATACGTACATACATATATGTATAATATATATATAATATATATATATATATATAATATTTATATATAAGGAGAAACAAATTAGTACCTAACAACAGCAAGCGCAGATGCCATCGCAACCTAATCCAAACCTGCATTTATAAAGCACACATTAACAATTAACAATAGAAAAGAGAAGTAAAGCAGACATAAATAAAAACAGACATACCAGGGTGAACGTTCTTCGTAGCACAATGCTGTCAAAACATAGAAAAGCAGACAGTAATGAGAATGTGCAGGCAACATACGACATATGACAACAAAACAGAGAAAACTAACACATGAAGCCAATCACCAAAGACAACATACGTAGGCAACATACGACACATGACAACAAAACAGAGAAAAATAACACATAAACCCAGAAAAGAGAACAAACATCTCCATACTTTAAAAAAAATTAATATTCACTGCCTCTAGCCTAGAAAATCTTAAAAATACATGTCCTTAGACACATCGGCCAATCAGATTTGAAAACAAATTTCAGCAAATTTCAGTTCTAAGTTCTAAACTCATATTGTTATTCTGTAATAACCATGAAACATTCACAACAGAAAAAGCAATTACAAACATATTACAAACATAAGCAGCCCTGAAACATTGACAATTGACAACAAAATAGAGAAAAGCAAGCCATGGAGTCACAAACAAAATAGAGAAAAGCAAGCCATGGAGTCACAAAACAGAACAAACATGTACATCCTTTAAAAAAAAAACAGATTTTCCACCTCTGGCCTACAAAATCTTAAACATCCACGTCCTAAGACACATCAGTTAAACAAAATGAGAGAAACATTAACACAACCAGAATAGTTTAAGCACCACATCCTGTTTGGGTAAACAAAATTAGGCTAAACAAAACACATAATCAACCATAAGAGCAAAACTGAACACATCCTCTTAGCGTAAACAAAATTAGGGTAAACAAAAAAAGAATCAGAGAATCTGCATCCTGTTTGGGTAAACAAATTAGGCTAAACAAAACACATAATCAACCATAAGAGCAAAACTGAACACATCCTCTTAGCGTAAACAAAATTAGGGTAAACAAAAACAGAATCAGAGAATCTGCGGCAGGATCTAAAGAAAAGAGGTAAAAAAAATTAGGATGGAGGCACTCACCGAGGCAGACGAAGAGCACAGATGCGATATGAGGATCCAATTGGGTAGAAACTTCTATATAGGCAAAGCAAGCAAGCAGCATACTGTAGATTCGACTGTAGCTCGTACATCAACCCATCTCTTTGACGGTGAGGGGTAAACCCCACTGTACACCGTACTCTGTTACGAACGTGACATTGAGGAGGTGAGAGATTCAGTGAGGAGAGAAGAATATGATTGCGTGAAGAGTGTGAGAGAATGGGTAGGTTGCGTGATGAGATAAGCAAACCGACCGTGAGAGAGAGAGGTGTAGTGAGGGTCTGCAATGTAAAATCTACAAATGTGTGGTGTCAAAACGCAAAAAGTGTAAGTTTTGGTAAAAAGTGAAGACTTAACTATTCAACACATGGTATTTTATATTTAGGTAATTATTCTTTATGTTTATAGAGTATTACGAAATGTGCTCTTTAATTTCAGAAATTACAATCACAACCCTTTTTTCTAAACTTATGTTACACTTTGTCCTTTATACTAACAAAGTTAGCTTTTACACGAATAACCATTTTACCCTTTCCCTCGAAAACAAAATGTGTAATTACCTGATTTTCTTTATCTTTCACCACTTTGAAGAAAAATAAAGTAAATAAAATTAAGAGTAAATTACATGTTATGCCCTTTATGTATGTATCGAATTACGAAACATGCCCTTTAATGGATTTTATTACAAATGATGCCTCTCGTTTGAAACATAGGTTTCAAATAACACCCTTTCTTAACTTTCCATTCATATAATACCGTTACACTAACGATATTTTGGTTATTTTCACCCAAAAATTCAAAAAATTGTCTTTTTAAAGTGTAAATTGTAAACTTTAAAATATAAAGGTACTTTTTTTTAATTTTGAAACTATAATCCATGTAAGCCCTTCCATCTCACCTTCTCCACCCTTCTCTACCAGACCACCGCACGACCACCCTCCCTCGATTGTCCAGACCATCTCACCACCACCCTCTCACGGCGGTTTCCCCTCTCCAATAGCAAAGTCAAATCATCCTCAGACAGTCGCAACCACCATCTAGCGCCACTAATTCTTGTTGTCCGGTGGCTCTCAACATTACATCTTATAGATCTGGAACGAAACCTTACCTTTATATTTTAAATTTTACAATTTACCCCCAAACAATTAATTAACGGATCTTTTTGGATGGAAAGTTAAGAAAAAGTGTTATTTGAAACCTATGTTTCAAACGAGGGGCATAATTTGTAATAAAATCGATTAAAGGGTATGTTTCGTAATTCGATACATACATAAAGGGCATAACATGTAATTTACTCTAAAATTAAAAAGTAAAAAAATTACATATTTCATCTTTTAATAATAGGTAAGAATAAAATAATCATTTATATAAAACTAAGATATTTCATCCTTTAATAGGTAAGAAATTAACTCTCTTATTACAAAGAACAAAAGTCGTATATTTTTTTTATAAAAAGGATCGTGCTTATAATTTTAGAATTTAAAGGGAAGTTTCTTAATTATTTATAAACATAAGAAAAGGGAGAGGTTCAAATGAGAAGTTTGTTTTGGGTAAAAAGGATAAGAACGAATTTTAGCCATTGGATCTTGATCTAATAAAAAAGGAAGGAGGAGTATTTTAGTCTTAGCCACTTTTGTTGACTTTTTATCTACTTCCCCCATTTTTTTAAACATTCATAACTTTCACATACGAGATTATTTTTTATAAAAAATACACCATAAAAACGAGCATTTTTTTATCTTTATAACGCATATAGTGTTCCTATATAAAAAATGAAAAAAAAAATTTACTCTTTCGATTTTTGACACAGGTCATTGGGTCATTGTGTCAAAATGTTCAGATCATTGTGTCATTGTGTCGTCGTGTCAAAAGTATATATATTGTGCCGCTATATATAAAATTAGAAAAAAATACTCTTTCGGTTTTTAACACCATATGATACAATGATCTGAACATTTTGACACAATATGACACAATGATCTGAACATTTTGACACAATGACACAACGACACAATGACACAATGATCTGAACATATTGATACAATCGAAAGAGTAAGAAATTTTAAATTTTTATATAGCAACACTATACGCGTTTTAAAGATAAAAAAACGCTCGTTTTTATGGTGTAATTTAAAAAAAAAAATAATGTCGTATCTAAAAGTTATGAAGGTTTAAAAAATGGGGGAAATTTGATAAAAAGTCAAAAATACCCTTCCATCTTTTATTTTCTTTAATTTTTTTTCTAATTACCCTGGAAAATTTTAAGCCATAGATCTTTATTTAATTGAAGATCTAATGGCTATGATTACTTTTATCCTTCTTATCCAAACTAAACTTCTCACAATAACCTCACCCTAAAAGAAGAATATGTATAATTTAAAATTTGTAATTTAGTGTATTTGTTTGTACAAAAGAATTTATGACTACATAATAGACCAATCCAACTTCTTCCTATATTTTCCAACAAACCCTCAAAATTTCCAACCGTTCACATTCCAAGTCAAAGCAATATCCCTTTCTCCCCTCTTGTCTCTATATATATATACATACACACATATACATACATATATAATATACATGTATATTTCTTATCTAACATCCAGCTTGTTTCTCAATTAGTCGGCTTGACTTTTCAATTTTCATCACCACAAGAAATATAAATCTTTATCAACTACAAATAATTCAAAGAGCTTTTCATTTTGGTCTCCAAAACATGAGGTATGGTAAAACCATCGCATACGACCTTGTTCTTGCCCTCCTATCATTAGCAATCCTTTTGTTCATAATCTTATTCATCTTCATCATATTGAAAAAGAAGAAGGAGAACACAAACTCAAACTCGACCGTTTACAATCAAAAATCCGATCAAGAAAGCCCGTCCGTAAAGCTTTGCGCGTCGCCCTACAGTCTGGTAGACGTGGACGTCGCGACAGACGGGTTCAACGAGAGAAGAATCATCGGAAAAGGGCGGTTAGGAACCGTTTACGCGGCCGTGTTAGCCAGCGGTGACTTAGTCGCGGTCAAACGAATCCACCCGCGTTTCGTTTTACGAAACGCGGGTTTAGGGGGAAACCTAGGGTTTTCCTCCGTACTAAAATGGTTATCTTTAGCTAACCACCCTAATGTGTTATCCATATTAGGGTTTGCTGAAGGCCCTGGAGAAAGAATTGTGGTAATGGAGTTTATGGGCATGATGAGTTTGGATTTCTATTTACACCAAAACCTTGATGGCGCGTCGTTATTGGATTGGGGCCGACGGTTAAGGGTCGCAGCCGGTGTGGCCCGTGGGCTCGAGTACTTGCATGAAGTGGTGGCACCACATGTTGTGCATGGTTGTGTCAAGCCTTCAAACATCTTGATAGATGTGAAGTTTAGTGCCAAGATTTGTGATTATGGGCTATCTTTCTTAGCACCAAATGAGAAAGAAGGGGTCATGGGCTATGTTGATCATGAATATTGGCTCGAACCGAAGGGCGGTTCGAGGGAAAGTGATGTGTATGGTTTAGGGGTGGTGTTGTTAGAGTTGTTGAGTGGTAGGAGAAGTGAAGGAGGGTTGATTGTGAAGTGGAGTTTGCCTTTGATTAAAGAGATGAAAATGGATGAGATTTTGGACCCAAGGTTGATGGTGCCTAATGATGTTAAGCCTCTTGTTAGATTGGCTAAAGTGGCTAGTGCTTGTGTGAGTAACTCTAGGAAAAACAGGCCTTTGATTGGTCAAGTTGTGGCTATTTTGAATGACTTGCAAGATGAAGTGATGCTTTGGAGTAACGCATCATTTTAGAGATAAAGTTATCTTTTGGTTTTTACATCATTATTCTTGAAAATGTTGGATCTTGTAAATATGGATTTTTAATGTTATAAAGCAGTATTGATTTATAATCCTACCAGTTTTGCTCAAATGTAATGATTAAAGAAAGATGTGGGTTGGTTTGTTTACCCGTTTCTCTGTTTGGTCAACTAATATTAGATGATTTCATAAAAGATTTTTTATAAAAAAAATGGATTTGGAATAAAGTCAAACAAATTCTATGATATTTATGAACTGGACACTTGAAATTAAGTATGCAATATAAATTACTTTTTGGCCATACCTCATACATTTTATATAAGGCTTATTGGTTTTAAATAATCTCAACTATTAACAATTGGTTCACAATAATCCCAACTGAAAAATTGGTTTTCAACGCTCCAAACTTTAACACTATTTTCTTTCGGTGAGTCAAAACTAACTGAAACTTAACCCCGTTAAATTTTTGATGACATGGCATCTAGTTGGCTTTAATTTAGATTTTTTTAATTTTTTAATTCTTTTTTGCTGAGATTGAAATTAACTAAATTATAAAAATGTATTTATATATATCAACAAATCCCTGAATCCCTGGTACGAGTAATTGGTTTGGAGCCCTAATAATCCACCTGCATAATCGACCTCGAATTCGATCGATCCCTGCAAGCCATCGATGCATAATCAACATTGAGGCCTCACGTCCTTTCAAAAAAGCCGATCACTTCACTGATTTGGAGCCCTCTTTCAGTCGATTACCATCGATTTGGATGGTAATGTGTACCGATTTCACGATGTTCTTGCGGGTATAACCTTTAGCGATGTGGTAAGCTTCAATTACAAGTTTTGTATGAGAGTTTAGTTTCAATTAACTGTTTTGTATGAGAATAATTTAGTTTCACTTTGGCCACAAATTAAAGGATGTTTTGTGTTACGTTTTGTATGTGTAGACGATGAATTGCAAGTTCTGCATGTGGAAGGAAGATGTGGACTACATGTTTAAGATGTTGGGTTGTGAATTCTCTAAAATTGAAAGAGAGTTTAGCAAGAATTTGGAGCTACAGAATTTTATACTTCAAGAAGAGAACACCAAATTGAAAGAGAGTTCAGCAAGATCAAAGTTTAAGTTTAATTGTAAATTGTTTTTGTGTTTAGTTGTTCTTGTAAGTGCAATGTGGATGATAATTGGATGATGATGTAATCTCTTTGGTTTGTGAAATGAAACACTTTTATTTTGGCTGATGAGTTTGCTTTAACCAAATTTGCATATGAGTTGTTTTGTCAATTTCAAAATCGAGCAGGGGACGATCGAGCAGAGCAGTGAACGTCGTGGTCTTCTAATTAGAATTAGGAGACCACGAAATTCAAGCAGGGGAAATATTAGTAACGTGAAATAAGATTATAGGCTTTAAGTTTATATAAAATAATTTATTTAATTTCCATCTCAGCAAATAAAGAATTAAAAAAATGAAAAATGCTAAATTAAAGTCAACTAGATGCCATGTCATCAAAAACTTAACGGGGTTAGGTTTCAGTTAGTTCTGACTCACCGAAAGAAAATAGTGTTAAAGTTTGGAGCGTTAAAAACCAATTTTTCAGTTGGGATTATTGTGAGCCAATTATTAATAGTTGAGATTATTTAAAACCAATAAGCCTTTATTTAAAGGTATTGCAGTGATATTTTTTTAACGGTCAACATAAACCCACGAAAACCAAGGTGTATTCACAGTAGTCGTGCTTATTTTAGGGAAAATTCATATTTGTGAGCCGCTGAATGATATAATCTGGATGTTCAGAGATCGAACTTCGGACATTTTTGTCTCAAGTCTCCTTCCATTATGAATAACCACTCCGACAAGTCCTTATCATTATTGGATATCATAATTGGAGGTTTGAGTTCATGTTAATGATTTGCATTTGTATTTTATAGTTCATCTTCATTTACATACTTGATTTTAAATTAAAGATTAGTAAATATAGATTTAAACTTTTTAAATTAGGGTAAAATGGTTATTTTTAATCTTTTTAATTAAAATGGTAAATTAATACTTTAACTAGTTTTTAAGTACATATATGATATTTATTATTTGGCTGTTTTTTTTTTTTTTGAACGGCACCCACCCACCCGATCATCTCCAATCCCCATCAGGAGGAAACTCACCATAGGTGAGAAAATCCCATGGCCCAGCCTGTAACCCCCATTTATTTATTTTTTGTTACAAGTAGGACTTGAACCGTGACTAATATATGTTAATTTTTTATTTTATAAGGGTATCTGTAAAATTGAATATTTGAATCTTGACTTTAATATACATAAGTTTATTTAATGACTTTTTAATGTTTTTTTTTTCTAAAAGTTTAGGATTTTAGTGCACAAAAATTAAATTAGAATACTTTAAAAAAGATTTTTTTATGGTGTTAACTTTTTAACTTTCTCAGTCAAATAATTGAATGCTTTTCTATGATCATTCCGATTTTACTTTCACATGATAGGACCATATATAATCTTTATCTTGTTTTAATTAAATTTTAACCATTTGTGCATGCCTATTAGCCAATTTAATTTCAATTTTAAAGTTTTGTTAATACGATAAAAGATTGTTCAATAACTGAATGGAAGAACGTTGAAGGCAAGGCTGTAGACGGTGATTTGTTTAGATTATTTAAATTACAATTAATTAAATATGAATCAAATACTTAAATATTGTTTACTTGCTTAATAAGATTGTTGTTGCTTAATTATTTTCCTTTTAAATGTTTAGAATATTCCTGATTTGCATAATTTACGTTCAAGTTTAGACAAACATTCATGTCTATTTCTTCCATTGTCGTCTGTCCCAGTTTTAAATATTATATATGTTAAAATTAAATATATAAATAATTTTCATAATTAAAGCATTTACATGTATTCTTTTCAATTTTTACATACTATCACTCTGAAACATGATTTTATAACTTATACAAGTTCCAATAAACCCTTTTAGATTAATATTTAATAAAATAAATAAATAAACTCTGTAAAATAATAACGAGTAAATTGTGTCAATGGTCCATGTGGTTTGCTGAAATTTCGTTGTCTGTTTCTAGACATTAAAAATTACGCCAATGATCCTTAAGTTTATATATTTGTTCATCTACGGTCCCCGAGCCTTTGCTCGGGGGCCGCCCCTGTTTGTGTTATGCAAGAGTGTTTGTGCATGTAGAGTAGAGAATGTATTGAGAGACGTGTAGAGAGCATGAGAGAGAAGTGTTGGAGGGTCGGATCGGGAGTATGTCCATAATGGTTGGGGTGAGTCTCCTTTATAGGAAAAGTATAGTGACTGGATTAGGCATGTTGGGCCGAACTATATCTGGGCTTAAGCCCATATGATCAGCCTGATCTGAACACAAGTTATTAGCACCCAACCGCAATTGGGCCATGTGACGGCCCTTAGTGGTTGCCACGTGGCAGTCTAATTTGTTTTTTTTCAAAAAAAAGAATAATCAAAATGCAACGAATTTATCACAGAAGTTAATGCTGTAATGAGTATAACCGTGTTACATAACTTCTAGGTTAGGCTCAATACTGTTGGAATTTTGAGAGAAAACTAGTAAAAAATGGGTTTTTTTTCACTAAATGTGAAAATGAGTTTTTCACCAACTTTGGACTAAAATAAAATACAGATAACATGGGTTGTTGCCTCTGTGATTTATAGGTTTGTGTAGTATGTTGTGAGGGCTTTCCGACGCAACAAACCACGTTAAATCTGAGCTCGTATGAATGAGATATCGAAGCTCAAAGTTGAGGTCTCGCAACATGTGAAGCTGCGAAAATTAGAGAGAAAAATGCTAAGTATAGCATGTTAACTTATCTCACATTGGTTGGGGAATGAAACCAAAAGTGGTTTATAAGGTGGGAACCTTACCAACTATTGTTTCCTTTAGTAGGACACATCCCTTGGACCCTCACACGCGCGCGCGTGGCGTGGGCGTATGAGGCGCAATGTGGCGCTTTGATGGCGCACTTTGCACTTCGCACGCTTGAGAGCCGCCTTATTGTTTTTGGGTTCAGCCGAATACTGTTGCGGTTGAAGTTCGAGCGGAAAGGAGTTCCGCTTGGAGTACAAGCGGAAGTTGAACCGGAAGATCAGTTCTTCTGGAAAACAGTTGTTACGCGGAGATTCCTCCGGAATGACAGCTGTAAACGCGTTTTGAGCTAATTAAGGTAATTCCGTGTTAATTAGAAATCATTTTGCATTAAAGACGTTTAATGCAAAGTTTGACTACGAATTATTTTTGTGTGCTCAACAAGTCACTCCCACCACTATAAATACAGCTTCATTAGTTGAGGCTAGACACACCAGAATTCACACAGAATTCTTTCTCTCTTCTCTGCTCTCTCTCTCTTCTTCCAATCTTCATATTGTTCGTCAAGAACTTCAAGAACTCGAAAGTATTTTCAAGCTTAGAGTTATCCCGCCGTACAATACGGTTTAGGCGATTATACCCTGGGAAACAAAACGGATCTTCGGTAGACCCGGAATTTGTTTTAAAGGACCCGGGTTTTGACCCGAAGTCTTCGCCAAAGGATTTCTTAATCCTTGTTTTGTTTTTCCCAAAACATCTAAAATTATTTTTCCAAAACCATTTAAGTTTTCTGTCTTCTTTTAATTCTTAAACTAATTTAAAATTTTCATTTCATTCTATAAAATTTTCGTCACTGTAATTTTTCTTCTTTGTATTCTTTCATTTTATTGCTTTTCATTTCTATGTATTGTATTTCTTCATTTCTTGTAAGTGTATTGTAACTTTAATTTTCTCTTTCCTTGTACTGTAATCGGAGTAGAGTACTTTTATCTTGATTGTATTGTAATAGTGTAGGGTTTATTCTCTTTGTTGTAATCATAATAAAATAAAAATTATTTATTTTATTTAAATTGCGAACGGTTTTCCTACAAATACTTTGAGTGTTTGGTTTATAAGTTTAAGGCCATTACACAACTTTTTGATATTTTAATTCTTTTTACGTTGTATTATAGCAATGCAGTTGTTTTATATACCAGTGTTATTATTAGGGAAAATCACCAAAATGATCAAGTTTGACCAAGAAAAATCCGAAATAACCAACCAAAAGTATACTAACTCAAATGACCCACCCAATAGAATCCAGCCATTAATTTGTCATCTTTCCACCAATCACAATCTGACATGTGTCCTCAATCTGACAAGTAGGCTAAAGGTGGAACCCACCACCAACCAGTAATTGTTTGACACGTGGATTAAAACTCAGAATACTAGGCTTGGCACCAGCTTTGTAACCGAGCCTCCACAAAGCTGCCACGTGTCCTAGAAGGAGCCGTGGCTTGAGCCACGGCTTGAATGGCTTATGCTTTTCCCAACATATAGGATTACTATAGTCCTTTCTGAGACTCAACCCTCCTACCCCCCTTACCTCATCCCCCCATTCAAATGACCCACCCTTTGAATTACTTTTAGGTTCCCATGTGTGTATCTTCCATCTGCAAATATCTATCTCTATTTTGGTCAAGACTAAAAGAAAATGGTGATCTGTAAAAACTGTGGGTTTGCAACGGCCATACGTATATCTTCCACAACTGCGAATCCAGGACGTCGTTTTCACTGTTGTGCTAGACCCGTAAGTGTATCTTGGTTCTCATCATTTGTTAAAAAGAAAAAAATATAATTCTTCACCTACTTTGTGATTAAAATTTTAGGGTTCAAACTGTGGATTTGTCAGTTGGGCTGATCCTCCGGTATCTGAAAGAGCTCTTGAAATACTGCGAAACTATCAAGATGATGCCAATAGATTGAAGCTTGAAGTTAAAAATCTTAAATTTTTATTGATTGTGAGTTGGTTTTTCTTTTTTATGTATTACTTTGGGAAATAAATTTTATATATTATGAAATTAATTATGTATCTTGGTTGACGTAATACTGTTGTGTCATGATGGCAAGGTTAATTAATTACGTTAATTATTTTTTGAACAACAATGATTTATTAAGAAACACTAGTGAGGCACTAGTACTGGAGAAGTGCAAGGAGTTTACATTTTGTAAAAAGCAAAACGTAAAAACTCATGCCATTCTAACTACCTATCTTTGCTCTGTTACAAAACCAACTGAATGTTTCCGACTTTATCTCGTTAATTAATTACGTTAATTAACCTTATTTATTTTAAACTTATATCCATTATAACTTCTAATAATTTTAATCCAAATAAATAATAGTTTTCAAATAACCTTATTTATTTTAAACTTATATCCATTATAACGTTATTTATTATAAACTTGCACAAATTATATATTAGTTTTCATATTACGAAGGCAGTCATTTAGGTGATACATATTCCATGAGAAGTTAATAATTTCATAAACCATACCCATTTCATTAACACCTTACATATTATACAAAAAACATAATGTTTGGGGGTGTTACCCAAACTACT
>JBCNJP010000017.1:1551228-1636307 GCA_039602395.1 Deinandra increscens subsp. villosa
AAAATATCAACTATTCGAACCATGATCCGAGTCGTTCATGAGCTAGTTAAAAGGTTGTTATTATTCGTATCACTGTTCTTGATTTTTACTTGTTGCACTCCTTAAACTTATAAATAATTATCATATAAATCTTTTGATTATCTTTTTCTATATATATATTAGCGAATAATATTTTTTAAACAGTTCTTTTGAATATAATACAAAATGTTTTATAAGAAATAGCAGTTTAAAAAAACATTTCTAATCATTTTAAAACAGTTTTACTTAAAACAATTAAAAAAAATTAAAAGTGATTTATAAAAACAACGTTTTTAATCTTTCTTTTAAAACACTTTTATTAAATTGCTTTTTTAAAAAGTTATTTTTAGACTAAATTACAATTTTTGTTCTTTAAACTTTATCAAACTTTGAATTTTGTCCTTTGTTTAAAAACTTTCATGATTTGTCCTTTATTTCAAAAGTTGTTTCAATTTATAACCTTTAATCTAACATAGTTAAGTTTTTCAGTTAGTTATTTGACTTGCCTATTATACATAAGGGTAATTATGTAAATTAACCTCATAAAAAGCCCTTACCCTGTTACCCACACATCAATCTTTTCCACGTCTCTAGAAACATCGATAATCAGCAGCACAAGGGACGCATCATCTTTTTCACGCATCATCGTTTGATCAGCCCCTTCGACACATCATCTTCTCCACACATCATCGTTTGATGAGCGCATTGCTTCCAGAAACGATTGATTAGTAAGACAAGTTCGACATTCATCTTCATCTCAATTTTTGGTCTGGGTTTTTTTTTGACACATTTTGGTGTCATTTTGACCAATTTTTGGTCCATATACATGTGTGATGCAGGTCTGAGTTTTTTTTACATTTTTTTACACATTTTGGTGTCATTTTGACCAATTTTTGGTCCATATATATGTGTGATGCATGTCTGAGTTTTTTTTCTTTTTTTTACTTTTGTTGACACATTTTGGTGTCATTTTGACCAATTATTGGTCCATATATATGTGTGATGCATGTCTGAGTATTTTTTAATTTTGTGTGACACATTTGGTGTCATTTTGACCAATTTTTAGTTCATATATATGGGTGATGTAGGTCTGAATTTTGGATGTATTCGACTTGATTTACAATTGTACAATACAAGGATTTTATACATAAGATTAGAGGTAATCTTGGACCTAGACTAGAGGAAATCATGGAGTCAATCAATGCTATTATCAATGATTTTAATTACCTATACTAACTAGTATTTGAATGGGCTAGAATTAGGGTGAAGTCTGGATCAAATGCATGTCATGATTCTGAATGGAGGGAATAGGGAAAAAAAAATCATGTAAAGTTGTAATTGTTTTCTTGGTGTTTGTTTTGTCCCATCCCCTGATGGGGCTTCCCCGATGTTTTTTGTGGTGAATAAAGTGTTGTATTAAAAAAAACTTAAAAATAAAACAAAACAAACACACACACACATATATATATATATATATAGAGTTGGGTTATAATACAAAGTACTTTTTACGTGAGAAGTGTGAGAAGTGGTTGATATGTTAATTTTTAACACATGATATTGTCTTTTTATTATATTTTAGGTAAATATATGACAATCCTAAAATAAATACACCATCCATTGAATTCCAAACACTACCAAACACCATTTATTAAGAATTATTAAAAGGGCACTGTGTTAGGATATTATTACACTGTGTTTACATTGTGTTATCCTTTAACTCTAATTTTGATAAACATATGACATTCTAATATGGAAAAACAATGTATAGTGTTATATATTTACCAAAAACATAATTAAAAGATAACACGATGCATTAAAATCTAACACATCATCCACTTCTCACACTTCTCACGCAAAAAGTACTTTGTATTATAACTCTACCCTATATATATATATATATATATATATATATATATGGTCACAAAAGGCAATGCATTTTGAGGAAGGGTTCATGCCTATTGCTGCTCGACTTGCTAATATATTAATGGAGATAAAGGGGTTTTTATGAGGCAAATTACATAATTACCCTTATGTATATTAGGCAAATCAAATAACTAACCGAAAAAAGTTAACTCTGTTACTCTAAAGGTTAAAAATTAAAATAATTTTTCAAATAAAGGACAAACCATGAAAGTTTTTTTTAAAAGAACAAAATCCAAAGTTTGATAAAGTTTAAAGGACAGAAATTGTAATAAAACGTTTGTCATTTTAGAAAAACACAATAACCAACAGAAAGAAGCAATGAGTAGCATAAAGACACAATTACGAGCAAAAAATACACAATGACCTGAGAGAAAACTCAAAGAATTTTTTTCTTAATTTTATATATAGCAACATTGTAAGCATTTTAAATATTAAAAAACACTCGTTTGAATGATGTAATTTAAAAAAATAATAATGTAGTATGTAATGTTATGAGTAGCAAAAAAAGACACAATGACGAGTAAAAACACACAATTACGAGCAAAAATACACAATGACGGAATAGAAAACCCAAAGAGTGTTTTTTTTTATTTTATATATAAACAACACTGTAAGTGTTTTAAAGATTAAAAAATGCTCATTTTAATTGTATAATTTTTTAAATCTTTTCTTCCATCATATTTTTCTCAACTAATTTAGCCTTCTTAAATTTAGCATTAAGAGATCCCCCATCTCTATCCCTATAATTTAACTAAAAATAATCAATTTACTAAATTTATTACTGATTTTGTTAAAACTCTCACATCTCATTCCCCATATTTATCTTTATTTCAAACTAGGTTCAGTGGCGTACCCAAGGCTTAGCCTTGGGGTTCGCCCGACACCCATGAATTTTTGCCGCGTTCTAGTATATATCCGATTTTTTCTAAACCGAACCCCAAGAAATTTGGTCACCGAACCCCATGAAATTTTATACCGACCCTCAACTTTAAAAAAAATAATTTCTAGTATAAAAAAATGATTCGACACTAATGAGCCCAACAATATTAATATATTGAACTCAATAACCATTCCCCAGTTAATAAGAAAAATAAGTCTTCGAGAATCCATTGGATAGATTGGTAGAAGACTACTTTATTTTTACTTTTTAGTTATGTATTTGTATAGATTTGATCATTTGAGATATTCAGAATTTACTTTGTGCATTGAGAATTCACACGGTGGTCACAAAGTTGGTTTTTTATCATGTAATGCGAACCGACCCGACCCGAACTAGTCTAAAAAGATTTGTATATAGCGGTGGACGATCGAACTCTGAAATTTCCGAACCCCATCCAAAAAATTCCTGGGTTCGCCACTGACTAGGTTAGTAACCCGTGTACTACACGTTGAATTTAGGTTCATAATATTAGCTAAATATAAAAAATGATCAAGAATTTGAAAATTATGAATGACATAATTCATTATAAAAATATTAATTGATAATTTAATATATTAAAAATGACAAATTCTTAATTAGTTTTCTAAAAAAGACTCAAATTATTGAGTAATTATCAAATCTAAATTAAGTTTACCAATTTTTTTAAAATGAAGAAAATCCAATTTAGATAAAATTGGTAATTAGTCTTAATTGGTAATTTACTAAATTGATAACTGAATGTGTTTTGACATGTGGCAGTGCTGATGTGGAGACCTTAAAAAAAAGACATGTGAAACCATTTTATTATTTTATTAGGATTATATAAGATAAATAATATTTTTATTCATTTTTATTCCTCTCTCTTTTATTTAATTATGGGGTATGAATGTATGATGAATAGTTAAAAGTTAAATACGTGAGATAAATTTAGCTTTCTCATAATTTAGGGTATGAGGATGGGGAATCTGATGTATAAATAAAAACATTCATAGCAAGTTCTCTATTTCATCTTTATAATTTGATTAAAAACACTATATTTTCTCTTTGGTTTTAATTAAATAATATTTTTTATACATTTATTTTTAATATGAATTTTTCTCATTCTTTCAATCACAACCATTTAAAAATATATATTAAATAAATATAAAAAATTTACAGGGTTTCCTCAAATATAAGAATGAACAATAACTTTTTTCTCTCTACTTTGCTCGTAAACAAACCTCAAATTCTAAGATCACCACTCATATAAATATAAGAAATTAGTCTTTTTTCTTTAAATTATAAGGAACATATATCAATATCAACCTTTTGTAAATGCACTAAAAGTATAAGAAATTAGTCTTTTTTCTTTAAATTATAAGGAACATATATCAATATCACTGTCATTTCAAAATCACATTTACTATATTTGATTTAATACCATATACATAATACATCACCTTTCAATTATTTATTTATAGAAAAACCGTTTCTAGTTATAGGTTCCTTTTAAATTTATTTTGTATGAAAAATGACAACTAAAATCTGTATTAAATATTTACACGCTTTATAGGTTTTTTTTTTAAACACACAAAGACAAAACTGTTAGAAAAATCTAATCAGCCACCCAACACAAACAATTATAAAAAATTAGATGGGTTTTGTAACCATTTAACCCAAGACAAATCACATTTCTTATCTCTAAACATGATCTATTGATATGAGAAATGCATGATCAAATTAACACATTAAACGAATCTTCAAATCATCTTTTTACGGATTATCTCATTTCATTTCTTCCAAATCACCCACCAAGCGTAAAACATAATTGCTTCAACAAAGCTTTTGCGTATCTTTGAAAGCTGACACATGTCAAGCCAAAATGTACAAATCTCGAGGAGCCCATATCTCCGGGCCTCCAAGTGAAAGCCTACAGCGAACCGATCTCCAAACCTTCTTTGCGACGTTGCATGAGCCCAATAAATGATAAACCGGTTCAATTTTCATGTCACAAAACGGGCACATAATAATCGGGATATCTAAACCTCTTACACATAAATTACTCCTCGTAGGTAAATGATCCAAGAAAACCCGCCACATGAAAACATTCACTTTTTTCGGAACATTAGTTAACACTCCACTTTGTGCTCCACTTAACCCTCGGTAAAGTCTTCTTTTCAATCTCCTTTCTAACCCATTTCACCACAAACTCATCTTGACCCTCAAAATCCCATATATAATAATCACGATCACTCCCCCAACTCTTCGAGTTAAGAAGTAGCAAGAGTCTATTAAGAAGTAGCAAGAGTCTATGTAATTACAACTCCTCAACCGCACCTCTAATGTTTCGTCTTTAATCCCAACTCCAACTGACCCCAACTCTTGAATGTTGGTCTTTTTGTATGGTTGGCTTAGGTTGTCACAAATACACACATGTATACAAACACATACACATACACTAATATGTATACACTAATACATATACACATACATATACAGTAATACACACAAATATATACACACATATCATACATAGAGTTATACAACTCGTTTTAAATGAATAAAAAAGTTTACTGAGTTTATTTTATATATGTGGTATTGTGGTGTTTAAAGCCAGTTAGTAACCGGTTAGACTGATTAATAATCAAACCAGTTACATAGTGTAGCAATCTAAAGAATTGATCCTTCTGTAGGTTTTTTTTTGTTTAACTCATTGTATGTTCAATCGATCCTAAATACTCGATTGTCACCATCTGACTAGTTAATTGACTCAACCCGAACTTGAAGATACCCCACAAAATAACTAGATCATGTTAAGTGAGTCAGGAACTAGCAAGACATCACAAAACACCATAGAAATTCAGCAAAACTGGTCGAAAATCATAGCCCGATGTATTATACTCCAATTTGTGTATTATAGTCTGCTAATGAAAATTGCTCCAAACATATACTACTCTAGTCGGCATATTATACCTCGCTTCTCCAAATTTGATGTATATGGTAGCGTATTGAGTAACTTTTAGATCTAGTGTGATTATGACCCAATAACCGTGAATAGAGTGAATAGTGAATAATTCATATTAGATTATTGGGTAGGTATAAACAATCAACTTTATGTAGAAAACGATAAAAATTAAAAAATTCATCATAGTAAAAACATGATATTTCCTTCTAGGCTGAGGGATAAACAGAAAATTGTTTTCTTACAAAATAGGTAAAAGAAACTCTATTCATGTTTGCAAAAATATTTTTCTCCTTGTTGTTTCTTTTTCTGATTATCGATTTATACTATATTGATTGGATTAAATCAATAAATTAAAAATTCTAATAAAATGACTGGAGCGAGAGGTCTACATTTTATGATCAATAAATATCTATCTTGATACTAATTAGACTATGATTCCATATCCAGAATACTTCGTAACAAATTGTGAGCTTTAAAAAAACTTAAATTAGTTAGTCAGAAATCAGATTTGAGCTTTTGACTGTTCTTTGAAAATGAAAGGGTTTATTGGGCCTCTTAAGCCCATTAAATGGGTGATAAATATCACTTAGGGCACCCGGTATGGGTGCAAAATCACGGCGCCATGCCTACTTGGCATCATCATCACGCCGCCAAACCCACCCCTCACCTCCGCCAAGCTCCTGCGCCAAACATCCTCCGCCATATTCTTCACGCCTCAAGTTCTTGCGCCAAACCCACTACAATCCAAAAATTTTCTTACAACATCCACTCACATCTTGACACCTCAACATTCTATATATTATATTAGATATAAACATTTAATATCACACCACACCACATCACATGAGTATACCCCATCCTTGTTATGTGGTGTTAAAGCCCAGTCATCGATGACGTGGCAACCTTTAACATATAACACCACCAAGGTATACCACATGCCCTTATAATCTAGAACAGATTCGATTGATCCAAAATCATTCTTTATATACTTAATGAGACTCCAAAATCAATTCTAAGTTATTGGGTTTGAAATTTCCAAATTTCAAACACTTGTGCTTGTTGGGCCAGTGGGACCCAGAACGCCACTGTGTACTTTTTACCATTTTACTTTTATTCCCTAATAAACTACAAATTTTTGTTTTTTTTTATAAATTCAACGAGTTTAGTATATATGTTTGTCGTGTAACAAATATAGTCATGTAACATATATAACTTTTAGGTCATAGGCCAACACTTTGAGTTTTTAGGTTTTAAGTTTAACGTTGTAACGTAGTCATTTTGCATTTGCGAACTAGTCGTCCGAACTTTGCAAAGAAGTTGGTACTTTTTTGTGGTATAATAGTTACACATACTTTCTGAGCTTTGCAAAAGAGTTGTGTTTTTTTTATGATGTAATAGGTACACATGATTTTCTTAGGTACAATAGTGTAATATAGTTTTTGGTTTTAAGTGTTTTAATCATTACACGTTTTTTTATATTTCCGTTATCTTTACGTACAATTATACAATATGACGGTTTTGTATGTCATGGTTATTCCCACGACAACGCACGAATAGCAAATCTAATTATATAATATTTTTCTATTATTTTAAGTCAAGTAAACTGATTACCATTTGCTCTTAATATGTTAAATGAATATACGTTAACAAGATACAAAATCAATCATGTCTCATATTTTGATAACTATCAATAACATAGCACTCAGACCTTGTGTAATAGGCTTGAAGGGGGATTATGATGGTTCAAGGTTTAAGGAAGTTATAAAAAGTTTCACCAACAAAAAACACCCGATCATTAGTAATGTCATTTGTAATATTAAGACTTGGTGGAAACGATGCAATATTTAGGGGTAAGGTCCCGACCATTAGTAATGTCATTTGTAATATTAAGGCTTGGTGCATGTTTTGGTGTAACAATAGATGTAGAAAAACTATAGATTGGACTTCGATGTGTATGGTGTAGGTGGTCGGTTTCTGGGCTAGCTTCTTGCTAGGTCCCGGGTCCGTCTCTCCTATTTTTTGGTGAATATTACTTGCTGTTCAAAAAAAAAAAAACAAAAAACACCCGTCTTGACACGTGCCAACCATGTTAGAAAGGGGGTTATAACTGAAAAAATGTGTAGTCATAACCCTCTTTTCATTATTACCCAAGTATGGACCACTGAAAATTAATGAAGAGGGTGAGAAATGGGGTCATTACCATCACACCCTGGATCTCATTTTGCCATATAGCTCCCCATGGGTAGTATGGAAACGCTATAGGGGTGTAATCATTAGGGCTTCACGCCCACTACACATAGTCTTATGCTACTAATTCTTTCCCCTAGCTAGAGAGGATGTGTGAAAACTACAATATAGTTTGACTAAATTACAAATATTATCCTTATGTTTATAGAGTATTACGAAATGTGCACAACCTTTTTTTCTAAACTTATGTTACACTTTGTACTTTATATTAACAAAGTTAGCTTTTACAATTAGTTTCACGTACACGAATAACCATTTTACCCTTTCCCTCGAAAACAAAATGTGTAATTTGTTGGATTCAGGCCCCTCTTTACACACTCAACACACAAAATTTACGTATGTATATAAGTATATATGAAGAAGACTAGAATTGGAGAAAGCTTATATACCAAAATGAAAGGTTCTGCTTACAAGAGTTGGAGAAAATAATAAACTAAGCTACCCTATTTATAACTTAAAAAACAAAACTAAACACAGCCACACGCAATCCACGTTCACCGACTCTCAAGATAATAAACTTCCAACGTTAATCTCCAATAAACTCGTTCAACCATAGACCAAGTTGATATTCCACAAAACCCACGTTTAAATCTCAATTTGATGTCCCATTTTCTGCCAACCCGTGACCCGTAATCAAACCCGATTAATCCAACATAATTACCTGATTTTCTTTATATTTCACCACTTTGAAGAAAAATAAAGTAAGTAAAATTAAAAAGTAAAAAAATTACATATTTCATCCTTTAATAATAGGTAAGAATAAAATAATCATTTATATAAAACTAAGATATTTCATCCTTTAATAGGTAAGAAATTAACTCTCTTGTTACAAAGAACAAAAGTCGTATATTTTTTTTTTATAAAAAGGATCGTGCTTATAATTTTAGAATTTAAAGGGAAGTTTCTTAATTATTTATAAACATAAAAGACGAATATGTATAATTTAAAATTTATAATTTAGTGTATTTGTTTGTACAAAAGAATTTATGATTACATAATAGACCAATCCAACTTCTTCCTATATTTTCCAACAAACCCTCAAAATTTCCAACCGTTCACATTCCAAGTCAAAGCAATATCCCTTTCTCCCCTCTTGTCTCTATATATATATACATACACACATATACATACGTATATAATATACATTCCAATTTCTTATCTAACATCCAGCTTGTTTCTCAATTAGTCGGCTTGACTTTTCAATTTTCATCACCACAAGAAATATAAATCTTTATCAACTACAAATAATTCAAAGAGCATTTCATTTTGGTCTCCAAAACATGAGGTATGGTAAAACCATCGCATACGACCTTGTTCTTGCCCTCCTATCATTAGCAATCCTTTTGTTCATAATCTTATTCATCTTCATCATATTGAAAAAGAAGAAGGAGACCACAAATTCAAACTCGACCGTTTACGATCAAAAATCCGATCAAGAAAGCCCGTCCATAAAACTTTGCGCGTCGCCCTACAGTCTGGTAGACGTGGACATCGCAACGGACGGGTTCAACGAGAGAAGAGTCATCGGAAAAGGGAGGCTAGGAACCGTTTATGCAGCCGTGTTAGCCGGCGGTGACTTAGTGGCGGTCAAACGAATCCACCCGCGTTTCGTTTTACGAAACGCGGGCTTAGGGGGAAACCTAGGGTTTTCCTCCGTACTAAAATGGTTATCTTTAGCTAACCACCCTAATGTGTTATCCATATTAGGGTTTGCTGAAGGCCCTGGAGAAAGAATTGTGGTAATGGAGTTTATGGGCATGATGAGTTTGGACTTCTATTTACACCAAAACCTCGATGGCGCGTCGTTATTGGATTGGGGCCGCCGGTTGAGGGTCGCAGCCGGTGTGGCTCGTGGGCTAGAATACTTGCATGAAATGGTGGCACCACATGTTGTGCATGGTTGTGTCAAGCCTTCAAACATCTTGATAGATGTGAAGTTTAGTGCCAAGATTTGTGACTATGGGCTATCTTTTTTAGCACCAAATGAGAAAGAAGGGGTCATGGGCTATGTTGATCATGAATATTGGCTCGAACCGAAGGGCGGTTCGAGGGAAAGTGATGTGTATGGGTTAGGGGTGGTGTTGTTAGAGTTGCTGAGTGGTAGGAGAAGTGAAGGAGGGTTGATTGTGAAGTGGAGTTTGCCTTTGATTAAAGAGATGAAAATGGATGAGATTTTGGACCCAAGGTTAATGGTGCCTAATGATGTTAAGCCTCTTGTTAGATTGGCTAAAGTTGCTAGTGCTTGTGTGAGTAACTCTAGGAAAAACAGGCCTTTGATTGGTCAAGTTGTGGCTATTTTGAATGACTTGCAAGATGAAGTTATGCTTTGGAGTAACGCATCATTTTAGAGATAAAGTTATCTTTTGGTTTTTACATCATTATTCTTGAAAATGTTGGATCTTGTAAATATGGATTTTTAATGTTATAAAGCAGTATTGATCTATAATCCTACCAGTTTTGCTCAAATGTAATGATTAAAGAAAGATGTGGGTTGGTTTGTTTACCCGTTTCTCTGTTTGGTCAACTAATATTAGATTTAGATTTCATAGAAGATTTTTTATACAAAAATGGATTTGGAATAAAGTAAAACAAATTCTATGATATTTATGAACTGGACACTTGAATTTAAGTATGCAATATAAATTACTTTTTGGCCATACCTCATACCTTTTATTTAAAGGTATCACACTGATATTTTTTTAACGGTCAACAAAAACGCATAGAAACCAAGGTGTATTTACATTAGTCGTGCTCATTTTAGGGAAAATTCATATTCGTGAGCGACCGAACGATACAATCTAGATGTTCAGAGATCAAACTTTAAACATCTTTGTCCCAAGTCTCCTCCCATCGTGAATAACCACTCCGACAAATCCTTATCATTATTGGATATCATAATTGGAGGTTTCAATTCATGTTAATGATTTGCATTTGTATTTTTTAGTTCATCTTCAATTACATACTTGATTTTAAATTAAAGATTAGTAAATATAGATTTAAACTTTTTAAATTAGGGTAAAATGGTTATTTTTAATCTTTTTAATTAAAATGGTAAATTAATACTTTAACTAGTTTTTAAGTACATATATGATATTTATTATTTGACTTTATATGTTAATCTTTTATTTTATAAGGGTATATATAAAATTGAATATTTGAATATTGACTTAATATACATAAGTTTATTTGATGACTTTTTAATGTTTTTTTTTTTCTAAAAGTTTAGGATTTTAGTGCACAAAAATTTAATTAGATTACTTTAAAAAAGATTTTTTTATGGTGTTAACTTTTTAACTTTCTCAGTCAAATAATTGAATGCTTTTCTATGATCATTCCGATTTTTACTTTCACATGATAGGACCATATATAATCTTTATCTTGTTTTAATTAAGTTTTAACCATTTGTGCATGCCTATTAGCCAATTTAATTTCAATTTTAAAGTTTTGTTAATACGATAAAAGATTGTTCAAAAACTGAATGGAAGAACGTTGAAGTTTAGACAAACAATCAAATACTTAAATAATGTTTACTTGCTTAATAAGATTGTTGTTGCTTAATTATTTTCATTTTAAATGTTTAGAATATTCCTGATTTGCATGATTTACGTTCAAGTTTAGACAAACATTCATGTCTATTTCTTCCATTGTCGTCTGTCCCAGTTTTAAATATTATATACTAGTTTTTTATCCCCGTGTGTTACACGGGTTAATTTAAAATTTTGTGGTAATGTAAGTTTCTTTTTTTATTAATTAAACTATGACCAAACTTTTTTATTATTATATAGTATAGAGTATAGATAGATATAGATAGATGTAAATTAATATATCTATATCTATATATATGAAAAGATTGGATGCCACGTGGCATCACCACAACAATCCATTTTCTCATTTTCCCGCTCAAATGGTTTCCTTCTAGGTGAATCGCAAATATGGGCCTAAAATTCAGAGATCCAGTTAACAAAATTAATTATTTGAAAATATATTTTGTATTGATAACTAACTAACAAACTTTAACTAATTGAAAAGCACGGAAACTAAAACTTTAATTAACATATTTGAGGATCATAATTACAGGAGTGACTAAATTAATAGAATATTATTTAAACATTTTATTTTGAGAATTATAATTTTTGGAAAATTATTATTTTGAATAGTAAATTCAAATTTGTATATTTTGTAAATAATTCATTTTACTACTCTTCCCTAATTTTAGGGATTTGAATATTTACCTATCAAATATTCAATTTAACAAATTTATACAATCAAATCTCCGAACTTTTTTAAAATGTCAAAATAATCCAACTAACTTTCCTAAATATAAACACCATTTAATGTATTATCTTTTTTTAAACAAATTTCATAAATTAATATTCTTATTTTCGTTTTCGTTTTTTTTAAATTCTATATATATATGTACAAGTCCAATTTCTCAAATCATTTATACCAATAAAATCCAAAGTATACTATAAAAAAGGTAAAAAAATATATTTTATTCATACTTTGATTTATTATATTTTAAATGTTAGAATTACATTTTTATAATATTTTAAATGTTCGTATTTTTCTTTAATTTCAATTATCGAATTACATTTATTATAATATTTTAAATGTTGGATTTATTTTTTTTAAAACCACCCGTGCATCGCACGGGTATTAAAAACTAGTTATATTATATATTAAATTAAGTAATTAAATAATTGGTTATTAAATATTTTAGAAGACAATAAATAAATAGTGGATATATATATCCAAAATTAGAAGATTCGCTACAATAAATAAATAGTGGATATATATATCCAAAATTAGAAGATCCACTTGTAAATGTTTATTGGCGGGAAAAATTATTGAGGATGAATGTGGTGGTGCCACATGACAAATTGTGGTGCCAAAAACTTTTCTTTTATTATATATATAGATATAGATATAGATGTGATAATTAAATATATAAACAATTTTCATAATCAAAGCATTTACATTTATTCTTTTCAATTTTTACATACTATCATTCTGAAACATGATTTTATAACTTTATACAAGTTCCAATAAAACCTTTTAGATTGATATTCAATAAAATAAATAAATAAACTCTGTAAAATAATAACGAGTAAATTGTGTCAATGGTCCATGTGGTTCGCTGAAAGTTTGTTGTCTGATTCTAAACATTAAAAATTACACCAATGATCCTTAAGTTTATATATTTGTTCATCTACGATCCCTGAGCCTTTGCTCGGGGGCCGCCCCTGTTTGTGTTATGCGAGAGTGTTTGTGCATGTAGAGTAGAGAATGTCACTACTACAAAAATGGCCTTTCTCTGACGCTTTTTGCGCGTCAAGAAAGGGCCCAGATGACGTGCAAAAAAGCGTCAAGGAAGGTAGGGTCAAGAATCCTCTTGACGCGCAAAATGCGCGTCATCTGCTTCTTGACGCGCGAACAATGACGCGCATTTTATGACGCGCAAAGCGTGTCATAAAAAGCGTGTCAAGGAAGCCCCCGTCATAAATATGCTTATGACACGCATAAATGCGCGTCATGAATTAAAACAAAATTTAAAAAAAAATATTTTTGTAGATTCACTAATTTCCACATTAATGAAAATCAACCTCCTAATCAAAATAAAATACACTTGTAGCAAAACAATACATTTCATATATAGAGCAAACATTACAAATGTAACATTAGTTTACATTGCACTAACAAATTTACGTAACAAAACCACTTATCAATTTGGAAATTGATTTAAAGATTCTGCAACCACTATAATGAAGAATTACCTTGGGTCAAAAGCACTAAACTGGTTTTGGACTTGTCAGATTCTTTCAGCCAGATGCATTTCCATTGAAGAAATCTACTCTTCCTTGCTTAAGTAAACTAATCAAAGAAATCTACTCTTCCTTGGGTCAAAAGCACTAAACTGGTCAAAGAAATGAAACCCACAAAGCTGCAACAAACCCAAGAGATCAACTTCCTGCTATACACATCAATCCTTTACATATCATCAATGCTGATGTCAAAACCATACCTGAAAATCATAGTGAACAGAAAATTCAGAACCTAAAGCACAATTGGAATTTGGAATTCACAATTATGAACATGTGTAGTTGGTTTTTTGGCCAGAATTGTTTCAGACCTGACCAGTTGGTTTTTTGGCCAGAATTTGGCATGAAAATGGGCATAAGGGCCTTAAAATGATGCTTTTGAAGCAAGGCGACAAAGCTGTGCATGAGCGCCTGGGTGCGCACCTTGTGAGCTGTTGTCAACAGAGGCTAAGACAAACCAAAAACTAAAGGAAAAATCTGAAAAAGCTAAACCTACGACTTTTAGCAGGAGGAGTCCTGGGGCGCTTCATAATAGCTGCCATATCGGCAAGAGAATGGCAAAAAGTGACTAAAAGTGACTCGTTAAGCTTATTTTGGTCATATATTGGTCACACGAACTCGGATTGGGGTGATTCAAAAGCCCATTGATCCGTATTAAAGTCCATATATTGTTCAACAGTAGTACCTGTCAGTGAAAAAGTTTCTAAGCTCAACTGCTGCAGCTACAGCCAGCTCCTTTGTATATGACCCTTCACGCCGACGACACATCTCTTGACGCCTATACACACACACAGCATAAATATAGATAAAAACAGTCGCAAAAACAGCAGCCTAATCACTATATGAACAGCAGCAGATTATAAATTTATAACAGCAGGTTATACACTTATACTATAAAGAACAGCAGCAGCAAATACATATTAAGAACAGCAGTAGGGCAGCAACAAATTAAAGATTTAAAATCTTAATACAATGTCACTAACTCACTGTATGAACAATAGCAAATTAAAGATTTAAAATCTTAAGTATACAAATGATTGCAAGTTTTTTTTAATAGCATTGGGCATGTGTACTCCTAGGAACAACCCGCTTTCATGTAAAGATATCCATCCTAACAATACAATGTAAACAATGTGGCACAAAATTTGTAGGTTTTTATCTATAATTCTGAATACCAACCTATAATTCTTATAACCAGCCTAATCGTCTGAAAAATTGACCCGTTATAGAACTGAAGTTACCTGAAGTTACCTGATTTCAGGCCCGCATCTGCACCCAATTTTGATTACCTGAACTATGCTAATCAGTGCCTTGGTTACTCTAAATTCTTCTTCTAAAGCCATCATAATCTCAACCTGCAGCAGCAGCAACAGTTTATTATCTAATAACACTAATTTTCAAATACAACTATTATTACCATGTTCATCATTAATTAATTTTCAAATACAACTACTATTATTACAGAAACAATCTTTACCTTTTGGGGTTTGCTGGTTTTGGGGATAACCGGTTCCTTTTCAAGTATTAGAAAACAAGTAATGTTTTCTGCATCATCCTGGTGAAAGCAATGAAGCAGTTTATTTAATAGTAGAGGCAATTTGGTATATTTCAACAATAGCCTACAGGAGTTTTCTGTTTGTTTTGTGGCTAGTGAACTACTTCAACCAATATCCATGTATGACCAAAATGTAACCCAGGCAAGTTCACAGAAATTCTGATTTTTGCATGCACAAACTCCTTCACATTATTATCTATACAAAATTGAGTTTACTTATCATGGAAACTAGATTTGTTATACACTTTTACAAACATCAATAGTAAAGCATTAGGATATATAAGATGGCTAATTGACGAAGAAAAAACACATATGTTCACGAATATTGATACCTTCTCGTTAATCATTAAAATCATGGACATGACATGCTCAAAAGAAGAAGTTTCCGAATCAGACTCAAAAACCATCAGCATATTACCAACATTACTAACAACCACAGTAAACAGCCTCAACTTAGTTTGAGTGTAATCAATAATCAAAAGCAGCCTAGACTTACTTCTGCTGCTCTGAGTAAGCATATTTATGCAGAAAATACTATAACAGCTCCCATTTAGAAGTAGTATAATATTGGATACTAATTGTTTAATGCATTGGTAATTTCCATCATATGAATATGTTTTGAAAGATCAGTAGGTACCTTCTCCAGAGAATAAGCTGTTTTGCCACAAGTAACACATTTTTCTTGAGTACCAGAGAACATGCCAGCAACCTTGCTAGGTGACTTTGTCCACACACGTAAACAGAGTTAAAAAAAAAAGCTTCTTAAATATCCAATAATACTTGTGTAAAAAGGCTGAGAATTTACTAGCATTGGAGACAACTTCTCAGCAGCCTTTGCAGCTGTATAAAATGAAAGACTTGTTAAAGATTAAAACAAAATATGATCAAATAAGCAGAAGGAAATCAAAACATTATGTAGTTATGTATGTTACTCACATTGTGGGTTTGTGGTGCAACTGTAATTGGGAATAATTTTTTGGCAAGATACCTGACAATAATCAACACATCAGGCCCAGAGAAATATCAAGCCAAAAGTACATTGATCTTTAAACATCCTAAAACTAGAAGAGTTTTTTTTTAAAAAGGAATTTGTTACAGCATCAGGACGAAAACATAACTACCTGGATCTTTCTCAGATGGCTTAAGAATAAATGTATTACCACATGCCACTGCAATAGGAAACATCTGCATTGTATCATACAAAATTTGAGTGAAATAATTAAAGTTCAGCAAGCATCAGAAGAAAGCAAATAATTAAGTATCCAATCAATCAAAACAAGCTCAAACAAGCCTTACCAGCAAGGGAACTAATGCTGGAAAGTTAGAAGGGCATATTCCAGCACAAACACCAAGGGGTTCCCTCATGCTGTAGCTATCGACTCCACTCCTGATGTTTGAAACAAATTCCCCCATTTGGAGAGATGTCATCCCACAAGTATGTTCAACCACCTCTACATATTAATACTAGTTATCAAAAGTTTTAATTTGAATAAACTTCATAAGAGAAAGACTCAAACAGTGTCTTAAGCATTTCATCAAACAGGTAGAGTGCATGTTTATAAATGTTCTTACATGTTTATTAATGTTTCTCAAAACCATTTCTCAAATGATGAAAAATAAATTATCAATCATCCCCATTGATTAAAACCCTACAAACGTAAAGGAAACTTAACTCTGAAGAGCAAGATGCCACATATACCGGATACGGGTGATGCACTAAACAAGGTGGACTGAAACTTTAAAGATGAAACCTAAGACAAGAGAAAATAAACCGATTAACCAAGCAGAACAAGAAAAGAAGGTCGGATTAGGGCTAATTACATAAAACAAAATTCAATATCAAAGAACAAACCCGAAGAGATAAGCGTCTGTAGCGCATAAGCACCAATTGAATCCGAAGGCCAACACAACGGGAGAAAACCTCTACAATTGATTTTCATGAAACGAATCAATATTCCAGCTTTCATAGGATTCAGAGAATTGGAGGTGGAAGCTGGGTGTAGGGCTGAAGCAGATTCAGAGAGTTGGACGGCGCGGTGGTGGTCGGAGGCGTGGTCGCAAGTGGTGTGGGGAGAAATACAAAATTAGGGTTTTTCTTCCAGGCGTGGTCGGAGGAGAGCGATTTGAAGAAAAACAAATTAGGGGGAACTGAACGTGGTACTGATTAGGGGGAAATGAACGAGGTCGGCGGGAAAGGAACGAGGTAGCGGGAAATGAAATTTTGGGGAAAAATTAGGGGGGGAAAGAAAAATATAAAACGACACTTTTTATATGACGCGCATTTTTTTAGTGTACTCCGTGATTTTTTTTTTCAAAATAATGACAAGAATTTTATGACGCTCAAAAATGCGCGTCATCTAGCCTTAGGATTTTACAATTCTTGACAGTTTTTTAATGACACTCGTTTTTGCGCGTCATTAAATACTGTGCGTCATCGTTCGCACGTCAAGAAAGACCCTTTTTCTAGTAGTGTGTATAGAGAGACATGTAGAGAGGATGAGAGAGAAGTGTAGGAGGGTGGGATCGGGAGTAAGTCCATAAGGGCTGTGGTGAGTCTCCTTTATAGGAAAAGTATAGTGACTGGATTAGGCATGTTGGGCCGAACTATATCTGGTCCTAAGCCCATATGGTCAGCTTGATCTGAACACAAGTTATTAGCACCCAACCGCAATTGGGCCACGTGGTTTGTTTTTTTTCAAAAAAAAAACCAAATGCAACGGATTCATCATATAAGTTAATGTTATAATGAGTATAACCGTGTTACATAACTTCTAGGTTAGACTCAATACTTTGAGTGTTTGGTTTATAAGTTTAAGGCCATTACACAACTTTTTGATATTTTCACTCTCTTTTACGTTGTATTATAGCAATGCAACTGTTTTATATACACGTGTTATTATTACGGTAACACGTGAAATGCAGATCTAGTTAAAAAAACATTGGTCTTAGGTAGATGCTCACAATTGAGGTCTGACATTTTGAGGATTGACCAGCCTACCAGGAACTCAGGAAGCAAAAGAAATATTCTTACAAGCCCAAACCAAATTCATCTATAAGTACAAGGTTTTGGCTAGCTAATTGGGCCAGAGATTGAAGCCCCGGACAAGTGGGTCAAGACCACCACACCCATTGTCGATTATCGTCATGACCACTCATCGCAAACACCACCACCGGTCCACCACAACCACCCCTCTCACTATTGTTGCCACCGCCACCCTCATCATTTCCATGAGTGTAACCTCCACAATGGCGCCACCATTACATGCAATATACCACCATCATCACTGCCCATATATCATAGGTAAGCTACAAAGTTGGTGAAGTTTTGCTATTCATGAATATGCTAAAACTGCATTACATATATACATAGAGCAAATCAGCACATAATTAAGGAAAATGAGCTAGCCATTAACCATAGAGGGATAGCTTTTTAATTTGACCATACTCTAGCTAGGTTGCCGATGTAGTTCTCTCCCTCTAATCCTGTATTCACTTTATATTGCTTCATTTCCACTCTATCCACTTTAAAATAAAATTAGGCCCTACTAATCCTACCTCACCCCGAGCTCAAATACGATATCTCAAAACGCAAATAACAAGACAAAAATCTTAAACCGTCCATTTAAAAAGGACTAGCGACACAGCTTGTTGCTCGTTTATCTTGTATTTCGATGTACACTTTTGAATATTTAATTAACAAAAACATATTGCGTATAGCCAAGTGAGAAAATATAGAAATAATTTAAAGATAGGGAACCATAACGTAAGCCATAACCTTGTCGTACAAAAAACATTTAAAAACAGACGTGCTATGACGTAACCTCTAACCTTCAATTAATATAAAATTTGATAACAATATGAAATTAGGTGTGTACTTAAAATTAGGTTATTTTGTGTGTTCGCCTTAATTATTTTTCTTTTGTTTAGTACAAGGGCGAAGGTTAGAAGGGATCGGAGGGGGCGACCGCCCCCTTGGTTTTTTCGTTCAAAAGTATCTATTTTTATGATTTTATATACAAAAATTTATATGTATTGAGTATCGCCCCCTCGAATATATTGAGTATCGCCTCATTGGTAGAAGTTTTTAGCTTCCCTTGGGGTTTTCTTTCAAACTTCGTCGTTGGTTTAGTAAAAGGTGGTAAGTAATGTTAGTGGATGGGATGGCCTAATTCATTCAGAAAAACAGCTTTTTAACTTCAACTTTACAAATGATGTTAACAGATTGAACATAAAGAAACCCGAGGCTTAAGCAACTGTCAAGGGACATTTTGGTAATTACACCAAAGTAGTTACAAAGACCCCTTTCAAGACAAAAGGAAAAAGGCAAGAAACCCTCCGCTGCATCAAGATTATTATTGTTTCTTGTCGTCCAAGCAATCCTCATTCTTCCCCTACAAGCTACTCACAAAAATCAACCAACAAAGACCCATAAAGTCTCCATCTTTTTTTCTCTCTACATATATATCAAGAGTCTTTGAGATGTTTCTTGATGAAAAGTACTATTAGGGTTTCATATAAACCATATAAAGTTGGTAAAGAAGTTTGTTATATATCTTTCTTAATTTATTGAAAAATATATATATACTAATCTTTCTTTTCTTGTTGCTTTAGTTTGAGGCTACACAAATTACCACTTTGGAATGCATGAAATTATCAGCCAAAAACAACAGAAATGGCTTGGTGCAATGATGAAACCAATACCCTCCAAAACATCTCAACTTCTACCTCAAATATTAAGAATATTATCACAACTTCATGCCCTTCTTGTGGACACACCATACAACTTCAAGCTAAGGTTAACGTTCATTTCGTATCATGTCGTGTTAATTAGGTTTATTTGCGTTTAGATTGTATAGAAGATGGTGTAGATATATGTTTAATTTCTGAAAATATATAGGAGTTGATTCATGATTTGCCCGGATTACCGGCAGGAGTGAAGTTCCACCCGAGTGATCAAGAGATTATTGAGCATTTGAAGGCTAAAGTTGGATGTGATGCTAATGATGAGCTTCATCCTCTTATTGATGAATTCATTCCTACAATTGAAGGTGAAACTGGGATTTGTTATACTCATCCTGAAAAATTACCAGGTAGTTATATTTAGTATTTACTTCCATTCAACAACTTATATATTTGGTATATATGGATGCTTAATTAACAGTATATAGCTAATGATTATATGATTATATATTATTTACTTCATTAATAATATTTTACTAGTTTATAAAATTTAATCTTTCATTTATTTCATAACCACAACTATCGTTTTGACCGGGGGTGGACATAGCTGTATTTTAGGGTTGGAACGTGTCACCGCTTACACTTACTTGTACGTGAAGTAGAAAATTTTTGGATTTTTTTTGTTTTTATGTATGTGTGTTACCCTTAAAAGAAAATTTGTACATGTGATATCGGCCCCTTAAGAAATTTTTTAGTTTTGCCCCTGCTTTTGACTCGATCCGATTCTTACTTATTAATGTATCTTTTTACCCGACCTTTTTGACCCCACCAACAAAAAATCTTGGATCCGCCATTGTTCCTATATCGTTAAATTTCCGTGGTAAAACCCTAGATTTCTAGTAGTGTTTGAGTTTGATATACTAGTAATTTTTCTTGACAAAAATAAGATAGTATATTTATTGGCAATTCACTTTCTTTAGGCAACATAAAGGTATTCCTCCTATTACACATTTATCAACTTTTGCTATATACATCACGTGCCTCTTCCTTTCTTCTACCATATCATGTGCCCCTTCCTCCTACACCCACAGCAACCGCCATTTTCATATCCCCATCACCCATCCGCCTCCACACTTCCCACTTCATCATTCAACAACGATTTCGTATCTCCATCCATCACCATCGACTAAAGCTTTCGTTCTCCATCAAGATTTCACTACGGCAATCCCTTCTTACTACCACATCGACTCCGATTTCATCCATTCACATACACGCATTCGCAAGTTTCTCCATCAGTATTTCAATAAAAACCTGCAACATTATCTTCTCCAACCTACGATCATAGGTTCCTCCCTATATTCTCAGACCTTTTTTTAAAATTAGGGTTCATCAAATTCTTCAGACTCCCTGTAAAATTACATCACCAATTCACTGCCAACCCTCATTTCTCCTTCACGATTGCCCTATTTCATATTTACTCGGTTTTCATCATTCCTTCACGATTGCCCCATTTCATTTTTAATCGTGTGTTGGCAAAGAAAGTTTTTACCCATACAAATTATTTGCCCCAATTCATTTTTAATCGTGTGTCGGCAAAGTAAGTTTTTACCCATACAAAATTTTATATAAGTCTCCCTTCCTTTACACATGATTTCGTGATTTATATCCACATAGAAGATTAACTGTAGAGTTTGAATCATGTTCATAAGTTACTTTCTTTGTATTTTTACTGATCTAATTTGGTTTCATGATTTCCTTAAGATGTTCAACAATGTGTCTGTTTAATAATAAAAAACCTCTCCTTCAATGTTTTTTTTCCTAAATAGATCAGCTTATTCATGAATACAACAATTTCATATAATTAAACAGATTAACATTTTATTTGTTTACACAATGTAATAGACATAATGTGATTATTAACTGGTCAATGTTGGTGTGTTGGCAGAGTAGGGTTTTGGCCATAAGAAATTAGATATAAGTCTCCTTTCATTTACACATGATTTTGTGATTTATATGCACGGCAGAGTAGATTTTTGGCCATCAAAATTAGATATAAGTCTCCCTTCATTTACACATGATTTTGTGATTTATGTCCACATAGAAGATTAACTGAGAGTTTGAAGCATGTTCATAAGTTACTTTCTTTGTACTTTTACTAATCTAATTTGGTGTCATGATTTCCTTAAGATGTTCAACAATGTGTGTGTTTAAAAAACCTATCCTTCAATGTAGATTTGAGCCTATCAGATTTAGAGAATAAGTCTACAAAACCCAAAAAGAATAAACCGTGGAAAAATAATTCATTGTTTTACTTTTCTCTTAAATTATATATGCTAAACTAATTTAATCTAAATAAGTAGTTATAATAAGGTCTACACATGTAATGACCACTTTTACTGCCTGCATATTTTCTGTTTGTATATGTCTCATACCTATTTCTTAGGTTAATTGCAATGGTTTCCCCATTTCCCCAATCCCCCACTCCATTTTTGGTGCCACCTCATCATTCTCCACCCCTTCCCATTTTTCCCCATTTTAATTGCAATGGTTTCCCCACTCTCCCACTCTCCCAAACACCCCATAAAAACCTTCCCAATCCCCACTCTCTCTCTTTTCCCCGTTTTTTTCTTCTCAAGGTCGGGACCCCAAACCCCTTCCCCGATCGGGGACCCCGAGACACCCGCAATGGTGTTCCCGAGCACCCCGATCCCACCGAACTCCCCCGAACCCTCCCCGATTCCTCCTCCCCGAAACCATTGCAATTAACCTTAAAATAAAGTCATTTAAGGTTTGAAGTTATATTGATTTGGTGACTGAACTATCTCATTATACCTTTATATGAAAATTCGATATCTACCTACCTCAAGATAATAGAATCTAAATAAGAAATATCACAATACAAATGACCTATAAATATTATACCATATATTTATGCACGTGACATCGGATTTCTTTTTAAATCTACCTCATTGAAGTTAAATTAAACAATAAAGATGTTTTTTTATATAATAGTGAATTTACACAAAGTAGATACAATAACGAGTCTTTAAAATTATGTATGCAAGTAGCTTCACATCTAATTTTTTTTTATTTTTCTTGATTTAAATTTACATAAATAGAAAAAAAGGGGCTTTTAGAAACGGTTAACTTGGTCGTTAAACTGATCTTAAACAAATCTATCTTGAATAGTTACAGCTTCACCTTTTCTATTTGCAACAGAGTAGAAAAAACTGTTATTTTATCTATTTACACATAAATATTCACTACATTCGGAAAACCGTTCTAAATGTCAGGCTTAAGTCATAAACATTTCACCGTTACTGATGAATGGATTTGAAAATTCTTTTTTTACCAAAGTCACCATGCAACTATGTGTTTGCAAATGGAATGTTTCACATTAATTTTCTGGGCTATCTTATGACACTTAAGAAAATGCTCTCCGCAGCAACGCGCGGGATGCAAATCTTGTTACACCTAATCCACATTTTATACAACTTTGTTACATATATTTAGGGCCAAAAACAAGATCTTTAAACGTTTCAAGAACGCATAAATTAACTAATTAAGTAATCTATTAATGATGCATATGGATGCTTAATTAACAGTATATAGCTAATGATTATATGATTATATATTATTTACTTCATTAATAATATTTTACTAGTTTATAAAATTTAATCTTTCATTTATTTCATAACCACAACTATCGTTTTGACCGGGGGTGGACATAGCTGTATTTTAGGGTTGGAACGTGTCACCGCTTACACTTACTTGTACGTGAAGTAGAAAATTTTTGGATTTTTTTTGTTTTTATGTATGTGTGTTACCCTTAAAAGAAAATTTGTACATGTGATATCGGCCCCTTAAGAAATTTTTTAGTTTTGCCCCTGCTTTTGACTCGATCCGATTCTTACTTATTAATGTATCTTTTTACCCGACCTTTTTGACCCCACCAACAAAAAATCTTGGATCCGCCATTGTTCCTATATCGTTAAATTTCCGTGGTAAAACCCTAGATTTCTAGTAGTGTTTGAGTTTGATATACTAGTAATTTTTCTTGACAAAAATAAGATAGTATATTTATTGGCAATTCACTTTCTTTAGGCAACATAAAGGTATTACACCTAATCCACATTTTATACAACTTTGTTACATATATTTAGGGCCAAAAACAAGATCTTTAAACGTTTCAAGAACGCATAAATTAACTAATTAAGTAATCTATTAATGATGCAGGAGTTAGCAACGACGGACAAATTCGCCATTTCTTTCATCGTCCTTCGAAGGCCTACACCACAGGCACACGCAAAAGACGAAAGGTGCACATGGACGACGAAAGAGGTGAAACAAGATGGCACAAAACCGGCAAGACTAGGCCAGTCTTGATCTCGGGTTCAATCGAAGGGTACAAAAAGATACTCGTTCTTTACACAAACTATGGCAGGCAAAAGAAACCCGAGAAAACGAACTGGGTGATGCACCAATATCACATTGGTCATAACATGGATGAGAAAGACGGAGAGATGATTCTCTCGAAAGTGTTTTATCAGACACAACCAAGAAATTGTACCTCATCGGGTCTTAAAGAATCATCGTCACTTGATCAGAAAACCGAGAAAAACGCTAAAACTAGGAACATGAGTGTCATTCAACATTATAGTGTTGATAGTTCTTTTATGTCATATGACAATAATACAAGTCAAATCAAAAAGGGAGTCCCATCTCATGATACCCCTAATTTTGTTCTACAATATGATACGTCATCTTTTCATCATCTACCAACCGGATCAAGCAAAGAATAAGTAATATATTTTATACGTAACAACATTGATTCTCATGTGGTATATATTAAGTTAGGTGACAAATTAAAGTCCTGTAAATCAGTTTATTTTTCAGAGTTCAAGTTTTATTTTAGAATAATATATTAATGTGTAACTTTTACTCTACGTGTAGGGTTGTAATTTGATTTTTGAATTTGTATAAATTTGTAGAAAATTTCATTAGTGGAATATTAACATATACATATGTAACTCTTCTATAGTTCTATGTTAACTTGTTGCACGAATATTATTACATGCATGATGAGCAAACAACTTTTCAATTATGTGACTGAAGTGGGTGCCTATCTTAAGGTTAATGTGTTTGTATGGAAGGCGGGAATGGATCATATTCCGTCCAAGGTGGGGCTTAGTTAGGTGGCGAGGTATTCTGGTGGTTAAAATTAATTTGTCTAGGATGCATGGCTCATGAGGAATCAATTGACCACCTCCTCGTGAATTGTCCTCATGCAGGGGCAATTCAGGATTTGGTGCTTGTTTTGGTGTAAGGCTCTGGCTTTGTTTTTCTTTATGTCAAAGACGTGCTTGATGGTCACATTGACGGCTGTTCACGTACATAAGAGCTCAAGAACATTACGCGCGCATGAAATTTTATTGACCAATTTATGTTGCATTTGAAAATCAAGAACGATAGAGTTTTTCAAACTGTGTCAAAGGGGTTGCTCTTGTGCTAGGGGGTATAAAGACTTAACTTATATATCTTTCTTGTGGTTAAAACATAGGGGGGCTTAGTTATCTTAAACAGGATTTCTGATGTAAATTTGCTTTGAATTTTTAATCCTAAAATATGAAAAACATTTTCTTTAACATTCATATTTTAAAATCGATTTTTGTAAAATATGAAAAACAATTTCTTAACATTTCACATTTTATCTTAAATGAACTTTCTGATGTAATTTTTATAAATTTTCTGATGAGTTATAAAGTAAACCACAACCCACTATTCACGATACCAAATAAAAACAAAACACAGGACTTCTTTTTCTTTCGTAATTTAGAAAATAGGAACGAAAGTGCTCTTTTCCTTCTATGACAAAACTATATATTATTCAAATAATGTGGGATGATTAAAACACAAGCCATAGATCCATTTAGATAGGCCATGGAGACCGAATTATGTTACTGAAAATCCATCAACTCACGATACCAACTTCCATTTAAGAAAATTTAAGAAAAAACACTAAAATACTTAAATAATAATAATCTGACTTAACCAACTTATTAGCCACCAAATAGTATGTGATTTGCCATTAGCCACCAAATGCCCTTTGTCGCACTCCAAAACAATTATGCTTTAACTTATGCCGAAATTATAACAACCTTATACACATTAAAGAATAATTCTGAGTTTTAATTCAAAGTGACACTCAAAAGTTTACATTGAATCTTCAGATGGTTAGCTGGTTTCGGCATAAGCTCCCACGTGTTATTTTCTGCAAAACTTTAAAGGCGACCAACACCTATTGTGAGGACATAAAGTCTTCGCTATAGGTCAGTAAATGACCAAAAAAATGTGACAAAGTTGGTTTTTTTGGTTGATCATACCTATTGCGAGGACATATCCTTGCAATAGGTTGTTTTTATTTTTGTTTATAATTTATTCTAAAGTTGATAAAAGGCTGGACATTTTTTTCTAGACCCTATATAACGAGGATAAAGTCCTCACAGTAGGTAATTTTTGAACTTTATTATTATTATTATTTTAAATAAATTAATATACTTAAACGTATTTTCAATTCCTTCTAAAACCAAAAAAATCTCGGGTAACCTATTGTGAGGTTGGGTGGCAGACATATTGGGTTAACATGCACACCCAAAAACCCTTATGTGGTCATATATTGGATGACAAAGATATAATGCATAGGTAAAGGTGTAGAAGTTGAGACATTTATTAGATAAAATGTTGTGAAGGTAGGCAGCGGTGTGGATGGCTTCCACCCAGAAAGGTGATGGAAGGTTGACTTGTGTTATTAAAGCCCGAATGATATTGTTTATGCGCCGTATCATACGCTCGGCTTTATTGTTTTGAGATGACGTTTGTGAATAAGAAAATCAAAAAAGAAGGCCATGGTTGTGAGCAAAGTTTTTTAATACATGGTTATTAAACTCATCACCAAGGTCGCATTGAAAGGATTTAACAGTTTTTTTAAGCTGTGTTTGGACAAGTTTGTGAAATTTGACAGAACTGATTTACTTAAAACTGGCGAGGTCTACAAATCGATATGAATAATGTCGACAGATGCAAAGGTACATAAAGTTGAACAAAAAAAGGTTGATATTTACTATAAGATAACTGACACGAACGACAAATGGAATTCCTTTTGTCTATATTACTAGAGATAAACTTACGACTAAAAGAAAATCTAAGATAGTAGAGCCCGGGTGACCGAGTCTTTAGTGTCACGAGTGAGAAGATGAAGTTTTTACACAAACAACCGGAGGTGTGGCGGGCAGTGTGAAAGGATACCGGTGCTATTGTGGAGGGAAGTGAGCTTTCTAGTCTTGATATTCTTCAAACAAAATCCAAGTAGCTCAAATTCAATAGCAACATAATTATCACGAGAAAATTTACTAATATAAATTAAATTTTCGACAATGTGAGGTAAAACAAGAATTAAACTAAAAAATCACATGAACCGTTCTCTGCCCTCCTGTTCAGTGGGGCCCTGAGCATTTGCGAGAGGTGTGACGGAACAAGGCCTATCATTTTCTGGGGCTCATATTTCAATCAATTTCTTATTAAAAATGCTAGAAAATCTGTAAATTTGTCGGTTAAATACTTAGAGTGTCATTTTAAAAATATAATCTTCTTATGTTTATTATTATAACTTATTTTTATTGTATTTAGAACTTTTTCTATTTGCAATTCTATTTTCAAATAGGGCCCATTTATTTAGCTCGAACAGGGCCCTAAATCCGTAGGACCAACCCTACTCATGTTGCGTCCTCACTCCTCACGTTCAGCCTCCGAATCCCCTCAATGCCTTAATATATCGTAGTAATCGAATGTCACACCCCGGTCAACGGTTTCGGGTGTGAGCGAGAATGGAATCATAGTCGAGGATACATAGAACACTTCTAATAATTTAAAAACTTCATAAAACATTAATACTATTTCATTGCAGCGGAAAAGGTGGTGGAAACATTAATGTCTTACATATTTTGAAAACATAATTCTTAAACGATTATTAAAAGCATAAAATGGTTAAGCTGGATAGTCGGGACTATGACTCCAAGGACAAGTCCGATAGCGTTTGTAAGCCCCATTTGCATGTCTTCAGAAAGTCTTGTCAATTACCTAAGAAATCATGAATATAAAACGGGTCAACATAAAGTTGGTGAGGTTCACAGGTTTAGGACTCGATAGTTAAACAGTTGTAAAACAGTCGTAAAACAGTTTCGGTATACTTAAATATTATCAGGGTTTATTGTTGTGGTTGTATGATCTCACCTGAACCTTGATTTCAAATACTAACGGTTTACCCACCCGGCATCTCTTGCCCAGAGATGTTAAACAGTGCAGAATAACTGACGTGTACCCCCAGACAATCCGGAGTCAGAACTGGAGCTACCAGTTAGGGTAGGGTTGTCAACCCAAATAGATCTACTCACTAGCTATCGTTTCGTACAGAACTAATTGAAATCAATTAATGATGGGATTTTCGGTTGTACAAACGTTTATAACGATAATGTACCAAGTTGGGCAATCAGTAAGAGAACAAGTAGTCATACGGCTAACAAGTAAACCATAATATTAAGTAAAAAGCATTTAATCAGTTTTCATGATTTCTCCCCCAAGTATAAAACAGTTAAAAGGAAAAGGGGCCGTGAAACTCACAGATTCAGCAGATAATTCGGGATTTAAGCAGCGAAGGACGGTAGCACGTAACGTCCTAAATAATTAAATAACATATGCATAAGGTCTATGATCATTTGAGTAACATAAGTCACCCAAGTGATACCGGTCAAGTCTTGACGTTTTAAGTCCGTTTGTATTATTGAAAACTCGTAACTTGTATTTATTTAATTAAATACGTTCGTGGTTGTTTATATTTATGTCCAATAAATGTAAACAAATAATCATCCTTCAATAATTAAATCAAGTCTTGAACATCGAGTAAAAAGAAAAATAATAATGTTTATTATTATTTCCACAAGTTCGAATAATTATTTTAATTAAATAATTACTTATTCGATTTGTTAATCTTGCAATTTATAATTATTTTAAATAATTACGATTAACAATTATTTGGTGAATAAAACAAGGTTTAAGTCTTTTGCAAATAATTATTTGTCAAAAATAATTATTAACGTTTGTTTTATTTATAAAACATAAATCTCTAAGGAAAAACATTTAAAGTCTTTAACATTTAATCATTTCCAAAGATTAATTAATATTTCAAGTTCATGAAATATCAATAGAAAACGTTGATAAGAATATTTATGACGACGCTTGGATTTATAACATTTAGTTTATAAAGCTTGACTTTTATTTAAAATCTCCGACGAACGTTAGTCCATCTTTGGTTACTTTGTTTTTATCAAAGTAACGTTAAAAGTCCTTGTAACTATTTTAAACCAATGATTTGTCTTGGTTTATTTTTATAAAAATCTTTTATGAAAACATTTATTTTCAAATAAAATCTTTTTATAAAATGTCCATTTGTAGCAAGTTTCAAGAAAGGTTAAAACGTGTAATAAATCCAAGTATTTATGTCAAATTAATCATTTGACATAAATATTATCCTTATCAAATCTAGCATTTATTTTTATTCTTTTTGTCCAATCATTTAATCATTTGGAGCATATTAAATATGTTACTTGACTTATTTTAAGAAGTATATTCTTTTTGTTTTTAACATAGGTTACATATGTAACTTTTATTTAAATAAGTCCATAACCTTGTTCATTATATCATTCCATTTTCTAGCATTTTTATAATAAAATCATAAGTTCTTATCTACTAACACTTTGTGTTAGGACAAAAGATTAAATAAGATGCAATCACTAACACATTTGTGTTAGGACAAGAAAATAAATACAATCACTAACACTTTGTGTTAGGACAAGGAAATATAAATAACAATCACTAACACATTTGTGTTAGGACAAAGAAATATAAATAACAATCACTAACACATTTGTGTTAGGACAAGTAAATATAAACATGTATAGATTTGTTAGTTAACATTTTATATGAAGAGGCTTGGAGGTTTGTTTTAAAATCAACTAACTTATGAAACCAAAGTTTCATTAACAAGAGTCATGGTGCACACTTGTTACTTTCCAAGGATTTCACAAATGTGTTTCACCACACTTCATGGCTAACTTTAAGCCTCAAAGGCACCAAGATAAGTGTTTGATCTTTGAAAGAAAGGGGGTTAAAGAAGAGAGTTTTGTTAGTTGATTTGCAAACACAAGCATTCTTTGATCATTTTGGTTGATTGTTGTCAAGACTTGAAGGGTTCAAAGGGGTGAAAAAGAGATGGAAATGTGAGTTAGGAGACTCACAAGAATCAAGAAGAAAATCGGTGGAAGGTGGTGGTGTTTCCGGCGGTTCCGGCGGTGGCTCCTCGGCGGCGGACGGTGGCCGGAGATGGTTGGCCGGCGGAGGATGGTGGTTGGCGGTGGTGGTGTGGCCGGTTAGGGGAGAAAGAGAGGGAGAGTGGTTGTGTCTCTTGGTTGGGTGCAAGGAGACCAAGTGGACACTAACCCTCCTTTTATAATCACTTTAGGTTTATTAACCATTGGGTTTTAATGTGTTGTCAAGTTCTCATGCCTTCTAGTTTAATCCAAGAGTTAGTTAATTATTTTTATAGATCTTCACTTGAATTAGTTAAATAAATGAGAGTTTTTATTTTATAAATGGTGGTTAGGAGGTTATAAAAATCACAACTTTTTAAAATATATTCCAAGTATATTTTATCAAATTGAATGGTGACTTTTATTTTTATAAACATTGTAAGTCCAAGTTTTATAAAAATATTAGTGGTTAAAGATTTATAAAAGTTATAAAGCATGTGGGCTTAAACAAATTTTATTTGTTTGTTTTTATTTGGGCCGAAGCCCAATTGGTTTAAATAAGAGAATGGGCCGAAGCCCATTCGGTGAGGAGGGCCGAAGCCCAAGGGGCGAATGGGCCGGGCCGGGTCCTCGGTCGGGTCGGGTTCGCGGCTCGGGCCGGGTTCTCGGCTTGGGCCGGGTTCTCGGTTCGGGCCGTGAAAGGGAGAGGAGAGAGAGATTGGGCCGGTTCGGCCCAATTCGATACGGGCCGCGGGTCGGGTTTCCGGGTTCGAGAAAACACTCGGGACGTCGATACGAGTGATTGGTGAAATTTTTAGGCTTAACGGACTTGAATTGTGCTTATTGGGCTTACCGGGCCCAATAGGATAAACGGTTTGGAAAAATGGCTAAGTCTTGACAACGTAACACTTGTTTGAAGTTCGTAAAACGTTTTAAGTTCATGAAATGACTTAACAGTTTTGAATCGGTTTGATAAAATATAAAATGTCAAATTTTATATTTAATTTCTTATTATTAAAATTCCATTAATAATAATATAAAACATTCATAATTCGTAGTTTTTCAACGCGAATTTCCATGTTGGTTAATCGGTTATTCATTCGTAGCTAATTATGTAATTTAAACAATTAAATCACGTATTTATCACATAATAAAAGTCAACAAAAGTCAACGGAGAGAGGTTTGACCTGATTTTGAGACCGGGTGTCACATCGAACCTCCACTCTTTTATTTGCTACTAGAGGTGCAAAAACCGGTTTGAAAGCCAAACCGGTTCGGTTCTCAAACCGGTTTTGACCTAAATCGGTTTTGGTCAAAACCGGTTCGGTTACCAAACCGGTTTTGAGCACGAGTTCGAGAAACCGGTGAAACCGCTTCCGGTTAGAAACCGAACCGGTTTGGGATCTCAAACCGGTTTGAACCGGTTTTGTATATTTTTTTTTTATTTTTTTGTATCTTTATAAAAACTAAAAAAATATACTTTTTATTGAAAAAAAAACATAAAACATTACAAAAGAGAAGAAGTTCACACCTAAACGATTACAAAAGTACCTAATTTTGAAAAAACTACAAAATATATTAACTAGATTAAACATTATTGTTGGGGTAGTCGAGCTCAATCCATTGCCAATGAAACCGAGCCTTTTGCATGCATACCATTTTTCAACTCAACCAAGTCGAAATGCGGCCCGAACAAATGCGGAGCTCTCTTTGTTGGAACAATCCTCACAATCGAGAGCTCATCGTTGTCAGCGTTGCTTTGAGCACTTGAAGAGGCAATCTTTGTTGGAATTTAAGAGATTGGGAAGTGGGGTAATGTTTATAACACATAAACGGCTAGAAAAAGTTGCTTAAAAGTGATGTGAAGAAACCGGTTTCTTCACAAAAACCCCTAACCGATTGAAACCGGTTCGGTTTGACCGGTTTAAAAACCGGGTTGATCAAAACCGATTTTGACTGAGAACCGGTTTGAAAGCCCAAACCGGTTTGAAATTATAATCTCATTATTTTGTTAATGGGCCCAAAGCCCAATCTCTGTTTCATCTGTTATGTTTCGAAAGCGAAGCAAAACGTACAATATTATTATTTTCTTTTGTTTTAATATATTCATTTCTATATATTTAGAAACTAACATTTATAAAATAAAAGAAATAGTTATGAGCTTTACTCGATAACGTGTTATAGTTCGAGTCCGACTAAATTATATCGTTTAAGCTTATTTTTTCCCACAATCCATTAATTATAAAAACTAATTAAATTAACATACTTTACTCACATTGGTGTATATAACATAAAACTAATATGAAAAATAGTGAATCCAAACACCACTAATCAGAAAACCTCAAAGTTTTTCGAGGCCTTGGGCGAGAATAAATGTTTACCCCCCTTCCCAGAGAGACCTGACTCTGTGTGGTCACCAACCGAATAAAATCATTTGGTTTTGAGACACTAATATTCTTACGTATTTGGTGAATGTTATTACATATGATTTATAGTCAATTAATCTAACACATTTTATCTTAGTTCAATTGGTAGTTACTTACCACTTAATTTCTTCAAATATGTTCTGATCACATGTTCGAAACTTGTTATTTACAACATTTATACTAAAATTCAATTTTGATTTTGTTCTAAAAAAATGCAAGGCAAAGGATTGAACCTGGGCTTATTAGCTACCAGGTGCGACTGCGCCTTAAGGTTTTGGGAATTTTTCAGCTGATCTAGACACCGTTTGTGTGAAAATTTGTAATAAAATTATATATACGAGGTAACCACATAAGAAATTTTTAAAAATCTCAGACCCTCAGAAAATTCGGGCCATGGGCAGTCGTCCACCTTGTTCTTGCTTAGGGTCGCCCATGTTGATGGATCAACTGAAATTAGGTTTAAAGAAATTGAACTCTGAACTAGAAAACAATTAAAGCCCATAAATATATGTATCGCAATAAATTTGATAAAATGTCTTCTATATATAGTATATATATGTATTGGGAAAGAGTATTTTGGAACCCAGGTTGAGTTGAGGAAACTTTGGAACCTCGTAAAAAACGAGGTTAAAAAAACGTTTTTTTTTTCTAAATTTTTTTATGGTGGTTCTTTAGGTTATAAACTACTCGTATATGAAAAAAAATCAAAAAACCGCCTAGTAGGTTTTTTTAAAAAAAATCTCAAAAAAGATTGGTTACATATGTAACTTTCATGTGTAAACGCATATATATACAGTTTACACATGAAAGTTACATATGTAACAACTTTTTTTTGAGATTTTTTTTAAAAAAATCTACTAGGCGGTTTTTTGATTTTTTTTCATATACGAGTAGTTTATAACCTAAAGAACCACCATAAAAAAATTTAAAAAAATAAACGTTTTTTTAACCTCGTTTTTGACGAGGTTCCAAAGTTTCCTCAACTCAACGTGGGTTCCAAATTACCCCAACCCTATATGTATCATATTATATTTAATTCTTATTCGGGTTATTCAAATCAAATTGAATTTAAAAAACTAAATTCGAATTCGATTCAAATAAACCAAATAAGAAATTCAAGTTCGAATCGAATTTCGAGTTATTATAATCCGTTTCGAACAATATACACGTACCCCTAAAGTGGACTATAACACATAGCTTTATAGCCGAGGTTGTTTTTTGAGTTACGTGTTCGTTAATAAACCCGTTTACCTGACACTTTATTGTAATTAGATCTTATATTAAAAATATTACATAAAATAAAAAATACTTAAAAAACGGAACATATTAATGGTTTCAAACATGTATAAATGCTCCTTTGGATCCAAACTTGAGTATCTTCCTATAGACACTACCACTATTTATCAACTGATCTAGAAGATACATAAAATACAGAACAAATTAACGTCAAACAACCTAACAAAATTAAATTACATGTAAACAGTTTTGTGAATCTTGACACCTCTAATTTTTATTCATATTATAAGAGTATTGCTTCGCAAATAAAAAGATGTATTTAAATAGTGGAAACTGGAAAACAGTGAATTTTTTTCCAAAGTGTTTTTTAATGCTTTGTTTGTTGTCTCTTAACTTGATGTTCAAACTTTGGTTTGGATCGAGTCAAGTATTTCACTTGTTATTATGACCTATAAAACTTATATTTAAAATAAAGTTTTAAGATAATCATGACCACAAAAACGTACTCCAATATTGTTTAATAATCGTCTAGAAAAATAATATATGTGAGTACTTAATTAATTGAATTCAAAACTTATTTTTTAAACGTAACACGTATAGATTGATATTTTATAAGTTTAAAAGTTATGGGGATCCGTGTTAAAAATCTCAAGCCTTAGATAGAGTTAAAGAAGGCTCCAGCTATATTCATATTTACATTTGATATTTATACACACTTCATAGTTCATACAGTGGTTTTAGGCAAAACTGTCGTATGAAGAGGTCGTATGGGTCCGAAATTTTTTTAACATATAAAAAATCTCACCCTTGAATTTTATCCAGTCTTGGTCGATCTAAGTAGGGCTCGTTTTCCGCAAAACATGCAACTGTTGGATCATTTTACCCCAAACGATCATATCAATTAAGTGTGTGTCTTTATCAAATATGTGTGTTTAAATATAACGACTCTTAAAGAACCACAACACAAATATATTAGATATAAAACTTTAAAACCTATATCTTTTTTGGACAGCGAACGATTTATAACGAAATCGTTTAACGTCCGATATATTATCCAAGACAACCCGTATCGATGAAAGAGTACCCGGTATTAAATATTACTATATTATACTATACTTGGTCTATGGATGTATTCAAAGGCCATTTTACATTAGAAACTTCATACACATATATATTAACAACTACAAAAAAAACTTAAATAATAAAACAATAGGGACAATATCCAAAAAAAAGTCCTTAATTATAGTCAAAGCCAAAGAGCTCTAGCATCCTTCAATATTGCAACCAACTCACCGGTAATATGCATCGATATCAATCTTTCCAACCCACCAAACAACTTCCCACCCACAAACACCACCGGAAACTCCACCAACTCGCCGGAGATCTTCGACAACTCCCCGATCACCTCCGTCACATCGCCTTCCTCCACCGCGGAAATCGTCGGGTTCACACCTAACCCTAGCAACAAAAGCTTCGCCACGTGGCACATGCAACATCCACGTTGGCCGAACACCATCACCGCGTTCCCCGCCACCAGTTCGCCCACCCGGGTCGGGTTTTTTTCGTCGCCGGAGAGTGTTTGCATGGTGGGTTTAGAGAGAGAAAGAGAGAGGAGAGAGAGAGAGAGGGGGGGGGGGGGGGAGATGGGGGTGGAGTTGGTGGTGGTTTATATGGTGGTTTGGAATTTTAGAGAGAGAAAGTTAGAGAGAGAAAGAGGAGACGACTTGAACGTCAACGGGGTGACGTAAGACGGACGTCATGGGGAGGGATTTGAGGAATTTGATATTGTGGTATATCCAATTAGTGAAGGCCTGCTGGACGTCATTTTTGGTTTTTGTATATGGAGTTTTATTGGAGGGAGGATTTTATATAAAAAAAAAACGTCATGTTTTATGTTTTTGGTATCATATTCGGGCCCGGGTGGGTGCGTCATCGGAGGGAGGAGTGATGAAGTGGCTTGGTGTACAATAATTGAATGATGATGGTGGTTAGGTTTTCGACAGGTTTGAGTAATCTAAACGTTATATTTTGTATATAATAGAATTTATTCAACTAGATATAAAGTATAAGTTTTTCTCACAGCTGATGATATAAAGTATAAGTTCAAGGAAATTGATTTTAATAATCTCAAGTTTTACCTATTGGACGAGATTAATCCTACCTTTCGAAATGTTACTCACTGAGCCCAAGTTTCAAACTATTTTCTCTCATTGATCCCAAACTTAACACCGTTAGGGTTTCGTTAGTTTGGGATCAATGAGAGAAAATAGTTTGAAACTTGGACACGGTGAGAAACATTTCGAAAGGTGGATTAATCTCGTCCAATAGGTGAAACTTGGTATTATTAAAATCCAATTTAAAAATAGTAAACTTAGAATTTAAATGAGTAGAATATTACCAACAATGGGGTCCTCCGACACATCGAACCAAGCTTGAGCTTACGCAATTTCCACATCTTGATCCCACCCTTGAACAATATTCTTCTCTCGCGTCGGCTTGACCTTCTTCTTGTGAGACCGTTTTCTTGGTTATGACAACCCCCCCCCCCCCTTCTTGTGTTTCGGGATCCACTTTTGGATCCACCGGTTGAGAGGCTTGAGATTGTTGATATTGTTGATATTGTTGAAAGGGTTGATATTGTTGAGATTGTTGATATTGTTTTTTAGGCGATGGAAACAGAGGCGGATGGGATGCTAATTGAGAAAACGCATTGTACCCATATCTTTAGGTGAAACCGTACCTGGGGTTTGATAATCCCAAGTTTAATGGAACCCCTTCTAATCATTACACAATTATTATTATTTTAATTGAAATTGGATTTTAATAATCTCAAGTTTCACTTATTGGACGAGATAAATCCAACATTTTGAAATGATTCTCATCGAGCCCAAGTTTTAAACTATATTCTCTCATTGATCTCAAACTAACGGAACCCTAACGGTGTTAAGTTTAAACTTAATTGCAAACTTAAACTTAATTGCAAATTTGGAAACAAAAAATCCAACTCTATAACTTTTTTTAAGCAAAATAGTAATTCGGTTTTTATTTGATTCGGTTTTCTAGTGTTCTTAGTCGGGTTTTATTTGATTCGGTTTTCTAATGTTTTTAGTCAGTTTTTATTTTAGTCGGTTTCCTAAGTTATCAGTCGTCCTTGAATACCGAATACCCCTAACCACAATAGTTGAAATGGTATCATCGTGATTAACTGTAGTTCATCTAATAGCAAGTTTTTAGAGGAATTGACACGGGAATGATGATAAGGGTTTGAAATTTTTGAGGTCTAAAGTTCAAAACCTGACTTAAAGATGTTTTCTCAAGTGGTAGGTTTCCTACTTGATAATATTACTGGGTGAGTTAAACCTGAAATGTCAAATTTAGTATGAACGATTGTAATCCAGTACCAAGATTGAGATAGTTTCAAACGCTATTAAAAAGAATTAAATAGCAAGTAAAGATGTTGGCAATCTCAATATGTGGTTAGAATCCAATTTATGAGTTAATTACTAATAATTACAAAAATATATGAAAAGTAAACCTTTTAACCTTTATCAAAATTAAGTAAGAACCATGAGACTCCAAACATAACTAACAACTTTTTGTTGTTTCACACGGTTATTTCTATCCTTTCTAATTGTTGGTCATAATTATGTCAAAATATCAATAGTTTTTCCACAAGTTAGTTGTTAGAAAAAGCTATATAAATTGTTGACTTTGTTAGCATTTCTCTTATTAATGTGATGATATTTAGTATCAAACTATAATGCCGTCCTTGCCGGTCTTGTATAACCCCTAATATTTCATTATATGTGTGCATATAATAAAAGAACATGGTGAATGTTGTTGCGTCTTGCAGTTAAATTAGTTATAAGTTTTAAATGAATGCATCAAACTTATAATATAATAAACTTAAAAAACAAAAACATTGGTTTGTTTTCTTAATCTCATATAAACCAATTACTCATTAGTTAAATGGAACACTATACAAAATTAGATACGTAAAGGTAACGATGTTAAACTAAAACTAATGAAACATTTTAAAAAAACAATTTAAAAATAATTAAAAACAATTTACAATTTTTTTTAAAAAAAAAACAATCTTGACATGTCACGTGGCAAGCCCCATGAATAGGGATGACCTACCACGTGGCAAATAATACTATTCGCAAAGTTTTTATCTTTGTTAATAGTATAATGATTTTTTTATAAATATTTACATATGAAACTCTCAATTTAACATGGGTGGTTATATTTAAACAATTAATTTTAATACATACACAAACTCATCACGATCCTGGGCCTCCAAATGGGTTTTTTTTTTACAAAGGTTTTTAATTATTTAATTTTATAAACATTAAAAAGATTACGATTAATTATGACGTGAGTTGTGTACCAAGGTATTTTTGTATTTTTATTCTGCTATGGTTTTGCTATCCATGTTGCAATAGATATTTTAAAAAAAAAACACCGAGCCATGTAGGATTTTATTAATTAACTTTTTCGTTTAAACTGTAACGACGCAATTTATTTTTACTATTTCGTTAACGATTATTTAACTTGAAAAGTGGTCCCAGAAAATTTCGTTCGAGTTTAACGGTTTGTAACATCAACACTTGCATAGGAAACCATTTACAAAACCCAGTGAGTGATAAATACAAGTTAACACTAGTTCGATTATCTTCAAAAGTTGGCTACGTTAAGCCATGATCATCAAAAGAGGTGGCAATTCGAGTGTTCGGTTCGTCTTGAGCTCGAGGAGACCCGCGTCTACATAGTACTTTTACCTGCGTGCCACTTCACACCATTAGTACGTAACATCTAGATAAGTTAAAGCATCAATTAAGCTTCAAAACATAAGGAAATTCTCAAAAGGTTAACAATCCCACCGTAAGCTACGCTGGCCACCGTAGCTTACGGTGGCCACAGCTAGCTTACGGTGGCAGCATGCTGTACTACGGCGGCACCCAAGCTGCAGGGCCACCGTAGCTTACGGTGGCACCGTAAGCTACGGTGGTACCTGCACTTTGGTACCCCGTTTTGGTTACTTCTTTCGCTTGACCACCCAGATTCGTTTCCCACCAGTTCTCAAGTTACCAATACATATTTTGAGCTCTATAACGTGTTAGAACTCTTATTTTTAGACACGGACTATGTACCCATCGTTACCTTGTCCCCACGTTACCCGTTGACCCGTTAAGAGCCAACCCGGTTCCCCAATCATTCAACATGGCAATACAACCAACATTGGACCTTATATTATGACATAATGACAGTAAGCCAGATTTTGCTACATCTCTAACCTTAAATGTCCCATAAGTTTCAATAACTCCTAAGGAGCATTTCCACACGACCCTTTCTCGTCACCTATGTATGGGCTCTAAAACCCCAATGAGGATAGGGCATCCTACTTTCGGATTTAGTCAATCTTGCCGGCCACCAAGGGCTCGGTTAGCCCTAGGGGCACTCTCGGATCAGTTATCCGATGGCTAGAGGTTTATGGCGTGTAGGCTAATCAACCCAATATGGTTGACTATACCACCACCTTCTCCCCTCCATGAGTAAAACCAATTGTTCCCTCATAAGACGGGGAGTTATTCCTTTATCCCCTGCGTGGTACACAACCAATAGCGAAACAATTATTGTTGTTACGTACTAGTATAACGAACGAGGGGTACGTTACCTCGATTGCTTGACGATCCACCACCACTAGCGTGTGCTTGGTTGCCTCCTTCAAAGCCTTGATTGCCTATATGGTCATTAACTAGTCAAGACCCATATTCATAACGTATAATTTCTCAATTATGGCATCAACTACACATTAGCACCCAATCGTGGTGACATCAACAAGTTTCACGAATCTAACAATCATGCTAGACCTCAATTCACACAAAGTTTACCATTCAAGCCTTTTACTTAAATTTCATGCTTTTACCATTATATACTCAATTTCATCATGAGATTACTTCTATATGATCTCTATGGTTTCCTAACCATCATACATGGAGATTTCTTCAATTATGGTCAAGAATTTTCACACAAGCATTTCATCAAACACCTTGTATGCATAATTTTATGTTGTTAGCCTTAGCTTGTTTCTCATGCTTACTAGTTACCATCTCACTTCCACTAAGTGAGATTCAAGTTCCATACTCATTATAACACACAATTTTCACAGGAAAATCAACACACGCACACAATTTAGACAATTGGCTAAGAATCCCACATTTGGGTCTTTCGCAAATTATGGGCTAGTCACCAAGTTTGGTGGTCAACCCACCCAATTCATTGTCTACATAGAATCTAGGGTACAAGAAACATCTCAATTGCAACATATAACAAGCATTACCCTCCAATTTCATGATTCACACAAGGATTCACAAGTTCCTACACATGCATCTAAGTAGGGGTTTCACTTACTTGATTGAATAGATAGTAGGATTCAAGGATTGCTCTTCCTAATCCACACACATGCATAGAAATCGCAGGTTGCAAGAGGAGGAGGGCCAGATTTCGATTTCAAGGGTGTGGGGAGCGCTGGGTTCGACCAACAAGAGGAGAATGTCGATCTCCTCTTGTTTCCAGCTTTTCTCTAGACTTAATTTTCCTAAATTGCAACTTTAGTCCCTCCACTTCTCATTCTTTTCAATTATTAACATAAAATGACTAATTTCACATGTAACCCTCACATTATAACTTATTTATGCAAGGTTCTAACAAATATAAGTTTCTATTAAACCCCAAGTTAAGTTTACACAAAATTTAATGGAATTCAAAATTACGGAATTCGGGTTGTTACAACTCCACCCCCCTTAAAGGGGTTTCGTCCCCGAAACAGTCACATACCGAATAAGTGGGGATAGTAGCGTTGCATCTCTTCCTCGGACTCCCAAGTTAGATCCGATCCTTTCCTATGCTCCCATTGAACCTTCACTTGGTTCACTTCTTTGTTTCTCAGCCGCTTAACCTTGCGATCAAGGATCGCAATAGGCCTCTCGACATAGTTAAGCTTATCATCAATCACTAAATCATCGAGTGGCACATAGGCGCTCTCGTCGGCAAGACACTTCCTCAAATAGGACACGTGGAACGTATTGTGAATGCCGCTTAGTCCCTCTGGCAATTCCAGTTGATAAGCCACCTTGCCCACACGCGAAAGGATTTTGAAAGGTCCAATGAATCGAGGACTTAGCTTGCCTCGTTTTCTAAACCGAATCACACCTTTCCACGGTGAGACCTTTAACATGACATAGTCTCCCTCTTGGAACTCTATTGGCCTCCTTCTCTTGTCCGCATAAGATTTTTGTCTATCTTGAGCGGCTTTTAATCGTGCCCTCACGATGTCGATCTTGGCCGACGTTTCCCGAACCACCTCGCGGCTACTTAGCTCGCGTTGGCCCACTTCACCCCAACATACGGGTGTTCTACACTTTCTACCATACAACAACTCGAACGGAGGCATCCCAATACTCGAGTGATAGCTATTATTGTAGGCAAATTCTACGAGTGGCAAGTGTCGGTCCCAATTCCCCCCGAAATCGATAACACATGCCCGCAGCATGTCTTCCAACGTTTGTATGGTCCTCTCGCTTTGGCCGTCGGTTTGGGGGTGATATGCTGTACTGAGGTGTAATCTAGAACCCATTTCCTCCTGGAACCCTTGCCAAAATTCCGACGTGAACCGGGTGTCCCGATCCGATACTATGGAAACCGGTACCCCGTGGCGAGACACAATTTCGTCAATGTAAATATCGGCCAATTTCTCCGATGAGTACTTCTCCCGGATAGGGAGAAAGTGTGCACTTTTGGTTAGCCGGTCCACAATCACCCAAATAGCGTCGTGGTTCCTGGCCGTTCTTGGCAGCTTGGTTACCAAGTCCATAGTCACATGTTCCCATTTCCACACGGGAATTTCCAAGGGTTGCAACTTCCCGTATGGTCTTTGATGCTCAGCCTTGACTTGTAGACAGGTCAAGCATTTCTCGACGTACTTGACTATGTCGCGTTTCATCCCGGGCCACCAATAATTGGCCTTTAAATCGTTATACATCTTTGTTGCCCCCGGGTGTACCGTGTAGCAAGACTTGTGGGCCTCGTCTAATAACATATTCCTCACATCGCCTGTGTTGGGAATCCAAACTCGCCCAAAGCGGGTCTTTATTCCACTTTCTTCATCTACTAGATCTTTTACTTGGCCCACAATCCGCTCTTTTTTCCAGTTTTCTTCTTTGACTGCTTCGATTTGGGCCTCCTTGACCCGTGCTATCAAGTTAGAGGTCACTACAAGTTGCATAGATCTCACTCTAATGGGCGCATAGTCCCCCTTTCGGCTTAGGGCATCGGCTACCACATTGGCCTTGCCCGGGTGATAGTGGATCTCGCAGTCATAGTCCTTGATCGTCTCAAGCCATCTTCGTTGCCTCATGTTCAAGTCCTTTTGGTCGAAGAAGTACTTGAGGCTTTTGTGATCGGTGAAGATTGTGCATTTGGCCCCATACAAATAATGTCGCCAAATCTTCAAGGCAAACACTACCGCCGCCAACTCTAGGTCATGCGTAGGGTAGTTTTGCTCGTGCACCTTTAGTTGCCGAGATGCATACGCGATTACCTTGCCTCGTTGCATCAGTACACATCCGAGGCCAATTTGTGACGCGTCAGAGTAAACCACCATGTCCTCGTTGCCCTCGGGCAGAGTTAACACCGGGGCTTGAGTAAGCTTTTGTTTGAGGCTTCGAAATGCCTCCTCTTGCTCGGTACCCCATACAAACTTGGTTTCTTTCTTAGTCAGCTTCGTCAAGGGTAAGGCTATTTTCGAGAAATCTTGAATAAATCTCCGGTAGTAGCCTGCTAGCCCGAGGAAACTCCTAACCTCGGTGGGAGTCTTAGGAGCTTCCCATAAGGTTACCGCTTCAACTTTAGCCGGATCCACCTTAATCCCCTCGGAACCAATTACATGGCCCAAAAACTGCACTTCTCTTAGCCAAAATGCGCATTTAGAGAACTTGGCATACAACTTTTCCACTCTTAGTCTCTCAAGTATCTCCCGTAAATGCTTGGCATGCTCGGCCTCGCTTCGAGAGTAGATCAAAATGTCGTCAATGAAGACTATCACCGATTTGTCTAACATGGGTTTGCACACACGGTTCATTAAATCCATGAAAGCCGCCGGTGCATTTGTCAACCCAAAGGACATCACACAGAATTCGTAGTGCCCATAGCGAGTTCTAAAGGCCGTCTTGGGGATGTCCTCTTCTTTCACTTTAAGCTGATGGTACCCCGACCGCAAGTCGATCTTGGAGAACCACTTAGCCCCTTGTAGCTGATCGAATAGGTCGTCAATCCGGGGCAATGGATATCGATTTTTCACCGTGAGTTTGTTTAACTCCCGGTAATCGATGCACATCCGCATACTTCCATCTTTCTTCTTTACAAATAGAACCGGGGCTCCCCATGGTGAGATACTCGGCCTAATAAACCCCTTATCCAGCAACTCTTGGATTTGGGTATTAAGTTCTTGCAACTCTGGGGGCGCTAACCGATATGGTGCCCGTGCTACCGGCTTGGCATTCGGAAGTAGGTCAATTCTGAATTCCACATCTCTATCCGGAGGCATACCCGGCAAGTCTTCCGGGAACACATCCTTGAATTCTTGGACTACCGGTAACTCATCTATTACCGGTCCTTGTGCTCTTGTGTCGGTCACCGTAGCTAAAAAGGCTTGGCAACCCTTTTTTATATACTTTCTCGCTTTGTGCATTGAGCATATTAGGGGAGTTCCGCTTTTGTCACCCAGTATGGTGACTTTGCCCCCCTCAGGTGACGTGAGTTCAATTGTCTTGTGATCACATATCACTCTCGCATGGTGGCGGGATAGCCAATCCATTCCTACCACCACCTTGAACTCTCTCATGGCCATGGGGATGAGGTCAATGGAGTATTCCTCCCCGTTGACGGTGATCGTGCATCCCCGACATACATCATAAACAAGTATAGATTTATCGTTAGCAACTTCTACTTCTAAAGGTACATGCAATTTTTCAACCACAAATGAAGGGTGCTTAACAAAATCAATTGAGACAAATGACCTATTAGCACCCGTATCAAATAATACACGTGCAGGCAACGAATTAATCGGAAAAGTACCTGACACGACGTTGGGGTCAATCTTGGCCTCATCGGCCGTTAGCTGGAATGCCCTTCCGGTGGCCCGCGGAATTTCAGTTTTTCCCCCAGTCCTTGACCCCTCTCCCATCAATTTTGGGCAGTTCGGCTTCTTATGACCCGTCTGATAGCAGTTGAAGCATCTAACTACCTCAGAGGGGCAATTGGAGACAAGGTGGCCCTTTTTGCCACAATTTAAACATGGTCGATCCTTGAAAAGGCACTCGCCCGGATGCCCTCTCCCACAAATCTTGCATTTGGAATTTCCCCCCTTGAACTCTTTCTTCTTGGGAGATTCCCCCGTTTTCTGCTTCTTTGGGGGGTTTGATTGTGCCTCATTAGGCCCTCTCCTTTCACGGGCTTCTTCCCTTCGGGTGATATCAAGTTCCCGAGCCCTCGCTGCGTTAATCATTTCTTCCACTGTGGTGAAACTCGACAGTGGTACAAAGTCCTTAATCGTGGACTTGAGCATGTTCCTATAGAAGAACATCCTAGCCCCTTCGGTAGGTAACACATCCGTACAAAACCTGACCCGATCAAGGTAGATCCCAGTGATTTGATCTACCGTTTGGTCATCACTTTGCTCCAATTTGAGAAACTCCTGCTTGAGTTTGTTCACCATTGCCTTCGGGCAATGATGTTCAGTAAAGATTTCTTTGAATTCGGGCCACGTTAGTGCATTAATTGCAACATCCCCTTTTTCTTGGGCCTTTGCATCCCACCAATCTTTCGCCCGGTCCCGAAGTAAACCCGTGGCATAACTCACTTGATCATCTTCTTCACAATGGGTCCGGCGGAATACACCCTCCACGTTGGTGATCCACCGATGGCAAGCAATAGGATCCACCTCACCCGAATAGTGAGGGGGTTTGCAAGCCATGAACTTGTTAAAAGAACAACGTTTCTTTGTCTTTTCGGGCTCCCCTCGATTTAGAAGAACCCCCTTTAGCTCATCAAATTTTTCATTCATGGTCTTAAGAAGATCCTCTTGGATCTTGTGCACGTATTCCGGGAGGGCGGCATCAATAGCCCTCCCGACTTCTTCAGCAATTCGGGCGTTAAGGGCCTCGTTTCTCTGCTCCTCGGTCAAGCCGTCCCCAACTTGGTTCGTCATGACACTACAGAGTTTAATTCAACCAGTTAGTTCATATATCAATTCCCCTTGCCTATAGCAGGGTTGTTATGGACTCCCCTCGGCAAGTTCCAAGGGTGTCACACATAAGGTCATGGGTTTATAACAATTTACATAACCCATCTTAAACTATTCATGCGTCTCCCGCATCTTTGGTTCCGGTGCAATTCACCATCCCTTACACGATCTGAAATTACCAAGTTGTGCATCAACTATGCACCCTTAGTTACCATCCGTATCACACACACTAGAACTATAATCATACATCTATTTAGAGATTTAACACGTACCCGGATCTCCGCGGAAGCTCGAACCGAACTCTTAGCCATTATCTCGAGCACGGGTTTGAGTTCAAGAGTCGAATTACACTCGAATCCCTCAAACCTCGGCTCTGATACCAACTTGTAACGACGCAATTTATTTTTACTATTTCGTTAACGATTATTTAACTTGAAAAGTGGTCCCAGAAAATTTCGTTCGAGTTTAACGGTTTGTAACATCAACACTTGCATAGGAAACCATTTACAAAACCCAGTGAGTGATAAATACAAGTTAACACTAGTTCGATTATCTTCAAAAGTTGGCTACGTTAAGCCATGATCATCAAAAGAGGTGGCAATTCGAGTGTTCGGTTCGTCTTGAGCTCGAGGAGACCCGCGTCTACATAGTACTTTTACCTGCGTGCCACTTCACACCATTAGTACGTAACATCTAGATAAGTTAAAGCATCAATTAAGCTTCAAAACATAAGGAAATTCTCAAAAGGTTAACAATCCCACCGTAAGCTACGCTGGCCACCGTAGCTTACGGTGGCCACAGCTAGCTTACGGTGGCAGCATGCTGTACTACGGCGGCACCCAAGCTGCAGGGCCACCGTAGCTTACGGTGGCACCGTAAGCTACGGTGGTACCTGCACTTTGGTACCCCGTTTTGGTTACTTCTTTCGCTTGACCACCCAGATTCGTTTCCCACCAGTTCTCAAGTTACCAATACATATTTTGAGCTCTATAACGTGTTAGAACTCTTATTTTTAGACACGGACTATGTACCCATCGTTACCTTGTCCCCACGTTACCCGTTGACCCGTTAAGAGCCAACCCGGTTCCCCAATCATTCAACATGGCAATACAACCAACATTGGACCTTATATTATGACATAATGACAGTAAGCCAGATTTTGCTACATCTCTAACCTTAAATGTCCCATAAGTTTCAATAACTCCTAAGGAGCATTTCCACACGACCCTTTCTCGTCACCTATGTATGGGCTCTAAAACCCCAATGAGGATAGGGCATCCTACTTTCGGATTTAGTCAATCTTGCCGGCCACCAAGGGCTCGGTTAGCCCTAGGGGCACTCTCGGATCAGTTATCCGATGGCTAGAGGTTTATGGCGTGTAGGCTAATCAACCCAATATGGTTGACTATACCACCACCTTCTCCCCTCCATGAGTAAAACCAATTGTTCCCTCATAAGACGGGGAGTTATTCCTTTATCCCCTGCGTGGTACACAACCAATAGCGAAACAATTATTGTTGTTACGTACTAGTATAACGAACGAGGGGTACGTTACCTCGATTGCTTGACGATCCACCACCACTAGCGTGTGCTTGGTTGCCTCCTTCAAAGCCTTGATTGCCTATATGGTCATTAACTAGTCAAGACCCATATTCATAACGTATAATTTCTCAATTATGGCATCAACTACACATTAGCACCCAATCGTGGTGACATCAACAAGTTTCACGAATCTAACAATCATGCTAGACCTCAATTCACACAAAGTTTACCATTCAAGCCTTTTACTTAAATTTCATGCTTTTACCATTATATACTCAATTTCATCATGAGATTACTTCTATATGATCTCTATGGTTTCCTAACCATCATACATGGAGATTTCTTCAATTATGGTCAAGAATTTTCACACAAGCATTTCATCAAACACCTTGTATGCATAATTTTATGTTGTTAGCCTTAGCTTGTTTCTCATGCTTACTAGTTACCATCTCACTTCCACTAAGTGAGATTCAAGTTCCATACTCATTATAACACACAATTTTCACAGGAAAATCAACACACGCACACAATTTAGACAATTGGCTAAGAATCCCACATTTGGGTCTTTCGCAAATTATGGGCTAGTCACCAAGTTTGGTGGTCAACCCACCCAATTCATTGTCTACATAGAATCTAGGGTACAAGAAACATCTCAATTGCAACATATAACAAGCATTACCCTCCAATTTCATGATTCACACAAGGATTCACAAGTTCCTACACATGCATCTAAGTAGGGGTTTCACTTACTTGATTGAATAGATAGTAGGATTCAAGGATTGCTCTTCCTAATCCACACACATGCATAGAAATCGCAGGTTGCAAGAGGAGGAGGGCCAGATTTCGATTTCAAGGGTGTGGGGAGCGCTGGGTTCGACCAACAAGAGGAGAATGTCGATCTCCTCTTGTTTCCAGCTTTTCTCTAGACTTAATTTTCCTAAATTGCAACTTTAGTCCCTCCACTTCTCATTCTTTTCAATTATTAACATAAAATGACTAATTTCACATGTAACCCTCACATTATAACTTATTTATGCAAGGTTCTAACAAATATAAGTTTCTATTAAACCCCAAGTTAAGTTTACACAAAATTTAATGGAATTCAAAATTACGGAATTCGGGTTGTTACATAAACACATCTCCGCTGTAACATGCGAACCGATAAAACATTTACAAACAAATATAACCTAAATATAGAGCTTAATCAACTTGGGTAAGGATCCTGCAAAAACTCTTTTTTTTTCGAAAACCTAAAAACTAACACTAAAACCTTCATAACTTTTACATAAGTTAATATTTTTCTATGAAATTTGCACGAGAAATCTTAAAATTCTATTGTCTTTGATTCTGAAAAAAAAAATTAATATTTCGAAAAAAAAAATTAGTGCACATGTGTATTATTAGTGCACATGTGCACCATTTTCATTAGTATTACACAAATGAGAATTGTCATGCGAAAACATATTGTTTAGGTTAAAAACATTTTAAAAAACTAAAATATTCATAGAACTAATGATAATTTTACATATGCACTATAACTATTAGTTATAGTGCACATGTGTAGCATAAAATTTAAAAAAATTTAAAACGTTTTAATATATTTTCAGAGTTAAAGATAACACAATTATAAGATTTATGGTGCAATTTCTCTTTTAAAATATTAATGTATACGACACATATAAAGTGCTTTTTTATTAGTGCACATGTGCACTAATAAAAAACCACGAAAAACTAACAAAATTAGAACGTATTTGATGCGATTTTTCTAAAAAAAACATTAACGCATACTATATGTATAAGTTTTATTATTAGTGCACATGTGCACAAATATAAAAACGACGAGACGTTAAAGTTTTTTTTTAAATTTTTTCCATAATTAAAAAACTCATAATTCTAAGGTTTTTGGTGCAAATTTTTAAAAAAAAATATGATTGTATGAAAAAGTTATGAAGGTTTTAGTATTAGTTTTTAGGTTTTCGCAAAAAGATGTGGTTTTTACATGATCCTTACCCTAATCAACTTACCTTAACCTTAGACTCGGTTTTAGTTTCACAAGCCTATATGACGAAAGTTTGATGAGGGAGCTAGACCACATTAGAGTAAGAATAGTAAGAATAGAGCTCGAGTCAAGTTCAAGCTCGAGTAACTTAACAATGTTCACCTTGTTTACATCCTTAGTTACATATACGTAATAGTATTTGCTCGTCACATATCGCTTGAAAAAGCTCGATTAAAATCGAGTTCAATTCTTACTTTCGAGTGAACGGTTTGAATACCAAAAGGACATTAAACAAATATCATATCTAGTGTTTTAAGGTGAACTTTGTTTTAAACTAAACTAATACTACAACTACTAAACTCCAAACTTCACATAACTCTAACCAACTTCTGCTACAAACATTTCTCCAATGACCCCTGCAAAACCACACAAAAGATTACAATCTCATTCACAAATCATAACTCAAGTATTCTTGGATGTATTGCAGCATTGTACAATTAATCAAAGTAATCCATGTTTGACTTTCATGGGTCAACTGACTTGTTCTTGATTTCAAAATTGGCAAGGATTTTTTTACCATTTTAGCAAAAGTTTGTTAATCTACATTGAACTATATAAGGGCTGCCAAAGTAGCAACGATTTGTGGACGAAAAGCTAAAAATTTTACGTTAAGTGCGAATAAATAAAATAGTAGATTTGACTCGGAGCAGTAAAAGAGTATACTTTCTTACCAAAAGTTTCCATGTAGATCCTGACAAGAGGCGAACCATCGTCACAATCTTTGTAAAAAACCATCACTAGATCGACACCATTGATGAACTGCCCTTTCCTATCAAATCAAACGAATGTTTCAGTTAAAGAAACCAGAAACCATAAACAAAAAGCGCGATTTTAACCATGTTCCATAGAGATGACTTACATTAGTACAACTCCCACCTACTTTCGTGTTAACAACCGGCCCTATTGGATGCATTCGATCCTCGCCATTTGGACCGTTACTTCCCTCGGTCAATGAGAAACCGAAGAGCCTGCAACTGTTGGGAGAAGTCAAAACTGGCTCTTCCAGTTGACTTTTCAATGGACCAAAGAAATCTTGAAAGTTATGACCACCCAAAGGTAGGGGATAAGTGCTGGGAGCTTGACTGATTGCTTGCTGGAACCGTAAAACAGACGAAGGCGAAGATGATGATGACGGGTGAGTGTGAGTCCATGCTCTTTCGCCATATTGTGGATTTGAACTTATTTCTTGACCTTGCAAAACCCTATTGAATCTTAAAGATTCACCAAAGCTTACACTTGTTTGGTTTCTGATATCATTCCCTTGTGGAGATACCTCAGAAGAACGGTAAAAACCGTATATTTCTTGACCTTGCAAGACCTTGTGGAATTGCATTGATTCCGCGAAGTCTGATGCTCCCGTTGACCTCCCTGCAACAAAAAACATAAAAAGTCAGGATCTTTAACAGTCTTTCCAATCAAACAACAGATGTTCTAAGTTCTAACAAAACAAAGCAAAATACCCGCCTTTTAGAACCGAAAAACATAAAAAGTCAGGATCTTTAACAGTTTTTTCAATCAAACAACAGATGTTCTAACAAAACAAAGCAAAATACTCGCCTTTTAGAACCGAAAAATCAGTCCGTGTCCTCTTCATTAAGGGTGACATGAAGTTTCCTGTATCTGAAACCGAACCAAATCGCTCAATCTCCCATGGAGAAACTCTACTTTGCCTGGTTATTTCCTCACAGTCCCACTGCACCTGAAAATATGATCACAAAACTATTTATGCATTTGACTAGCAGCCATAAGGTAGCTTCATAATTTCATTTTCATACCATTAGGCACCTCCATTTCGATCCTGGCCACCTTGCAGGATCGATATCGCTGCACCCCATTATGATTCCAGTAGACCTGTTGAAAAGAAACCAAGTTGCTTAATTGTTAATGCATTATGCAAATTGGGCCATATTTAAAGGCTTTGAAAACTGAAAGTAGAAACCATGGAATTTGTCGAACCTTCGGTCTCCTGTGTCTTCTGCTTCGATGCGGGTTGTGAAGCTCATTCCAGGAGGGAATGATACTGCAAGAGTCTTTAGAAACCGGTTAACAGGAACTATGAACTCTGATGAGCCACCCCTGGAGTTCATGGTTGAAGTTAAGAGGGTAAAAATGTCATTTTGCTAACAGTCAAGGGCAGTTTTTTTTTTTTAACGACAACTCACACACCCATCTATAGTTAGTTACCTCGGATTGTAACAGACGCTGAATGCGCTTCTTCGAGATATAGATTTGACCACATTGGAAAAGTCAAAGTCGTTTGACTTTTGACCAAGAAATGGCGGTAAACTAGTAGCGACTCGCACTTGTGTGGCTCGTCGGATCCCTAACCTTAGCACCCCATCATCACCTCTGAGAAAATACGAAATTGTTAGAACAAGGTTGTAAAATGACTAAAATACCCTTCAGTTTTGTAAACGAGTCAAACTTAGCTTAGCTTGGGCTCGACTTATTTATTTGACTACCTTAGAAAAAGAACTGCGTCTCCGCATACAAGCTTCTTCTTGTTAATAAAAGCACTCCAACCGGTTGTAAGCAAATGCCTCCGAGGTTGTCCTGCTCAAGTGTAAAATGACTTAAATACCCTTGATAAAACATAGAAACCTTTCAGACCGAAACTGAAGACTTGACTTTTCGACTTATACCTCTGTAGATATGTCGGAATCTCCAATCCGTCCCGTGAAGATCTTTAGCTACAAGCTCTTGTGAAGGTCTTTGTTGTTTATAATCCTACCATAAACAATTATAATATAAAATAAGAAAAATTTATAAAAAAAAATAAAAAATAAAAAAACTTTATGTAAACAAAGAATCTCAGCTCCCCTTTAACCTTCACTCATAAAAGACCGGTCACTCCAACCAGTTCGTGTTCAACCCATGTCATCTGAACTGGTTGGAGGGCATGTTCCCGACCAGGTGGTGGTCCCACCACCCGATCGGGTGAGACTTATATAACTATAGACATTAGGCCTTACAAGGGGCGGAAAACAGTCCTCAGCAGCCCTTCGTGGGACTGAAAATCCGCCATGGGTACTAGTATCAGAGGCGGTTAGCGTCTTGCAAAACATATGTGGAGTCGTCGTTTTCTCCACGACCCCATTGTCATCTTCATTGTATTCAACCCCAACTCCGCCTTCACGCCATTTCCGCTCCAACTGTTTCATTTCACCCACCAAAATGCATCAAAAAAAAAAGCCATTTGGACCATCATTAAACAAGATTCAACTGATACTAGATCAAGAAAGCTAAATTCTAAAATCATTAAGCAGAACTTTTAGTCGAAGAGTTATCATAAGTCTCTTTTCTCACGGATTACAACTAACGGGTCCAACTCATACGTACTTTTATTATAAAAAAAATCCAACTTTTATAAAACCGGACCATAACAACAATGAAAAACTTAAAGATCCTTTAATACTTGCAAAAAAAAGAAAAAAAAACCTAAGTATTTAATCGAATTCGATACTTATGTTTCTGCTTTCCACTTTCACATCTTGTTTTCCAAATGCAACATGTATAGATCAATTTTTTTAACTAAGTTAAAAATATCATGACGTTTTTTATGCACAAAAATTCGATTTTTAGTAAAAACTGTTTTTTTACCCCGCCACCTATTCGGCAGGTCTATTCAACTGTCAGTGGATGCTTTTTGACTCGTATAGTTCCTGCGGTAATCTTGAAATTAAAATTATAAAGAAAATAAAAAATAAAAAAAACAAACCTGAGGATCTTGAATCAATGAAACTTGAGCATAAACATCATCAGTCCCAACTTCAGCCTAATTTCACAAAATTTAAAAAAATTAATCACCTGATAATAAATAAATTTAACCTTAAAAGTTTAAAAAAAAAATCTGTAAGAAAAAACAATAATCCAACTTTGTTATAATTTGATTCTTCATAAATACATAATATAAATGACAAGTTAAAAAAAATAAAAATTAAAAAACATAAAAAAAACTTACATGAAGCTTAACATCAATAACACGGCAGAAAACATGCGGCGGCGGGACGGCGACCTCGCCGGCGGCGAGACACTCATCGCCGGCGGCGGAGTGAAGCTGTTGATGCTGTTCCAGGTGCCCCTGAGTGCAGTAAACGACGCCGTTTCCTTTCCTCGGTAAACATATCGAGGGCCCCGCACACGCGCGCCAAAGCTCCAAGCAGCACTCCACCGGCGCCGGCGCCGGCGGTAACAACTCCGACGCCGACGAAGACGACGAAACCGTTAACGAAACGTCTTCGTCGTCTTCGTTCACGGTGTTGAGATCAAACAAACCACAAATCATCTCGAAAATAATTCAAGAAACAAGAAATATCAAGAAATATCAAGAAAAATCAAGAAAGTGTGTTTAATAGAAGCAAAGAATTCAAGAAAGAAAGAAAGGGATGATGGGTTTCTAGTTTGCTGTTTCTAAGACTAAAATAAAGCGAAATTTGACATCAAAATCACATCTTTTGATGAGGGGTGTGATTGAATTCAAGAAAAATCATCTCCAAGTTAATTCAAGAAAATTCAAGAAAGTGTGTTTAATAGAAGCAAAGAATTCAAGAAAGAAAGAAGGGGATGATGGGTTTCTAGTTTGCTGTTTCTCTCACTAAAATATAGCGAAATTTGGCATCAAAATCACATCTTTTAATGAGGGGTGTGATTAAATTCAAGAAAAATCATCTCCAACTTAATTCAAGAAAATTCAAGAAAAATGAAGAAAGTGTGTTTAACAGATAGAAAGAATTCAAGAAAGAAAGAAAGGGATGATGGGTTTCTTGTTTTCTTGTTTCTCTCTCTAAAATAAGGCGAAATTTGACAACAAAATCACATCTTTTGATGAGGGGAGTGATTGAATTGGGGTCTTTAATCGTTTCTGCAAAAGTTGCAGGTGTGTGAGGGAGGAGAGAGAAAGAGAGGGAAAAAAGGTGATGGGTGCCGGTGACGCCCTGTAATTCCGGGAGGGTGCCAATTATGTCTGCTTTCCTGTTCAAGAAAATCTCTCAAATGTCGTCGTGTTTCTTGTTAGCATACACACAAACCCATGGAGATTCATATATTAAAGACTTTTTTTTATTGTTTTTAAACAATTGGAATTTTTACGAACGTTTTTTTATAAAAAATGTGTTGACCTCGGTACTCATGAGAAAAAGTACGAGTACATAATATATAATATACGTCTATGTTTGTAATATTTATCTAAAACCCTTACATTTGTAATGGTTTTAGATTTTAAATCAATAAAAAATACGTTAGTTAGCTTTTTCTTGTTTTAATGAGTAAAATAAACTAAAAAAAATATGGTACTAACCGGTTTATAATTGGTTATTACTAATAACCAATTAGGTTAATAACTAGAACCGGTTAGACCGGTTAGTATTTTCCCTTTTATTAAAGGTTAGTAACGTAACTGTTATTAGCATAACTGGTTACTGTCAATAACCGATTGTTTCATAACCGGTTAGGCTACTAACCGGTTATTGAAAATAACCGATATTTGCACCTCTAGTGCTGGGGAGAAATTTAAATGGTTATGTAACGTGTCACACATTCATACAATCAATGTGCAACATGAATTAGACATGACCCCTTCTAGAATGTACACGCGTGCTAACTTCATCCTGACTAAGGAAAACCCTAAGGTGGCGTTTGGTTCACGGAATGTAATGTAATTGGAACTGTAAAGTATTTCTTTTAAAGTTGTGCTTAAGTTGGGTAAGGAATGAGTTTGAAATACAATGAATTCCTTTAATCAATGGAATTTAGAAATCCTTCACTTTAACGAAGGAAAGTTACATGACCCCAAATTCCATTGATTAAAGGAATTCATTGTATTTCAAACCTCCTCCTTACCCAACTTAAGCACAACTTTAAAAAGAAAACATTACAATTCCAATTACATTACATTCCGTGAACCAAACGCCACCTAAGTCTCATTCAGCTATAAATACCAACGCATTGAGGTACTCATCTTTTATGATCAAGTTAATTATTGATTCTCACGCTGGAATGTTGTTATAGGCACAATTCCCTCCCTATGATGCCTTAATGCGTTGATACTTGTGCAGGTTCGTTCCCACTACTCCAATTTGTGTTATCGTTCGATTTATTGCTCCAGTTACATTCAGATCCATACGTGGTGGTTCGAAGAACATATTAAAGATCCAATTCGATTGGATCAACTCGATCGAATTTGATTTCTACACATGTAGTTGAAAACCGCTAAATAGGAGTTGTAATTTATAAAATTATCAACAAAACACTAAATAGCAAGGTTTATGTTAATCTAGTTAATAAACCATGGTGTTTATTTTAACCTAGTTAACCGTTTTAGTTCAATAGGTTGTCCGAAAATCCATTTAAATTAAGAATGAAAATATATAAATATTTACAAGGTTTGGCTAGTTTTTTGATTACAACTCATTTACAAATATCAACTATTTTACTCGTTTAGATAAATCGGTTACATTGGTCGTGTTTGATATACACAGATTTAAATGCACCGGGCAAAGGCTGATATCTTTAACATAAACAAATATATACGTCATGTTTGGGTTTTTCATTTCGACCGTTAAACTTTTAACTTGTCAATCCATCAACCCAAGATGATTAAGACCCGCTATAGCTCTTAAAAGAGTCATAAGTTTATAGAACGTTGCCAAAGCTATAAGCCTATATATAACCCTAACCATTAATTATATGTTAGTATTAATTGTTCATGATAATGATGTTACATTTTTTAATGAAAACACCACTTGCGTAGAATAACAAAGTACATTGAGTTGTCATACGTCTTCATCGTATTTGTAAGTTGTAAGAAGATGAAACTGTTCATACAAGAACTATCACTACTCCTAGTTGTTACAAAGACCTTTCACCATCGATACCGAATTTCAACATTTATGAATACCAATTTGAGTATATATATTCGTATATGTATCCATCTAAAAATATGTAGACCAAAACTTAATAAGACAACAAACAAACATATATATTTGGTAACTAGGTTAGTAACTCGTGTATTACACGGGTTGAGTTCATAATATTAGATACATATAAAAAATAAAAAAAAACACGGTTAAATATCAAATTTATTATGCTTGACAAATTGTTTATTAGTTTTCTTAAATAATCAAATTATTAAGTAAATTTATCAAATTTACATTAAGTTTGTCAACTTTTTTTTAAATGAAAATTTAGTTTTGATAAAATTGGTAATTATACTTAATTGATAATCTAATAAATTGATATTTGTATGTGAGTTTGACATGTGGCAATGCTTATGTGGACATCATAGAAATGAGACATGTGACACCATTTTAGTGTTTTATTAGGATTAAAGATTAAAGATAAAGATTAAAGATACATCACTAATATAATAATTCTTTTAATGGCAAATAACTTTAAAAACATATAATGTCACGGTATCCGTTCATAAAATTGACAATGATGTCTCCATCTACCATCTAAACTCTTTTGGGTTCTTAAATGTCTAGTGAGTTAGGTAATATAAGTAAATTTACAATAGATTGGAATCTTGGATAATGTGAGGATGATTTGTACTAGTGTTTAAATCTTTTTCATAATACCTACTATAAATAACTAATGTTTTAAATACTAATAGGATTGTCTCTCTTAGGGTTGCGTCGGGATGAATGATCTAATTTGCAGCGACGAAGACGAGTCATAAATATCAAAACGTAGATAAAAACATCATGACAGGATCTAAGCATAGACGTAACAGTGAAACAAACGTGTTAAATGAAAACTGAAGTGTTAAAAACCACAAACAAAAAGAAAAAACACAAAAAAAAGTAAAATGGGCAATCAAGTAGACACCACCCCTTAATATAAGGGCATCTGGTATAAATGATGTGATTGTGTGGTGTTATCATGCCACATAGGCGATGATTGGATAACACCAAGTGTGGTATACATGGTGTGATGTGGTGTGTGGTATTGGTGTTGAGTTATTTTTTTTATTAATTTAAACAAAAGAAATTAAAAAAATACATGTCATTATGTGATTGGATGAAAACCCTTACCTTTCTCCCCTCCACTCTCCTCCACGCCCTTAAAATCTCCACAGAAATGGATCACACCAAGCTTCAACACCATAGAGGGGTGGTCATCACGCCATGAAGGAGACGTGATTCCTTCACAACGCCACTTTCACGCACCCATACCGGGTGCTCTAGGGGTGGGCGGTGTGGGTGGTTAATTTTTTCGGCAAGTGAAGATTCGGCAAAGAAAAAAGTCGGCAAGTGACATGTACCCACACCATGCCTTCGCCATGTGTGGATTTCGGCAACCAAATTCCACAAAACGGCAATTAAATGCCGAGAATTGCCGAGAGTTTTACCATATACTTTTTCCCACCCAACTATTCAACTTATCCCACATAACTTATCTCACCCATACCATTCCAAAAAACAAAAAAAAAACATACACTTTTTTTTCTCTCCTTTGTCACTCATCCTAAAAAATTTATCCCCTCATGACCGCCACCCTAACAATAGAAAAGAAAGACTTTTTCCCTAGCACACATGTAACGAGACAACTTCAAAGTTAATAACCCTTTTATCCCTTAACCTTTTTCTTTTCCTTTAGGTGGTATATTAAAAATACCAACTTAACCTTTTTTGTTTTTTTTTTCTTTTTTTTTCTACTTCACTAGAATAAGATTTTCTTTTTTTTTCTTATTCTTCTAAATTTATAAAGCTTTTTATGTTTTTAAATAAACATGATAAGTTTAGCAAATAAATTTGTGTGATAATAATGACGTTATGTAATATAACTTTTAGATTATACGTTTAATACTTTCAACGTTCAATCCCAGCGCCAACGGATATGTTGCAAATCTTGTTTTTTTATATTAAAGAACCATGTGTAGGTCACGTGGATGGACCACAATTTAGTGAAGAGCTTTTAGTAGGGTACCAAATAGGCAAAAGAAGTCAAGGAAAATGTCATTTTCAATAGTAAAGGGACCAATAGGAGATTTGTAGGGAACCCGGACAAAACGGGTTGCACCTAAATATCCACATTTACTCCGGTTCACCCTTTTATCCACCTCATCTTGTCCTTCCATTTCAACAAATTATTATATATTTTTATTCTAAATTAAGTGAATAAATTGCAAACATGAATCGTTTTAAGAAACATATGTGTTTAGTGATAATAAAATCTTTTTTTTTAACAACAAACATTTGGTTATCCGGGAGTCTCATTATGGCAAACGATGTTACTCATGACACGCTGCTATCACAGTTATTACGAGTAACCAGAACCCTCAATGTTGCACGTTCATCACAGAGGAAACCCACCGCCAAAGGCTCACTGTGGTAAAACCTCTGACCCACATCTATAATATTTTTATATTTTTGTGTCAAGTGAAATCTGAACCCCTGACTTTTTAATTAAAAGGTAAAGGGGTATCCACTCCACCAAATAATGGTGGACAGTGATAATAAATTCTAAATCTAGTTATTACACTCGTTTTGTGAGATATCCATCTATACTTGTTATATAAATACAAATACTTTATTTATTAATCAACATTAAAAAACTAAACAACAGAGATAATTTTAAAAAACACATCGGATAGCAAGAAACTAGAAAGTGGACTTTGAATAAACTCAGTGTAACTAGATTTATATTTACATTTTCTACTAAAAAACAATTTTAATAATATGATACGTCCCTATAACACGTAGGATCAAATGCAAACCTATTTTATCATACAAACCATAAGAATCGATAAATTTGGCACTTTGGACTGTTGATTTTTTTTCAAGAAATATAAATTCTATAAACTTTATAAACTAAAATAACTTTCATATATTTATATTTTTTTATAAAAGTTACATAATAAAACCAAGCATAATAACTTTTATCGTTAATATATGTATGTTAATATATGTATAAAATTCTATAATTTCTATAAAATAATACATTTTTTAAAAAAGTTTACAAAGACATCTTATACAACAGTGCCATTGTAAAAAAAATATAATGCTATTTATCATTTTTATATAAGTATATTTTATAAGAATATAACACTATTATTATACTATTATTATAGTATTATTGTAAATATTATACTCACTCAACCTTAGACTTTTATTTTGTAATCTATTTTTTTATTATTATTAAGAACTGTAAATAATAAAACTAAATAACATAACATTACTTACAAATAATAATATACATAAAAACATCAAAAAAATACCTAACTTAAAAACATTAAAGTACCTAAAATACATCAAATGTCTTATCTTTTTGGGAAAATTGAATTTAAATAATATGAATCAACAAATCTGGCACTTGGACTGTTGTTTTTTTTTTTCAAGAAATATAAATTCTATTAACATTATAAACTAAAATAACTTTCATATATTTATATTTTTTTATAAAAGTTACATAAAAAAATCAAGCATAATAACTTTTATTAGTAATATATGTATAAAATTCTATAATTTCTATAAAAATAATACATTTTTTTAAAAAGTTTACAAAGACATGTTATACAACAGTGCCATTGTAAAAAAACATAATGCTATTTATCATTTTTATGTAAGTATATTTTATAAGAATATAACACTGTTATTATAGTATTATTGTAAATATTATACTCACTCAACCTTAGACTTTTATTTTATAATCTATTTTTTTATTATTAAGAACTGTAAATAATAAAACTAAATAACATAACATTACTTACAAATAATAATATACATAAAAACATCAAAAAAATACCTAACTTAAAAACATTAAAGTACCTAAAATACATCAACTGTCTTATCTTTTTGTAATCGTCTCCCTTATTTTTCCGTCGATATTCAAAGGTTTAGTGATTGGTGTGGCTAGCGTTTGAAGATCTGTAGAAATTTGTTTACTTTTTACCTATACGTATGGAAAGAAGGGGTGAGATGAAATAACAGTAAAGTTTTTATCATGTGACCTAGAGCTAGAGCTGGTATGTTCGAATCATCGAAACATTCTCTAATAAGTAAATATATTTTTCATTAGACAAAATTAATCATTATATTTATATATCATGTTTCTTTCACTTTTAAACTTTCCAAAAATTAGAAAAATAAGTGGTATAATTTTATTACATCATAATATATAGATCCTGAATTTATACATCTCCTTTTTTACATATACATAAAACACACTTTATCTTTACCATTTACGTAAATGATCTCTATATGTATATATGTATTCTGTGGAGTGTGATGGGGGAGAGTCAAAGTAGTTCTCTCAATTACCTTTTTGTTTTAACAAGTTTCACTCAATTACCTAAATGGCTAAACGTGTAACGTGTTTGTTTTGACATATATTTTCCCTAAAGGGCAACATTCAAACGTCAAAATCTAGCCCCATATTACCCTTTAATCTCCTTGGATAATTTGAAGCTTCATTTTGTCTTGACTTCCAAAGGTGTTATGGTCTAGTTCCCTAGATTTTGACATAGTTAGTTTCTATACCAAACTGGCTGGTAATTAAGTTTTACACTTTTACTCACTCAACTATCCTTATTTTATGTTCATTTTTACCGCTACATGTGAAAAAAAAATGGTGATATGGAGTAATGGTAAAGTTTTTATCATTTGAATCATCAAAACATTCTATTGCAATAAAATAAAGTAATGACTCGTTCCATTTCAATGTACGTGTTAGTAAACATGTCATCTTTTTCATTCTAACGTAATGACACACAGAGCCGCACCTGACTTCAAAAAAATTTAGGGCCTAGAGCTGGAGACCTGACTCTGGATGGTTAGCAACCGAATGAAAGTATTGTGGTTTAGAACATTAATATTCTTATGTATTTAGTTATTAAAAAGTGAGTTTAAGTGATATATTTATTATTTGAAAGAAAATTATTAAATTTATTTAATCTTTAGGATTAAAAAGATGATGTAACATGTAAAATAATTTTGGGTTTTATATTTTTAATGTATCTATCGAATTTAATTACATATCATTTATAGTCATTAATTTAACAACATCTCATCATAGATCAATTGGTAGTTACTTATTTTTTAATTTCTTTAGATATGTTACAATAGAAGTTTGAAACTTGTTATATACATTAGTTTTACTAAAACTTGGTTCTGAAATTTGTTCTAAAAAAATGTTGAGGCTAAGGATCAAACACGAGTCTTTTAGTTTCCACGTGCGACAACCCTTTAAGAATTTGAGACTTTTCCAATTAATCTACACGATGTTGTGTGAAAATTTATAACAAAATTATATATAATAGATAATCACATTAGAAAGGGCGAAGGCTCCACCCTTCTCTTGCTTAAGGCCGCCGCTGATAACACATTTCATTCAAATTTCTATTCATCTATATCAAACGCTATCTTAGTTTCAAACTGTTTACTTCAGTTAAGATTTACACAAAATATAATAAAACATCACGTGCTATACAAAAGAGAGACACGCAAACTACGTATACACATTAACACCATGTAGTTTGTGAATAAAATGTCTTTGGGATTTTGCCCCAATGGACACCGCTCTTACCTGTGTACCAAAGGTCACAGGTTCAAAAGTTGGGAACAACGATTTTAAGATGCAGGATCCATTTGATACCTGTTATTGCACTGGCTCCTCGGGGCTCCCTCAGTTAACGCGTGGGGAGTCCATGAGGGTTTTCTCCCCACCGACTAGGTCCAGAGTATCCAGTCCCGATAGTTGACGTGGGATTTTTTCCTGAACTGGCGTTGACCTTGGATATGATTAGGTGGGTGGTTTAAAAGGACCCCGTCAGTGATCCTAAACACATTGCCGTTAAAAAAGTTTGAGAATAAAATGTGTGATTTCTTATAAATTAAAGTGATTATTTTATATGTAAATCAGTTTTTTGTTTTTTTGTTTGTTAAATAAATAGAAGGAAAAGAAATGAATGAGGGGGTGTCAGAGTACAACTGTTTAGTAAGGCAGAAAGGAAAGTGAGGGCAGAAGAAAAAGGAAAAGGCAATGGTCACCACCCTTGTTTTATCATAATTTGCAGACAAACCCCTCGACTTTTACGCGAGTGCAATGGACCACCCATTTATTTTTTTTTTTTGAACGGCGAATTCATTAAACGGCCCGACAACTAGCAAGACGCTAGAAGCGGAAAAACAAAAGGGACATTACATGACAAAGTCGAAATCACACCAATTACTCCAACAAATGTTTTTCTCCCTACATCTATTAGAGATCCAAAGGAAGCTCGAGGCTTTAATATCGGAAAGAATCTTGTCAATACTAGTTTTCCTCCTGTTGAACACGGCATCGTTCCTAGCCTTCCATAAAATCCAACAAGCCGAGTGAATGATTGCTTGAACAACCAAAGCCTTTCCTTTGTCCCACTTCAGATTCGCCGCTACTTGAGTAAGATCTTTTATAGAAAAACATATGATTTCCGGAATGTTGAGCCAAGAGGAGATTTTTGACCATATTTCCAAAGCAATCCGACACCCCGTAAAAAGGTGTTCCGCAGATTCATTAGTCTCGAGACATAGCTGGCAAACAGGGGAGGAAATATGTATGTTTCTCTTCAGCAAACCGTCAAAGGTCGGTAGCCTACCGAGAAGAGCCCGCCACACCAAGAGATTAATTTTTCTAGGAACAAGTATGGGCCAAGACATGGGGGAGTGGGTTACCGCCCCAGTGGACTTAGCAAGAAGATATCTGATGGAGGAAGTGCTAAAAATCCCATCCGAAGCTTCCACCCAATTCCACCTAAGGTTTGAACACACCAGCAACTCCTTAAGCTTGATATTACGGTTATCAAGGAGCCTCTCAACCTTGACTATATTGAGCCAAACTCCCGAAAAGTTCCTATTCCGAGGCACCCACCCACTACCACAACCGTGAATACCGGCCACCACCTTCCTCCAAAGCGAATCCGGTTCGGTCAAAAATCTCCAAAACCATTTGACGAGGAGAGCGTAATTGATATTAGCCAAAGAATCGAGTCCGAGACCCCCCTCGTCTTTTGGTTTGCAAACAGCATCTTTGCCGACCCAATGTATTTTTTTGCCCCTCCCGTTTACATCTTCAAAACCACCCCAAAGAAAATTGAACCGAATGGCTTCAAGCTTCCTAAGAACTTTAACGGGAGCCTTGAAAAGTGAAAAATAATAAAGCGGAAGACTATCAAGGACCGACTCAATTAAAGTAAGCCTTCCCCCCATAGAAAGATGTTTAGCTTTCCACCTCGAGAGCCTAGCTTGAAAAATATCAACCACCGGTTTCCAAGCGTTGATCCTATTCATATTTTCTCCGACGATGAGACCCAAATACTTGAATGGGAATTTGCTACCATCGCAACCGCATAGATTAGCAAAATCTGTCACCTCCTCTGCCGATTTATTCACCCCAAAAAGCGCACACTTGTTTATATTTACCTTCAATCCGGAGGCAAGGAAGAAGCCTCTTAATATCCGGATCAAGTTTAGAGAATTCTGCCTAGACCAATTTCCAACGACGATGGCATCGTCAGCGTAAAGTAAGTGTGTGATATTCACATCCGATCGAGGGATATGAATGCCGTGGAAAATGCCAAGCGATCGAGCCTTAACCATCATACAATGAAAGGCTTCCATCACAATAATAAAGAGAAAAGGGGAAAGCGGATCCCCTTGTCTAAGGCCCCTAAAACATTGGAATTCCAAAGTCGGGGACCCATTAATGAGAACCGAGGCCCTTGAAGCCCGAAGACAACCGGAAATCCAATCTCTCCAACAAGCGGGGAAATTCATTTGGCCGAGGATGTTGTCAAGGAAAGCCCAACTCACCGAATCAAACGCCTTTTCAAAGTCAATTTTAAAAAGCATTAGCGGGGATTTATTCTTCCGAGCCCAAGAAACAACCTCATTAAGAATAAGAGGCCCGTCGATAATGTTCCTATTTGCCAAGAAACCCATCTGCGTGTCGGAAATGACTTTATGGAGAACAACTTTGATCCTATTCGCCAAGACTTTCGAAATGACCTTTTGGATGCAACCGATTAGGCTAATGGGGCGGTAGTCGTTCAAACAAAGAGGGTCATCAATCTTAGGAATAAGATGTATAAAAGATGAGCCACATCCTTTTCCAATCGAACCATCGGCGTGGAAGTGATTGAGAACCTCAACAAAATCCTTTTCAAGAAAACCCCAAAACCTTTTAATGAAAGCGAAATTGAAACCATCCGGCCCGGGGGCCTTATCGCTGCCGCACATCCAAACCGCGCTCTTAATCTCAACCTTAGAAAAGGGTTGGATAAGAAAAATACCATCCTCATGAGAGAGTTTTTTAATATCCTGACAAAGAAAAACAGGCCGAATAGGAAGCTCCTCTTCATATTTAGCTTTAAAAAAATTCCAAGCCACTTTCTTCATTTCAGCCGGATCAGTAACCCAGAGATTGTTGACTTCGAAACCGCTAATCCTCCCGAGACCCAAATTCTGATTAACAATACCGTGGAAAAAAGAAGAGTTTTCATCCCCGTCCACGGCCCATCGACATCGAGCCTTTTGTTTAAGATCTGACATTTTGGCTTCAATTAAATTCCCAAGCTCTTTCTTTTTTTCAGCCCAAGTAGCAGTTTCATGGGCAGAAAGAGTACGAGATTCGGCCATTTCATCGAAAAGGTTACAAGCAAAAGTGAGGTCATTGCATAGTTTATCCCTCTGGTCCCTTTTGTTTCTACTCCAGGTCTTAATAAATTCCTTTAATTTCCTTAGTTTCAAGGAAAGCACCACATCTGGTCTACCTTTTAAATTGTAGCTCTTTAAGCACTTGCCCACCAAATCCTCAAGATCACCACATTTCAACCATGAGGAGAAAAATCGAAAAGGAACAGGACCAAAGTCCATGGAGGAGCATTTAAGAACAAGCGGCGAGTGATCCGACCAAAGGCGCGGAAAAGCCGTGAGAGAGGCGTAGGGCCACCTGCACATAAAAGAAGAGCTAACGAAAATACGGTCAATTTTGCTAAACGACTTACCATTCCCGTGAGAGTAGGTGTATTTTAATCCTCCCATGTGATATTCGAGCAAGTTTGCATTATAAATAAAGTCGTTAAAGTGTGCGGCCCCGGACGGATGGAACCTAGAGTTAAGACGGTCATCCGGCACCCTAACTTCATTAAAATCTCCAGCAACGATCCACAGAGAATCGATATCGATGATTGCCTCGAGTTTAGCCCATAACCTCTTCTTGGCCGAATCTCCTTGAGGGGCATATACATTGATGATGTTTAACTGCTCAGCAACACCAATAACCCTTCCTTTGACAATGATAAAATTGTCATCCAAGATGATCGTCGAATGTTGGAAAACCGAAGGATTCCAAGAACAACCCAGCCCCCCAGATCGTCCAGAAGCATCAACCCAGATGTCCACAGACCCAGTTCTCCCCCAAAACTTTTTGAATGGAATTTTAGACCCATCCCTAAACTGGGTCTCTTGAAGGCAAATAAAATTAAATTTTTGAGCATATCTCATATCCTTGATCCACTTCGCCTTATTCCCATCCCCAGCCCCGCGGATATTAACAGAAAGTAAGTCCATTATACAACAAATTTCACGCCATTACCCATAATGATCCCCGATACTTGGTTCCTGTGGCCCTCCAAATCAATTCCGATGCACGCATTTACGCGGATCGTGTCCAGAACCTCGTCAGCGAGCGCGATATCATGCCGATCTTGAGAAGAAACCGACACATCAACAGGGTTAAGATGCCCATTATCGCAAGAGGAACCACCTAGGGGAGGACGGCCAGAAGCCCCTTTTTTCCGTTTTTTGATCTCCTTCCTTTTAGTCGCCAATTTCGGTAAGGAATTTAGGTTGATGCTCTGAGTGCTGGCACCCTCTTGAGAAGAAGAAAGAGAAATGCCAGGTTGCGTGACCACAGGAGGAGAAAAAGAAGGACTTTTGGACCTTCTCCGCTTGGAAGTCAAAGTAGAAAAAGGCCCAACAGGCCCAGACGAGAAATCCCCCATTTGATCCTGGCCCAAACTATTGGAGCATCTAGGTAGGCCCACATCCTGAGCAGGAGAGGGGCCGACATTCCCAGAAACCTCATCATTAACTTTTTCATGCGTGTCCTTGGTAATAGCTAAACCGCCGCCCTCCACAGGATCGGGAAGAACGCCCATCTTTTCCACTTCCTCTGACCCATCAGCTTCCTCCGGCGACACCGAGTTTTCCGGTGACCCCTCTGCTGATCCCGTTTCAGCAACGATGAAATCGGGCTCCCAATCATCTATGATCTCCACCACATCGCAGCAGAATCTTCTCCCCTTCCAGACCAGGGAAACCGAATCCTTTATCGGCACCCCACTACTGACCAGAACTCCGACACGATTCCATGAGAGGTTGCAGTCGCCGGGGTCAGCCTCCGATGCATGTACCACCTTGCCGAACAGCCTGCCCACAGAGTCGAATACCTCGGCGTCCCAAAGGTGGGGGGAACACCTCTAATGCACAACCAAGCAATTCTCTCCGGAGCTAGCGATTGTCCCGACCATTTTTCCAAATTCGAGAACCATTCCTTCCAAATGGTCGAATATTCCAGGAAGAGATCCGCCGCTTCCTTGTCCGGGAAGGTTAGAAGAACATATAACCCTCCGACGTATTTCGGTGAGCACGAGAGAACATCAATCAAGTTCGTTAACTTATGCATGTTGCAAAGGTGCCTGAAATCCTTTGCATGTCCAAGTAACACCTTATCTTCCCATTCACACATAGTAGGAAAAATCCTATCTCCTAAGTCAATGACCTTATGCTTTCCACCGTCAAGTTGCCCCTGAATGACAGAAGCGAAAGAACGGCCAGGAACCAGCGGCGCCGATTTGGCCCAGGACCCCGGCAAATGAGGCGTAGAGGCCTCACCCCCGTGTCTAGGGTTCCGCATCGGGGGTGGTTCATGGACAATACGAAGACCCTCCCTATTGAAACGCTCAAGATTAGCACTGATCCTCATGTTACCGATGCAAATCTTCCTCAACTTATCTTCCAAACTCCATTTATCTTTAACCCCTTCAAACTTGACAAAGCCAAAGACATCTCCGGCCCTACTTTTTCTCTTTGAAACGAAGACATCGACCACCTGCCCCAGTTTCGGCCCTACTTTTTCTCTTCCAAACTCCATTTATCTTTAACCCCTTCAAACTTATTTATTATTAAGTTTTCATCGTACTTTTGTCTTGTCAGTGGACCCACAACACAGATGTTCCTTACGCAGGCAACTGTTTTGATACTTTTGGCCTTCAAAATCTGTCCTTTTCTTTACTTGAATAAAGTTACTATGATGCCACTCTTACATAATCATCATAATCATAATCATAATAAAACACTAAGTCTTAAAGTATATGCATTTATATACTTTTGAAGTTATAAAAAAACTATTAACACATTAACACGAGTGTTGTCGTGAGATATCGTTGATATATGATATAGTTATCAAGATAAAACTCAATGCAAAGAAAACACAATTCAAGGAAGATTGCAAAACGTGATTAGACAAAAATAACAAGTGAAATGTAAATTAGGAAGAAGAGACAAAATATATTACTAGAATGGAAAGAATTAGAAAGTTGAAAAAGGAAAATAAAGGGAAGGAAAGATAGAAAATAAGGTAGAAAAAAACTAAAGTAAAAATGAAGAAAATAATAGTGAATGTGGGGAGCACAAAGCTTGAAATCTAGGATCAAATGGTTACACCATATTTGTTTTACCATTACACAAAATAGTATATGTGTTGTTTAACCTAGCTAAGTATACATATATAAACAATTTTATTTATTTTTTGGAAAAAATATGGCGGTAAAATGCGGCTAACTGGATTCAAAACCGGCTCTTGTCTGCATATGCTATGTATCATTAGCGGATTCACCTAGCTAGGATCCAGTGGAGTTCTAGACGCTCGATTTAAGTGGTAAATCCTTGAACCGGATGACTAAGGCATCCACAGTTTTTTTCGAGGCACCCAAAGTTGTTAAAATTGGTTTCTTTTTAGCTGTTTTTGACACCAAAGGCACCCAATGTTTGTGAAAATAGTTTCTTTTTAGCTGTTTTAGGCACCCAAGGTGTTTAAAGTTATCAAATTCCTGAATAAAAATAACTCATTTTAACGTTGTTTTTTTATTTATTTATGTTAGCTTTTACGTTTTTTTTTACACCCACTGAATAAATTTTCTGGATCCCCATTGCTCTACACATCAACACCAAACCAATGGAGGAGGATGTGAATAATTCTTGGTAAACACAAATTTATATAGAAACGATTTAATGCAAAATGTATATAGTATAACTAGATTATATTATCCGCATGTTGTCGCGGGATAATGCGGATACACAAAACAGTTACACTGCTAAAGCACAACGTAAAGAAAATAAAAATACAAAATGACTACGTAACGACGTTAAACAACAAAATTATCGTAAAGAAAAACATAAGTACAAAATCAATGTGAAACAACATTAAACAAAAAAAATAACAGGATGATACAATGTGACATCCAACCATTAAAGCTACGTGATATAATAAGATTACGTACTACTCATTAGAAGTTAGTAATTTGTTAATATAAAATAATCTCGGTGATATTACTATGTTCTTGGTTCTAGGAGGTAAAGAAAAGGGTGACTTGGGCTAGGCTACCCATGGAATTACTAGGCCCATAAGATATAAACGAAAATGTTGCCTGTTAGGCCGTTGGACCATGTTTTGCTAGCAAGGGCACAAACCTTTGGAAATATAACTATAACATGTTACAATCTTTTGATTACAAAGATCTCGATGCTAAATGTATGATAACTTCACCCTATAGCGCGCTATGAAGACAATACGGTTATGTTGCGTTTGACCTTTAGTTGATTGTCGTCTTTTGAACTCTCACGTAGAGCAGCAACCCGTTTTCTTCACAGCAGACACCTGATCATCTTTACTTCCAATATTAATCGTTTCTCCCTTTGGTACGGAAGATGGGTCATTCCCCATGCCAAGTGCCTTCCGGCTCATAACACGATAAATCTGAGATAGTAATTCTGTGAAAGCTTTTTCGACGTTTAACGCCTCAAGAGCCGATGTTTCCATAAAAAATACGCCCTCTCTTTCTGAAAAAGCCATGGCTTCTTCCGTCGAAACAGCTCGTAAGTGAGCTAGATCAGCCTTGTTTCCGGTGAGCATGACCACGATGGTTTGGTCCGTGTGATCTCGGAGCTCACTTAGCCATCGCTCCACGTTCTCAAATGTTACTTTTCGGGTGATATCATACACGATTAGGGCACCCACGGTTCCTCTATAGTACGCACTTGTGATGGCTCGGTATCTGAAATATAAGAAAGGCGAGATCGTATTACCATCAGCCGAATAAATATATTGGACTTGTTCTATATCGTATCATGTACTAATTATTATAGTCTAACCATAGGCGTCACGTCAATACCTGCTAGAGGTGTTAAATGGGTTGTGTTTGTAAATTAGCGGGTCAAACCCATCACAAACCCAAAATTAGTCGTGTTAGACGCATGAGCGTGAACATTATATGCATATTTACGGTTACTTTTGTGTTAATGAAAACAATCCGTAAAAAAAATTCAAAAAAAAGTGTGTAACCTAAAAAAATAACTATTTTATTTTTTTTAACATACAAACAATTAAAAATTATATATTTAACATAAACATTATAATATTTAGAAAACAATTATATTAAATTTGATGTTTATTTATTTTTGTTTCATGTTTTATATATTAACCTAAAGTACCTAATTTAAGTTGTTACTTAAAACACAACTTTCAAAAGGTACATACAAAATGAGTTAATCGGGTCAACTCGCAGAATGATGAGGTCGACACGATCTTGACCTATTTAGCTAAATTGTTCACAAGTTCGACAAGAAAAAGTTGTAAGCTCGTTTAGTCAACACGTAAATTCGGATTTAAAATGTAAGTTCCTTTTCAGATGATAAACAAATGGCAGCCCCAATACAGAGGAAAATAACTTAGAAAATTTGTCAAAATATTTGTATACATAAAGATCAAAATCATCTGCTAATCTCAATGTAAGCGATTAAAAAATGATACCTTTCTTGTCCAGCGGTATCCCATATTTGACCCTTGATGATCTTGCCCTCAACACTAATGCTGCGGGTGGCGAATTCAACACCGATGGTGGATTTGGAGTCAAGGCTGAATTCGTTCTTAGAAAACCGTGACAAAAGATTAGATTTACCAACACCTGAATCACCGATAAGAACAACCTTATACAAGTAATCGTAATCATCATCTGCAAATGACCCCATTTCCCTAAAAGAATTTGTGTGTTATGGTTGAAAGAGAGAGATGGAGATGGATGGGGAAACACAAGGTGCAAAAACATGGAAGAAGATTTGGTTTTGTTTTTATGATTTGGGACGTTAGAAATTTAGGGGAATGGAGAGGTGAATATGAAGTTTTTATATTCAAAGTCACCTAAGTTTCACTTTTTCTCGACGTATAAATAAACATGTTTTTAAAAATAAAATCGCAACACAAACCTTTTCCGGAACAATAAAATTTTGTTATTTATTGTATTATTATAGTAACTAACTAGTTTTATACTCGTTTGGTGAGCGGGTATTTGTTAGGGTATATACGGGAATCAAGTTGCACACACTGATCACGAGACACAGACTAACGCAAGAAAAGTAAGAACACGAGATTTACGTGGTTCGGTCTAAACTGACCTACGTCCACGGGCTAACTAGGAGTTATATATTATTTCTTTTGCTCAAATGAAAGTTTACATTTACACTGAAATAGATAGAAAGAAATTTAGGTCATCCTGTAATGGGCCGGGACCAACACTGTAGATGTGAACTGGGCCAACATACCCAACAATTCTCCCACTTGGTGGCCATTGACATCTTAAACTCTACCGGCCAACACCTTGTAATATTTGTAATCGTCTTTCATCATTTTAAAACTCCTAGTTGATCTGCATTCTCATCATTCATTCCTGAAGGCCAGTTGAAGCTACACACAACTTCAACTACTCTAAGGTAACAACCTTAGTCAACATGTCTGCTGATTTTTTTGTTCCTCTGATCTTCTCCAGCTTGAAACTGCCATCACTAATCAAATGTCTGATAAAGTGATATCTCAGCTGGATGTGCTTGGTCTTTCCATAGAACACATGGTTCTTGGCCAAGTGAATAGCGCTCTGACTGTCACTGTACAAAGAACAGTCCATCTGCTTCTTGCCAAGATCTTCCAGAAAATTCTTTAACCATATAAGCTCTTTGGCGGCTTCAGCCACTGCCATATACTCTGCTTCTGTGGTTGAGAGATCAATGCTTTTCTGCAATCCGGGCATCCAACTGATTGTCGTTTCTCCACTGAAAAAACATAACATGTTGTGCTTTTGAAAGAATTTTTGCACCCGCCCAAATTTGCATTAGTATACCCCTTTAAGAAGACGTTCTTCCCCTTAAAACACAATGCCATCTTTGAAGTCCCCTTCAAGTACCTCAATAGCCATTTAAGTGCTTCCCAATCTTCTCTCCCCGGACTGGACATAAACCGACTAACAACCCCCACAACATGTGTTATATCTGGCCTTGTACACATCGTATCATACATCAAACAACCAACTGCCGATGCATAAAGAACTTTAGCCATTTCTGCTATGTCTTCATCTGTCTTGGGTGACTGATCTTTAGAAAGCTTAAACTGACTGCCCAATGGAGTACTTCTGACTTTGGCATCTTTATGGCTGAATTTCTCTAACACTTTCCCGATGTACTTCCGGGATAGTGTCAAAGTTTAATCTTTCTGATTTCTGATAATGCTTATCCCGCGTATCTGTTTTGCAGGGCCTAGATCTTCATCTTTAACTCTTCAGACATATGTCGTTTCAACTTTTTTTATTATTGACGTGTCTGATCCAGCAATTAACATATCATCTACATACAGTAGTAGAATGATGTACGAACTGTCAAGCTTCTTGATGTAACAAAAGTGATCCATGTCATATCTCTTGTTGCCAGTTCTACCCATGAAGTTATCAAACTTTAGGTACTATTGTCTCGGAGCCTGCTTGAGACCATACAAGCTCTTCTTCAGTTTACACACCAGTCCTTGCCCTTTACTTGAAAACCCTTTGGTTCGGTCATGTAAATGTCCTCGTTCAGACCAACGTGTAGAAAAGTTGTCTTAACATACTGAGCACCAGCATGATTGTGGTCATCTTCACAACTGTGGAGAAAATTTTATTGTAGTCGACACCATCCTATTGTTAGAAACCTTTAACAACCATCGTGGTTTTGAATCTCTTGGTACCATTATGCTCATCTTTGACTCCAAACACCTATTTATTCTGAAGAGCCTTCTTCCCTGCTGAAAGTTTTGTAAGAACCCATGTCTTGTTCTTCTCAAGTGATTTTATCTCTTTTTTCATTGCATGCTCCCACTCCAACGAATCTCTCACACTGATGGCTTCAGTATAAGTCTCTGGTTCTCCATTTTTTTGTTAACAGAAGAAAATTGGCAGATGAAGAATATCTAGAAGTAGGTTTCTTGACTCTGGTCGACTTTCTGACATGAAGTGTAGTTGGTGGATCTGGTGAACTGTCAAATACACCGTCTTCTGAGTTACCTTAATTCTCTGCCTTTGAGCTCCAATTGTCAACACTCTTTGCTGGAGTCTCAATTTCAACTGTATCTGTCAGCATCTTTTTCTGGAGCTCAAACTGTTCAATATCTTTCTCTTTCTGATCTGTTGGAGTTTCTACAAGTTGGTCTCTATACATCTCTATTTCGTTGAAGACGATATCTCTGCTTCTGATGACTTTTGTGTTTTGGAAGTCCCAAAGTCTATACCCCATCTCTTCCGAACCATAGCCAACGAACGTACACTTCTTTGACTTTGCATCGAGCTTGTCTCTGTCCATATCTTTCAACTTAATTAACATATGCACTGCAACCAAATACCTTTAGATGTATAAGGTTGACTTCACGATCTTGCCATCCTTCTTCTGGAATCTTGAAACCCATGGGAACTGTTGGGCCTAATTAATCAGATAGGCTTTAATATCCAGCGGTGTCCTACATTTGGACTTTGATGATCTTGCCATCAACACAAATACTAGGAGAGGCGAATTCGACCCCGATGGTGGGTCTGGATTCGACGATTAATCCTTTCTTATTAAACCGTGATAAAATGTTAGATTTACCGACTCCTGAGTCGCTGATAAGAATCACCTTAAACAAGAAACCGAAATGGTCAACTGAATATGGCACCCTTTCCCTTTATTATTCACTTAAAAGGATTCGTGCTTGTGGTTGAGATGGGGAAACCATGTTCAGAGAGATGGAGATCGAAGGGGAAGCACAAGGAGCAAAATATGGATGACAAGAATTCATAGAACGGTTTTAAGGTATTCTACACATATCCGGTCCATATCCAAAAATGAAGCCCAAATGCCAGCCCAACTCCTTAACCCGGATAGTTGTGTGCTAGTGCATATATGTATGATGTTATTAATGTGTTGGAAATTTAATTGGTTCGTTAAGCTCTAAATCATATGTTCAAATTATATAACTTATAAGAACATTGGAGATTTAGTATGGATCAATGAAATATGTTGAAGTAACCATTGTAGAAGATGATGAAAAAACCAATAACAATGAAAGATTTGAATTTTGAATTTTGTTCATTTAAATTTTGTTCGTTGGTAGGGAATTAAGTAATTGTGTAACACACAATTCGTGTTTGTGTATAAAACCGCACTAATTCGACCCTACTAACCTGAAACTTATTAACCCGAAGCTTAATAGAGCTAGGTTGCGGGTGAGAATTTTTTTTAAGAAAACCTAGCTAACCTGACCCTAAAAACCCGAAACCCAATCAAATTAACCAGATTAACAACCCTAGATCCATCGATATAGCACTCCTATAATGGATAGTGCACTTTCGGACTTATATTACCGATGGACATGAAGCAACAAATATTACAAGTTGGTTTTAAATTTAAAGAAGTAATTTCTCTTTAGCTAACGAATTACAATAGCATATAAAAAGAGTTAATTGCATAAATTGTCCATGTGATTTGATCAAATTGTCCATGTGATTTGATCAAATTGTCTTTTTTGACAAACACATATTTCCCATGACAAAAGAACTGAACTTGAGATGCTAATTGTTGGCAGTGGCGAAGCTTGAAAATATCAAGTGAGGGGTCGGGATCTAATTTTTTTTTCCTAACATCAATTTTTGAGTAAATGGGGGGTCGAAACCGGAGTATATCGAAATTTTCTACACGAAAATTATATACCCCCTACATCGCAAAAAAAATTCGGGAGGTCGGGCGCCCCCTCCCGCCCCTTAAAAGTTGCGCCCCTGATTGTTGGTTCTCTATCTAATTGTCGTTTTTTAAAATCTCAAAAAGAGCAACACCTTTTGTTATCAAACACATCATATTCAATCCTAATGTTAGTTTTATGTTTGTCCGTTTTGTAACGGGTCATTAGCAGTTTAGCACTGCCAAGTGACATTTGACTAATAATATGATAACGACTATAAATTTGTCGGATATTCATGTTCTAAAAGGGGGTCTAGTGGATACTATCGATAAAACAAAGTCAAAACTTCAGCCTCCGGTGTTGTTTTTCCTAAAAGATTACTGATTGGAGTTACCAAGAGATCACCAACTGTAGTTATCAAAGACAAATTACTAGTGATGCACGCCGGTGGTAAATTTTATTTGTGTTATCAAAATGTTATTCTATTTAACTTTTCAGAAATGACAGTAGAAGTAAAAATGTACCGTAACCCCAAAAAAATCTAGTTGCAATAAAAATTAAATGTGAAATTTCCATTGTCGTGGGGTTTTGTCGGTTTTGTTGCCTCTTCCGATTGTTGGACGAAATGTTTTTCCACAATCGATCGGAGTTGGTCCACAGATGCCCGTAGCAACTCAAACTTTGTGTCACGTTCTGTTTCCCGTGCAAACGCCTCAGCATTTTGTGTTTGCAACGCTTCTAGTTTTTCTTTTAAGTTGGCAAACTGCAAACATTAAACATTAAGTATTAGATTTTTGTTGAAGATATATTAAATAGGTTATAAAAAATTAATTGTTTACCTCTTGATCACAACAAAATGCATGACATTTTCTAATAGAAGTATGTGCTTCTTTGTTCATGGTACAATATGGACAATTAGTGTCATCGAAAACAACCATGTGTCTCTTTTTCTCACCTTCTACACAATCATCCCATTCTTTTGGGTCTTTGGTATGCACAAAGACATGATTTTGAACACGATAAATCTGAGACAATAATTCTGTGAAAACTTTTTCGACGTTTAGCGCCTCAAGAGCCGATGTTTCCATAAAAAATACGCTCTCTCTTTGTGAAAAAGCCATGGCTTCTTCCGTCGAAACAGCTCGTAAGCGAGCTAGATCAGCCTTGTTTCCGGTGAGCATGACCACGGTGATTTGGTCCGTGTGATCTCGGAGCTCACTTAGCCATCGCTCCACGTTCTCAAATGTTACTTTCCGGGTGATATCATACACGATTAGAGCACCCACGGTTCCTCTATAGTACGCACTTGTGATGGCTCGGTATCTAAAATATAAGAAAGCGAGATCGTATTACCATCAGCCAAATGAATATAATGGACTTGTTCTATATCGTAATATTCTATATAGTAGTTATTATAGTCTAACCATGGGCGTTACATCGATACCTAGACGTGCTAAATTGGTTATGTTCGTAAATTAGCGGTTTGAACCCATCATGAACCCAAAATTAGTCGTGTTAGACGCATTAGCCTGAACATTATATACATATTTGTGGTTGGTACATGACATGTTTAACCTAAAAAAATAACTATTTTATTTTTTTAACATATAAACAATTAAAAATTATAAACTCAACAAAAACATTCTAATATTTTAAAAAAAAATTATATTAGACTTGATGTTTATTTTTGTTTTATGTTTTATATTTTAACCTAAAATTCATGACGAGTTTAAGTTGTTACTTAAAGCGCTACGTTAAATAAGTACAAACAACATGAGTTAAATGGGTCAATTCGTAGAATGATGAGGTCGACACAATTTTGACCTATTTAGCTAAACTGTTCATGAATTCGACAAGAAAAAGTTGTAAGCCCGTTGCGTTTAAAACTAAACCTGCAAATTCGGATTAAATATGTATGTTCCTTTCCGGATGATAAACAAATGGCACCCACATAGAGGAAAATAACTTGGTAAATTTGTCAAAATATATATGTATACATAAAGATCTCTGATCGTCTTAAAAACAATACCTTTCTTGTCCAACGGTATCCCAGATTTGGCCCTTGATGATCTTGCCCTCAACGTTAATGCTACAGGTGGCGAAATCAACGCCGACTGTGGATTTGTAGTCGAGGCTGAATTCGTTCTTAGAAATCCGTGACAAAAGATTAGATTTACCAACACCTAAATCACCGATAAGAACAACCTTATACACGTAATCACAATCCTTGTCCGTAAAGGACCCCATTTCCCTGAAAGAATTTGTGTGTTTGCGGTTGAGAGAGATGGATATGGATGGGGAAACACAAAAGGTGCAAAAACATGGATGAAAATTTGGTTTTGTTTTTATGATTTGGGACGTTAGAGATTTAGAGGAATGGAGAGGTGAAAAATAAAGTTTTTGTATTTAAAGTCACCTAAGCTTCACTTTTTCTCGACGTATAAATAAACATGTTTTTAACAATAAAATCGCCATACCAACCTTTTTCGGAACAATAAAACTTTGTTATTAATTTATCATATTATTATAGTAGATATTTAGTTTTATACCCATTTGGTGATCGGGTATTTCCATCATGTAGTCGGGTTCTACAATGTCATAAGGGTAAATGATGTAACCATTTAAAGTTTTAAACAATATATCGCAATAAAAAAATGCGTAATTTAGTTTAATAATTCTAAAAGAAGAAAAATAAAACTTGTAACTTAAAATCCCACGAACGTAGTGGCCGAAGTTTGCACCCTACAAACATAGAAACAAAGAAAAATGCTTAATGAGCATAATGTTTGTAAAGAAAAACCATAACGGGTTAATCAATCAATCGTTTCAATTCTGACTTTATTATTTTTTAGCCGAGAACCACGGAAATGAAGTTAACACAATAGAATAAAAAATATTGCCGTTTCTGGTTTTACTTGGTTGGAAAATATAAAGGTTCCGTGTTTTCCAAACGATCCATCAAGTAGAATAAATGATAGTGAAAATCACGTCCTTTTGATTCTTGAGATCTTACCATCTTCCAGAGACTCATAAAGCGAATGTGGTTCACTTGGGCTAATCCACTCCAACTCTAGCCATGCTTTAATACGATCCATAATATTCACATAAAAACTACAATCTCCAAATATGTGAGAGATGGATTCCACTCATGAATTACAAATCGGGCATAGTATCATGTCAATCCCACAGCCACGTTTAGACAGATTGAGCCGTGTTGGAAGACGATCCAGAAAAATTCTCCACACGGTGATGTTTACCTTTTTCGGGACGAATTTCAACCAACGAGCCGGGTAGTCCCCGGCCGGAAGATGCATTTGGTCAATATGTTTGCGGATCGTTTTAATACAGAAATCCATTTCACCATCAAGACACCAAACCCACTTGTCAATCTCGTTTCCTAATGAAACCATTGAAACCAAACCCGACATGGCCTAATAATGTTCCAATTCAGCTCTACCACGTATACCACGTCGCCAGAACCAAGACCAAGCATCACCATCGCGATAGTTACAAATAGGACCATCTTTATTAGAGGATAAGGCATATAACCTAGGAAAACAAACCTGAAAATGCTTGTCCTCTAACCACACGTCTTTCCAAAATTTCGTATCATTTCCATTTCCCACCTTTTTTTTAATGACGCTAGTAGGAAAAAATTTAAAAGTGTGACAAGAATCACAAGATTTTTATAATTTTTATAATTGTACATGGAGCATGCTCTTATTGTTTTCCTCCCTAATTGGCAAAAACATATCAGTTGTTTTTCTTTCATCCGATTATCTTCTCTCTGTAAACTAACGTTTCGGATTTCTGCTCATCGAGTTGTTGAGTGATTGCTTCCTGTTAGACTGTGAGTGTTGCAGATCATCGTGTTGATGATATGTTTTTGTACCGAAGAGTGTTTGTTATTAATTATGAATATATTAATCATATTTACTAGTATATATAAGGGCATTGTAGTCATTTATTGGATGATGAATATACAAAATATCAATATTCAACATTTGTTTCATTTTGTTCGTGACATTTGGATTCTGTTCTTATGATTCTTATTTCTTAGATCCTGGTTGTTCTTGATTTTGATTACTATAAATTTCGCATTATCAACAACATTTTACAATCTTTTCATTTTGAAGGTTTTAATGCTATTATTATATGATAATTTTTCACTCTATACTTACAAAAGTAATATGATTACGTTATCTTTGAACGATTGTGGTTTCCAAACTCTCACGTAGACCAACATCAAATTAGGTTGTTGCATGGTATTAAAAATAATTGCTTACCTTTTTTTTAACGTTTAACAAACGGAAACTGTTCAAGTATCCCGTACAGGATGATCTAATGGCAAACTTCACCGCCAGCTGGTCCAACCCAGCCGTATAGAGCCCTTAAGCGCCCAATATTACACCAGCTCCGGGGAAAACAACTCGCCCGCTCATAAGCATGACGACGAATTAACGGTAAAGCCCGGTTACCTCAATGATCAAACATGAGTTTCTCAGGTCTCATGTCAATTCTGACCAGTTGAGTTGGACGTCATTGGCAATGGGTTACCTCTTACCCCTGTCGGGTTGGGTCACGTCACTTAATAAAAAAAGTTAAAAACAAAGTAAATCTCAAATGTATACAAAAGTAGTAAGTATGTCAATCGTATTAGTAAATAGAAATACAGTATACTTAGATTTGTTATCTACGGGTTTTTATTTTTTTGAAAACCAGCTAAGTAGCTCCTTTTTAATATAAGAAATGCAACTATCACTCAAATTTTCATTTCCAAGTCACATCACCCAAATTTTCATTTCCAACTTGATATTACAACCGGTAAAACACCAGAGCGAACTTCCATAAACGGAATACCAATGTAAATAAATTATGTTTTTTTTTTGTTTCAATCATCAATTTGTAAAAGACAAGATAGACCATTGAAGTAGGCAAACTATGTATCTCCTTTTAAATTATCAAGGTAAGTCGCGAGTTCAGTTTTGAGACTTATTTATCAAAATCGTATGGATACATCTCAGCTCATTGTAGTATTTTTGGTATATCGAACCAACAAAATTATCACATGGACTCAGACAATTCATAAAAATAGGTAACTCAAAAGTTGCCTCGTTAGAACGTTTCCCGAACTCTTGAATTTTTTATACATTTTCTAAGTATCACTTATTTAAGAGTAAATTATACTTTTCGTCCTTTAGGTTTCTTCTAAAATTTCAAATAGAGCAATTAGAGCAATACCATGTTTTGTTCGCAAACACATCATATTTAATCCCAAAGTTAGTAAACGTTGTGATTTATAAGTAACTTCGCTAATATAACATGATAATGAATATAAATCTATCATATATTCGTGGGTCAAATAGGGTCTCGTGGATATTATCAATAAATGTACCATTAACCAAAAAGAATCTAATTGTAATAAATATTAAATGTGAACTTTCCGTTGTCATCGGGTTTTGTCGGTCTTGTTGCTCCTTCCGATTGTTGGGCGGACATTTTTTCGACAACCGATCGGAGTTGGTCCACTGATGCTCGTAGCAACTCAAACTCTGTGTCTCGTGCACTCTTCTGTGCTAACGCCTCGACACATTGTGTTTGCACCACTTCTAGTTTTTCTCTCAAGTTGGCAAGCTATAAACATTAAACAAAAATTATTAGATTTTTGTTGAAGATATATTAAATGCATTATTAAAAATTAATATTTACCTCTTGATCACGACAAGATGCTTGAGATTTTTCGATAGAAGTATCCACTTCTTTGTTCATGGTACAATACGGATTATTAGTATCCCTGAATTCAATCACGTGCCTCTTTTTTTCACCTTCTACACAATCATCCCCTACTTTTGGTTTTTTAGCATTTTTTTCTTGTAATTGCTCATGATCATCTTTACCTTCATTATTGGTCTTTTGTCCTTTAGGTAGAGACACAATGTCGTTAGGCATGCCAAGTGCCTTTCTGATCATAACACGATAAATCTGAGCTAGTAATTCTCTGAAAGCCTTTTCAACATTTTGCGTGTCGAGAGCCGATGTTTCCATAAAAAGGATGTTCTCTCTTTCTGAAAACACCTTGCCTTTATCCGTTGGAACTTCTCGTAAGTGAGGGAGATCGGTCTTGTTTCCAATGAGCATGATCACAAGGTTTTGTTTTACGTGATCTCGAACCTCGTTTAACCAACGCTCGACATTTTCAAATGTCACTTTTCTGGTGATATCATACACGACTAGAGCACCCATTGTTCCTCTATAGTACGCATTTGTGATGGCTCGGTATCTGAAATATAAGAAAATCAATGTGATATTAGATCTTGATCGCCTGCTAATCTCAATCTAGCTATGCAACAAAACACAATACCTTTCTTGTCCAGAGGTGTCCCAGATTAGGCCCTTGATGATCTTTCCATCAACACTAATGCTACCCATGGCGAATTCAACCCCGATGGTGGATTTGGTTTCGAGGTTGAATTCGTTCCTAGAAAACCGTGACGAAAGGTTAGTTTTACCGACACCTGAATCACCGATAACAACTACCTTATACAAGTAATCATAATCATCTTCTGAAAAGGACCCCATTTCACTTTCTTTTCCTGTAAGAATTTGTGTGTTATGGTTGAATAAGAGAGAAACCATGTAATGTAGAGAGAGATTGATGGGGGAAACACAAGGTGCAAAATTATGGATTACAAAATGCGGAATACCTTATACATATTCTACACACATTTTTTTCAAACCTAAAAATTGAGGCCCAATTGCCATCTTAACTTAATAACTTGGATACTATTTAAAGTGATTATAAGCTAATGAAATCAAAATATCAAATAAATCCAAAAGTATTGAGAAAACCAAACTTGTATCTGAAAATGGATATGAATCGTTAGAGGTAAACTTTATTTTATAACGAACTAGTTTGAGGATTTAGAACTTTGGTGTTCACCAATGATTTTGGGTGATATAACTTGGATAATATCCGTCTAAGAGCGCGGCTCGTTACTGGTTTCTAGTGATGAGTTTATACCGCTGAACAACCCGTCATTTTTTGCTTGGTTTCAACAACCAACACTTCTAACACTTACAACAACAAAATCAACAACGTTATTACATACCAAAAGTTTTAGCGAGTTTCAACTATCCTACATCACAACCTATGCCTGACACACAACCTTCATGTTTCGGCTGAATACCGGAAACATAACGTTCTATCACTCGAAAAAAAAACTAAAAAAGTAACTAACAAAACCGCACCCCTCATCTTTGCTCCCCAACATTGGAGGCGTTAGCACGGGCTTGAGTCGACGTTTCCAGGGATGTGGTAAATAAAAATTCATGATTATTTACTTTTATTAACCTGTATTTATTTATTGTCATTAAAGTCCGTTTGTTTATATTTATAAAATTTAAACATGATTATAGATTTGAATTCTCGGTGTTTTGTTTGTTTTGTTTGTGGGGTATATAATTTAACTACGAATTTAACTATGAAAACGTCCCTTAAAATCAAAGATGTTATTTCAAATACTTCAATCAGAATCTTTTGTATATGGTTTCACTTATATACCAATTCTCTGTATTTTATATAAATGTAAGGATAAACTATTTTTCAAATAACTATGGGTGCAAATGGTTGAGCATCTATTACCCCATATTTTATTCATAAACACATCATATCCACTCCCAATGTAAGTTAATTGTTTGTCCTTTTAATACAAACATGGGTTTATTAGCAATGCCAATTGACTTTTGACTAATAACATGATATATAACGGTTAGATAAACAAGCTCATAGCTTAATGGTATTTAGAGGGACTTTAAACTCTAACTTTGTGTCTCGTGTTGTCTCTCGTGTGAGCACCTCGACATTTTGTGCTTGCACCACTTCTAGCTTTTCTTTTAAGTCGGCAAGCTACAAACATCAACAAAAGTTATTAGTTTTTCATTGAAAATATGATAAATACATTATATATAAATAACTACTTACATCCTGATCACGATAAGGAGCATGTAATCTTTTAATGTTGGAAGTTTCTACTTCCCAGTTCGAGGTATAATATGAATGGTTAGTGTCCCCGAATCCACCTATGGGCCTATTTCCCCCTCCTTCAACACAATAATCCCATATTTTTTGGTCATTAGTAGGTCGGGTAACTGGATTTTTAGCATATTTTTTCTTGAAATCGCTCATGATCATCTTTACGTTCATTATTAACGAGTTGTCATTTTGGTAGAGACGCATGGTCGTTAGCCGTGGGTGCCTTTCGACTAGTAACGCTATAAATCCGAGATATTAGCGAGGCAAGTTTAAGCAACATCTAAAGACATAATATAATAATAGGCATGCAGACATGAGTTAATCATGTAGGACACTTAAGACATATAGTCTAGTTTATCCGGTTCTAATAACCTAAATCCTAATAGCCAAGGCTTTGATATCAATCTGTCACACCTCAACCGACGGTGGAATATGTCGGGGCGTAATGATTATCCAGATGCACATGACAACTAAACTAAGTTGTAATACTTAAACATGCCCTTTTTCATTAATCAAGTAAAGATATGGTACAATAATGTTAAACATGCAAAATACATATCAAACTTATTTAAAGTCTTTAATCTAGGTCCATTAATCCTAGTGTGATCACAACATAACTTAAGTACGGGTTCCTACAACATGTATAAGATAAAGTGTCAACTATAAAAGTAGTTGGTGAGTAAACACAAGTTTAAATAATATATGTACAATTTCAACAGCGATATATGTATAACAAGATTTATTCATATATATAGTCAAACAAGTAAAGAGTTAAAGGCAATGAGTGAGCGTATCAAACCCTAGACAACTAGGCTTCCAATCACCAGGCAGCTCAGATGGGTTGTCAAACCAATATATCTATTACTGTAACCCCAACTCGGTATGTTAATGAGTACGCTTCGAGATAGTGAAATAGAGCACAATTGTCAGAGCACAACCAATCACAATAATCCACACAAAATTAACATACATAGAACATATCCAATCAACATATAATCGCGTCTGCATTTTAGAGAAATGATTTTGAATAAAGATACATGTTACACCCCAAAATGTTTAAAGATAAATGAGTTATGATTTCTCACAAGTCGGATTATCATTCGAATGAATCACCATTAGAAATGATAATACGAATTGAATATTGAGTCATATCCCACAATATTAAAAGAGGAGGTTTGTGAATACTCACTACTCAAATTATCATTTGAAGGAATCACCCTTCTAATGATAACAAGAGTTGATATCGCATCACATCCCATGTTTTGCTTCAATCATCAATTGTACGAGACAATATAGACTATTGAAGTTGGTAAACTATGTATCTCCTTTCAAATTATCAAGGTAAGTCGTGAGTTCAGTTTTGAGACTTATTTATCAAAATCGTATGGATACATCTCAGCATTGTAGTACTTTTGGTATATCGAACCAATAAAATTATCACATGGACTCACACAATTCATAGTAATACGTAACTCAGAAGTTTCCTCGTTAGAACGTTTCCCAAACTCTTGAATTTTTTATACATTTTTTGAGTATCACTTTATTTAAGAGTAAATTACACTTTTCGTCCTTTAGGTTTCTTCTAAAATTTCAGTTATAGCAATTAGAGCAATACCATGTTTTGTTCGCAAACACATCATATTTAATCCCTAAGTAAGTAAAACCTTGTGCTTTATAAGTAACTTCGCTAATATAACATGATAATGAATATAATTACATCGGATATTCGTGGGTTAAATAGGGTCTCATGGATGTTTTTAATAAATGTACCCTAAACCAAAAGAATCTAATTGTAATAAAAATTAAATGTGAACTTTCCGTTGTCGTGGTGTTTTGTCGGTCTTGTTGCTCCTTCTGGTTGTTTGACGGAATTTTTCTCCGCAATCGATCGGAGATGGTCCACTGATGCTCGTAGCAACTCCAACTCCGTGTCTTGTGTCGTCTCCCGTGCAAACGCCTCGGCATTTTATGCTTGCAACGCTTCTAATTTTTCTTTTAAGTTGGCAAGCTGCAAACATTAAACAAAAATTATTAGATTGTTGTTGAAGATATATTACATATATTATTAAAAAATATTATTTACCTCTTCATCATGGCAAGGTATGTTAGATTTACCGATAGAAGTTTTATCTTCTTTGTTCATGGTACAATACGGATTATTAGTATCCCCGAATCCAGCCACGTGCCTCTTTTTTTTCACCGTCTACATAATCATCCCCTACTTTTGGGTCTTCGTTGCCCATTACGACTGGATATTTAGTATTTTTTTTTCTTGAAATTGGTCATGATCATATTTACCTCCATTATTGGTCGTTTGTCCTTTAGATAGGCACTCAACGCTAGGCATGCCAAGTTCCTTTGGACTCATAACGTGATAAATCTGAACCAGTAATTCTGTGAAAGCTTTTTAAACATTTTGCGTATTGAGAGTCGGCGTTTCCATAAAAAAGGATGTTCTCTCTATCTGAAAACGCCTTGGCTTTATCTGTTGGAACTTCTCGTAAGTGAGGTAGATTGGCCTTGTTTCCAATGAGCATGATCACAATGTTTCGTTCTGTGTGATTTCAAACATATTTTAACCAATGCTCGACCTTTTCAAATGTCACTTTTCTGGTGATATCATACACGGCTAGAGCACCCATTGTTTCTCTATAGTATGCACTTGTGATGGCCCGATATCTGAAATATAAGAAAATCAATGCGAAATTAGATCTTGATCGCCTGCTAATCTCAATCTAGCTATGCAACAA
>JBCNJP010000017.1:1636807-1678834 GCA_039602395.1 Deinandra increscens subsp. villosa
AAAGAAAAGGGTGACTTGGGCTAGGCTACCCATGGAATTACTAGGCCCATAAGATATAAACGAAAATGTTGCCTGTTAGGCCGTTGGACCATGTTTTGCTAGCAAGGGCACAAACCTTTGGAAATATAACTATAACATGTTACAATCTTTTGATTACAAAGATCTCGATGCTAAATGTATGATAACTTCACCCTATAGCGCGCTATGAAGACAATACGGTTATGTTGCGTTCGACCTTTAGCCGATTGTCGTCTTTTGAACTCTCACGTAGAGCAGCAACCCGTTTTCTTCACAGCAGACACCTGATCATCTTTACTTCCAATATTAATCGTTTCTCCCTTTGGTACGGAAGATGGGTCATTCCCCATGCCAAGTGCCTTCCGGCTCATAACACGATAAATCTGAGATAGTAATTCTGTGAAAGCTTTTTCGACGTTTAACGCCTCAAGAGCCGATGTTTCCATAAAAAATACGCCCTCTCTTTCTGAAAAAGCCATGGCTTCTTCCGTCGAAACAGCTCGTAAGTGAGCTAGATCAGCCTTGTTTCCGGTGAGCATGACCACGATGGTTTGGTCCGTGTGATCTCGGAGCTCACTTAGCCATCGCTCCACGTTCTCAAATGTTACTTTTCGGGTGATATCATACACGATTAGGGCACCCACGGTTCCTCTATAGTACGCACTTGTGATGGCTCGGTATCTGAAATATAAGAAAGGCGAGATCGTATTACCATCAGCCGAATAAATATATTGGACTTGTTCTATATCGTATCATGTACTAATTATTATAGTCTAACCATAGGCGTTACGTCAATACCTGCTAGAGGTGTTAAATGGGTTGTGTTTGTAAATTAGCGGGTCAAACCCATCACAAACCCAAAATTAGTCGTGTTAGACGCATGAGCGTGAACATTATATGCATATTTGCGGTTACTTTTGTGTTAATGAAAACAATCCGTAAAAAAAATTCAAAAAAAAGTGTTTAACCTAAAAAAATAACTATTTTATTTTTTTTAACATACAAACAATTTAAAATTATAAATTTAACATAAACATTCTAATATTTAGAAAACAATTATATTAAATTTGATGTTTATTTATTTTTGTTTCATGTTTTATATATTAACCTAAAGTACCTAATTTAAGTTGTTACTTAAAACACAACTTTCAAAAGGTACATACAAAATGAGTTAATCGGGTCAACTCGCAGAATGATGAGGTCGACACGATCTTGACCTATTTAGCTAAATTGTTCACAAGTTCGACAAGAAAAAGTTGTAAGCTCGTTTAGTCAACACGTAAATTCGGATTTAAAATGTAAGTTCCTTTCCAGATGATAAACAAATGGCAGCCCCAATACAGAGGAAAATAACTTAGAAAATTTGTCAAAATATTTGTATACATAAAGATCAAAATCATCTGCTAATCTCAATGTAAGCGATTAAAAAATGATACCTTTCTTGTCCAGCGGTATCCCAGATTTGACCCTTGATGATCTTGCCCTCAACACTAATGCTGCGGGTGGCGAATTCAACACCGATGGTGGATTTGGAGTCAAGGCTGAATTCGTTCTTAGAAAACCGTGACAAAAGATTAGATTTACCAACACCTGAATCACCGATAAGAACAACCTTATACAAGTAATCGTAATCATCGTCTGCAAATGACCCCATTTCCCTAAAAGAATTTGTGTGTTATGGTTGAAAGAGAGAGATGGAGATGGATGGGGAAACACAAGGTGCAAAAACATGGAAGAAAATTTGGTTTTGTTTTTATGATTTGGGACGTTAGAAATTTAGGGGAATGGAGAGGTGAATATGAAGTTTTTATATTCAAAGTCACCTAAGTTTCACTTTTTCTCGACGTATAAATAAAACATGTTTTTAACAATAAAATCGCAACACAAACCTTTTCCGGAACAATAAAATTTTGTTATTTATTGTATTATTATAGTAACTAACTAGTTTTATACTCGTTTGGTGAGCGGGTATTTGTTAGGGTATATACGGGAATCAAGTTGCACACACTGATCACGAGACACAGACTAACGCAAGAAAAGTAAGAACACGAGATTTACGTGGTTCGGTCTAAACTGACCTACGTCCACGGGCTAACTAGGAGTTATATATTATTTCTTTTGCTCAAATGAAAGTTTACATTTACACTGAAATAGATAGAAAGAAATTTAGGTCATCCTGTAATGGGCCGGGACCAACACTGTAGATGTGAACTGGGCCAACATACCCAACAATTCTCCCACTTGGTGGCCATTGACATCTTAAACTCTACCGGCCAACACCTTGTAATATTTGTAATCGTCTTTCATCATTTTAAAACTCCTAGTTGATCTGCATTCTCATCATTCATTCCTGAAGGCCAGTTGAAGCTACACACAACTTCAACTACTCTAAGGTAACAACCTTAGTCAACATGTCTGCTGATTTTTTTGTTCCTCTGATCTTCTCCAGCTTGAAACTGCCATCACTAATCAAATGTCTGATAAAGTGATATCTCAGCTGGATGTGCTTGGTCTTTCCATAGAACACATGGTTCTTGGCCAAGTGAATAGCGCTCTGACTGTCACTGTACAAAGAACAGTCCATCTGCTTCTTGCCAAGATCTTCCAGAAAATTCTTTAACCATATAAGCTCTTTGGCGGCTTCAGCCACTGCCATATACTCTGCTTCTGTGGTTGAGAGATCAATGCTTTTCTGCAATCTGGGCATCCAACTGATTGTCGTTTCTCCACTGAAAAAACATAACATGTTGTGCTTTTGAAAGAATTTTTGCACCCGCCCAAATTTGCATTAGTATACCCCTTTAAGAAGACGTTCTTCCCCTTAAAACACAATGCCATCTTTGAAGTCCCCTTCAAGTACCTCAATAGCCATTTAAGTGCTTCCCAATCTTCTCTCCCCGGACTGGACATAAACCGACTAACAACCCCCACAACATGTGTTATATCTGGCCTTGTACACATCGTATCATACATCAAACAACCAACTGCCGATGCATAAAGAACTTTAGCCATTTCTGCTATGTCTTCATCTGTCTTGGGTGACTGATCTTTAGAAAGCTTAAACTGACTGCCCAATGGAGTACTTCTGACTTTGGCATCTTTATGGCTGAATTTCTCTAACACTTTCCCGATGTACTTCCGGGATAGTGTCAAAGTTTAATCTTTCTGATTTCTGATAATGCTTATCCCGCGTATCTGTTTTGCAGGGCCTAGATCTTCATCTTTAACTCTTCAGACATATGTCGTTTCAACTTTTTTTATTATTGACGTGTCTGATCCAGCAATTAACATATCATCTACATACAGTAGTAGAATGATGTACGAACTGTCAAGCTTCTTGATGTAACAAAAGTGATCCATGTCATATCTCTTGTTGCCAGTTCTACCCATGAAGTTATCAAACTTTAGGTACTATTGTCTCGGAGCCTGCTTGAGACCATACAAGCTCTTCTTCAGTTTACACACCAGTCCTTGCCCTTTACTTGAAAACCCTTTGGTTCGGTCATGTAAATGTCCTCGTTCAGACCAACGTGTAGAAAAGTTGTCTTAACATACTGAGCACCAGCATGATTGTGGTCATCTTCACAACTGTGGAGAAAATTTTATTGTAGTCGACACCATCCTATTGTTAGAAACCTTTAACAACCATCGTGGTTTTGAATCTCTTGGTACCATTATGCTCATCTTTGACTCCAAACACCTATTTATTCTGAAGAGCCTTCTTCCCTGCTGAAAGTTTTGTAAGAACCCATGTCTTGTTCTTCTCAAGTGATTTTATCTCTTTTTTCATTGCATGCTCCCACTCCAACGAATCTCTCACACTGATGGCTTCAGTATAAGTCTCTGGTTCTCCATTTTTTTGTTAACAGAAGAAAATTGGCAGATGAAGAATATCTAGAAGTAGGTTTCTTGACTCTGGTCGACTTTCTGACATGAAGTGTAGTTGGTGGATCTGGTGAACTGTCAAATACACCGTCTTCTGAGTTACCTTAATTCTCTGCCTTTGAGCTCCAATTGTCAACACTCTTTGCTGGAGTCTCAATTTCAACTGTATCTGTCAGCATCTTTTTCTGGAGCTCAAACTGTTCAATATCTTTCTCTTTCTGATCTGTTGGAGTTTCTACAAGTTGGTCTCTATACATCTCTATTTCGTTGAAGACGATATCTCTGCTTCTGATGACTTTTGTGTTTTGGAAGTCCCAAAGTCTATACCCCATCTCTTCCGAACCATAGCCAACGAACGTACACTTCTTTGACTTTGCATCGAGCTTGTCTCTGTCCATATCTTTCAACTTAATTAACATATGCACTGCAACCAAATACCTTTAGATGTATAAGGTTGACTTCACGATCTTGCCATCCTTCTTCTGGAATCTTGAAACCCATGGGAACTGTTGGGCCTAATTAATCAGATAGGCTTTAATATCCAGCGGTGTCCTACATTTGGACTTTGATGATCTTGCCATCAACACAAATACTAGGAGAGGCGAATTCGACCCCGATGGTGGGTCTGGATTCGACGATTAATCCTTTCTTATTAAACCGTGATAAAATGTTAGATTTACCGACTCCTGAGTCGCTGATAAGAATCACCTTAAACAAGAAACCGAAATGGTCAACTGAATATGGCACCCTTTCCCTTTATTATTCACTTAAAAGGATTCGTGCTTGTGGTTGAGATGGGGAAACCATGTTCAGAGAGATGGAGATCGAAGGGGAAGCACAAGGAGCAAAATATGGATGACAAGAATTCATAGAACGGTTTTAAGGTATTCTACACATATCCGGTCCATATCCAAAAATGAAGCCCAAATGCCAGCCCAACTCCTTAACCCGGATAGTTGTGTGCTAGTGCATATATGTATGATGTTATTAATGTGTTGGAAATTTAATTGGTTCGTTAAGCTCTAAATCATATGTTCAAATTATATAACTTATAAGAACATTGGAGATTTATGGATCAATGAAATATGTTGAAGTAACCATTGTAGAAGATGATGAAAAAACCAATAACAATGAAAGATTTGAATTTTGAATTTTGTTCATTTAAATTTTGTTCGTTGGTAGGGAATTAAGTAATTGTGTAACACACAATTCGTGTTTGTGTATAAAACCGCACTAATTCGACCCTACTAACCTGAAACTTATTAACCCGAAGCTTAATAGAGCTAGGTTGCGGGTGAGAATTTTTTTTAAGAAAACCTAGCTAACCTGACCCTAAAAACCCGAAACCCAATCAAATTAACCAGATTAACAACCCTAGATCCATCGATATAGCACTCCTATAATGGATAGTGCACTTTCGGACTTATATTACCGATGGACATGAAGCAACAAATATTACAAGTTGGTTTTAAATTTAAAGAAGTAATTTCTCTTTAGCTAACGAATTACAATAGCATATAAAAAGAGTTAATTGCATAAATTGTCCATGTGATTTGATCAAATTGTCCATGTGATTTGATCAAATTGTCTTTTTTGACAAACACATATTTCCCATGACAAAAGAACTGAACTTGAGATGCTAATTGTTGGCAGTGGCGAAGCTTGAAAATATCAAGTGAGGGGTCGGGATCTAATTTTTTTTTCCTAACATCAATTTTTGAGTAAATGGGGGGTCGAAACCGGAGTATATCGAAATTTTCTACACGAAAATTATATACCCCCTACATCGCAAAAAAAATTCGGGAGGTCGGGCGCCCCCTCCCGCCCCTTAAAAGTTGCGCCCCTGATTGTTGGTTCTCTATCTAATTGTCGTTTTTTAAAATCTCAAAAAGAGCAACACCTTTTGTTATCAAACACATCATATTCAATCCTAATGTTAGTTTTATGTTTGTCCGTTTTGTAACGGGTCATTAGCAGTTTAGCACTGCCAAGTGACATTTGACTAATAATATGATAACGACTATAAATTTGTCGGATATTCATGTTCTAAAAGGGGGTCTAGTGGATACTATCGATAAAACAAAGTCAAAACTTCAGCCTCCGGTGTTGTTTTTCCTAAAAGATTACTGATTGGAGTTACCAAGAGATCACCAACTGTAGTTATCAAAGACAAATTACTAGTGATGCACGCCGGTGGTAAATTTTATTTGTGTTATCAAAATGTTATTCTATTTAACTTTTCAGAAATGACAGTAGAAGTAAAAATGTACCGTAACCCCAAAAAAATCTAGTTGCAATAAAAATTAAATGTGAAATTTCCATTGTCGTGGGGTTTTGTCGGTTTTGTTGCCTCTTCCGATTGTTGGACGAAATGTTTTTCCACAATCGATCGGAGTTGGTCCACAGATGCCCGTAGCAACTCAAACTTTGTGTCACGTTCTGTTTCCCGTGCAAACGCCTCAGCATTTTGTGTTTGCAACGCTTCTAGTTTTTCTTTTAAGTTGGCAAACTGCAAACATTAAACATTAAGTATTAGATTTTTGTTGAAGATATATTAAATAGGTTATAAAAAATTAATTGTTTACCTCTTGATCACAACAAAATGCATGACATTTTCTAATAGAAGTATGTGCTTCTTTGTTCATGGTACAATATGGACAATTAGTGTCATCGAAAACAACCATGTGTCTCTTTTTCTCACCTTCTACACAATCATCCCATTCTTTTGGGTCTTTGGTATGCACAAAGACATGATTTTGAACACGATAAATCTGAGACAATAATTCTGTGAAAACTTTTTCGACGTTTAGCGCCTCAAGAGCCGATGTTTCCATAAAAAATACGCCCTCTCTTTGTGAAAAAGCCATGGCTTCTTCCGTCGAAACAGCTCGTAAGTGAGCTAGATCAGCCTTGTTTCCGGTGAGCATGACCACGGTGATTTGGTCCGTGTGATCTCGGAGCTCACTTAGCCATCGCTCCACGTTCTCAAATGTTACTTTCCGGGTGATATCATACACGATTAGAGCACCCACGGTTCCTCTATAGTACGCACTTGTGATGGCTCGGTATCTAAAATATAAGAAAGCGAGATCGTATTACCATCAGCCAAATGAATATAATGGACTTGTTCTATATCGTAATATTCTATATAGTAGTTATTATAGTCTAACCATGGGCGTTACATCGATACCTAGACGTGCTAAATTGGTTATGTTCGTAAATTAGCGGTTTGAACCCATCATGAACCCAAAATTAGTCGTGTTAGACGCATTAGCCTGAACATTATATACATATTTGTGGTTGGTACATGACATGTTTAACCTAAAAAATAACTATTTTATTTTTTTAACATATAAACAATTAAAAATTATAAACTCAACAAAAACATTCTAATATTTTAAAAAAAAATTATATTAGACTTGATGTTTATTTTTGTTTTATGTTTTATATTTTAACCTAAAATTCATGACGAGTTTAAGTTGTTACTTAAAGCGCTACGTTAAATAAGTACAAACAACATGAGTTAAATGGGTCAATTCGTAGAATGATGAGGTCGACACAATTTTGACCTATTTAGCTAAACTGTTCATGAATTCGACAAGAAAAAGTTGTAAGCCCGTTGCGTTTAAAACTAAACCTGCAAATTCGGATTAAATATGTATGTTCCTTTCCGGATGATAAACAAATGGCACCCACATAGAGGAAAATAACTTGGTAAATTTGTCAAAATATATATGTATACATAAAGATCTCTGATCGTCTTAAAAACAATACCTTTCTTGTCCAACGGTATCCCAGATTTGGCCCTTGATGATCTTGCCCTCAACGTTAATGCTACAGGTGGCGAAATCAACGCCGACTGTGGATTTGTAGTCGAGGCTGAATTCGTTCTTAGAAATCCGTGACAAAAGATTAGATTTACCAACACCTAAATCACCGATAAGAACAACCTTATACACGTAATCACAATCCTTGTCCGTAAAGGACCCCATTTCCCTGAAAGAATTTGTGTGTTTGCGGTTGAGAGAGATGGATATGGATGGGGAAACACAAGGTGCAAAAACATGGATGAAAATTTGGTTTTGTTTTTATGATTTGGGACGTTAGAGATTTAGAGGAATGGAGAGGTGAAAAATAAAGTTTTTGTATTTAAAGTCACCTAAGCTTCACTTTTTCTCGACGTATAAATAAACATGTTTTTAACAATAAAATCGCCATACCAACCTTTTTCGGAACAATAAAACTTTGTTATTAATTTATCATATTATTATAGTAGATATTTAGTTTTATACCCATTTGGTGATCGGGTATTTCCATCATGTAGTCGGGTTCTACAATGTCATAAGGGTAAATGATGTAACCATTAAAGTTTTAAACAATATATCGCAATAAAAAAATGCGTAATTTAGTTTAATAATTCTAAAAGAGAAAAATAAAACTTGTAACTTAAAATCCCACGAACGTAGTGGCCGAAGTTTGCACCCTACAAACATAGAAACAAAGAAAAATGCTTAATGAGCATAATGTTTGTAAAGAAAAACCATAACGGGTTAATCAATCAATCGTTTCAATTCTGACTTTATTATTTTTTAGCCGAGAACCACGGAAATGAAGTTAACACAATAGAATAAAAAATATTGCCGTTTCTGGTTTTACTTGGTTGGAAAATATAAAGGTTCCGTGTTTTCCAAACGATCCATCAAGTAGAATAAATGATAGTGAAAATCACGTCCTTTTGATTCTTGAGATCTTACCATCTTCCAGAGACTCATAAAGCGAATGTGGTTCACTTGGGCTAATCCACTCCAACTCTAGCCATGCTTTAATACGATCCATAATATTCACATAAAAACTACAATCTCCAAATATGTGAGAGATGGATTCCACTCATGAATTACAAATCGGGCATAGTATCATGTCAATCCCACAGCCACGTTTAGACAGATTGAGCCGTGTTGGAAGACGATCCAGAAAAATTCTCCACACGGTGATGTTTACCTTTTTCGGGACGAATTTCAACCAACGAGCCGGGTAGTCCCCGGCCGGAAGATGCATTTGGTCAATATGTTTGCGGATCGTTTTAATACAGAAATCCATTTCACCATCAAGACACCAAACCCACTTGTCAATCTCGTTTCCTAATGAAACCATTGAAACCAAACCCGACATGGCCTAATAATGTTCCAATTCAGCTCTACCACGTATACCACGTCGCCAGAACCAAGACCAAGCATCACCATCGCGATAGTTACAAATAGGACCATCTTTATTAGAGGATAAGGCATATAACCTAGGAAAACAAACCTGAAAATGCTTGTCCTCTAACCACACGTCTTTCCAAAATTTCGTATCATTTCCATTTCCCACCTTTTTTTTAATGACGCTAGTAGGAAAAAATTTAAAAGTGTGACAAGAATCACAAGATTTTTATAATTTTTATAATTGTACATGGAGCATGCTCTTATTGTTTTCCTCCCTAATTGGCAAAAACATATCAGTTGTTTTTCTTTCATCCGATTATCTTCTCTCAGTAAACTAACGTTTCGGATTTCTGCTCATCGAGTTGTTGAGTGATTGCTTCCTGTTAGACTGTGAGTGTTGCAGATCATCGTGTTGATGATATGTTTTTGTACCGAGAGTGTTTGTTATTAATTATGAATATATTAATCATATTTACTAGTATATATAAGGGCATTGTAGTCATTTATTGGATGATGAATATACAAAATATCAATATTCAACATTTGTTTCATTTTGTTCGTGACATTTGGATTCTGTTCTTATGATTCTTATTTCTTAGATCCTGGTTGTTCTTGATTTTGATTACTATAAATTTCGCATTATCAACAACATTTTACAATCTTTTTATTTTGAAGGTTTTAATGCTATTATATGATAATTTTTCACTCTATACTTACAAAAGTAATATGATTACGTTATCTTTGAACGATTGTGGTTTCCAAACTCTCACGTAGACCAACATCAAATTAGGTTGTTGCATGGTATTAAAAATAATTGCTTACCTTTTTTTTAACGTTTAACAAACGGAAACTGTTCAAGTATCCCGTACAGGATGATCTAATGGCAAACTTCACCGCCAGCTGGTCCAACCCAGCCGTATAGAGCCCTTAAGCGCCCAATATTACACCAGCTCCGGGGAAAACAACTCGCCCGCTCATAAGCATGACGACGAATTAACGGTAAAGCCCGGTTACCTCAATGATCAAACATGAGTTTCTCAGGTCTCATGTCAATTCTGACCAGTTGAGTTGGACGTCATTGGCAATGGGTTACCTCTTACCCCTGTCGGGTTGGGTCACGTCACTTAATAAAAAAAGTTAAAAACAAAGTAAATCTCAAATGTATACAAAAGTAGTAAGTATGTCAATCGTATTAGTAAATAGAAATACAGTATACTTAGAGTTGTTATCTACGGGTTTTTATTTTTTTGAAAACCAGCTAAGTAGCTCCTTTTTAATATAAGAAATGCAACTATCACTCAAATTTTCATTTCCAAGTCACATCACCCAAATTTTCATTTCCAACTTGATATTACAACCGGTAAAACCAGAGCGAACTTCCATAAACGGAATACCAATGTAAATAAATTATGTTTTTTTTTTGTTTCAATCATCAATTTGTAAAAGACAAGATAGACCATTGAAGTAGGCAAACTATGTATCTCCTTTTAAATTATCAAGGTAAGTCGCGAGTTCAGTTTTGAGACTTATTTATCAAAATCGTATGGATACATCTCAGCTCATTGTAGTATTTTTGGTATATCGAACCAACAAAATTATCACATGGACTCAGACAATTCATAAAAATAGGTAACTCAAAAGTTGCCTCGTTAGAACGTTTCCCGAACTCTTGAATTTTTTATACATTTTCTAAGTATCACTTATTTAAGAGTAAATTATACTTTTCGTCCTTTAGGTTTCTTCTAAAATTTCAAATAGAGCAATTAGAGCAATACCATGTTTTGTTCGCAAACACATCATATTTAATCCCAAAGTTAGTAAACGTTGTGATTTATAAGTAACTTCGCTAATATAACATGATAATGAATATAAATCTATCAGATATTCGTGGGTCAAATAGGGTCTCGTGGATATTATCAATAAATGTACCATTAACCAAAAAGAATCTAATTGTAATAAATATTAAATGTGAACTTTCCGTTGTCATCGGGTTTTGTCGGTCTTGTTGCTCCTTCCGATTGTTGGGCGGACATTTTTTCGACAACCGATCGGAGTTGGTCCACTGATGCTCGTAGCAACTCAAACTCTGTGTCTCGTGCACTCTTCTGTGCTAACGCCTCGACACATTGTGTTTGCACCACTTCTAGTTTTTCTCTCAAGTTGGCAAGCTACAAACATTAAACAAAAATTATTAGATTTTTGTTGAAGATATATTAAATGCATTATTAAAAATTAATATTTACCTCTTGATCACGACAAGATGCTTGAGATTTTTCGATAGAAGTATCCACTTCTTTGTTCATGGTACAATACGGATTATTAGTATCCCTGAATTCAACCACGTGCCTCTTTTTTTCACCTTCTACACAATCATCCCCTACTTTTGGTTTTTTAGCATTTTTTTCTTGTAATTGCTCATGATCATCTTTACCTTCATTATTGGTCTTTTGTCCTTTAGGTAGAGACACAATGTCGTTAGGCATGCCAAGTGCCTTTCTGATCATAACACGATAAATCTGAGCTAGTAATTCTCTGAAAGCCTTTTCAACATTTTGCGTGTCGAGAGCCGATGTTTCCATAAAAAGGATGTTCTCTCTTTCTGAAAACACCTTGGCTTTATCCGTTGGAACTTCTCGTAAGTGAGGGAGATCGGTCTTGTTTCCAATGAGCATGATCACAAGGTTTTGTTTTACGTGATCTCGAACCTCGTTTAACCAACGCTCGACATTTTCAAATGTCACTTTTCTGGTGATATCATACACGACTAGAGCACCCATTGTTCCTCTATAGTACGCATTTGTGATGGCTCGGTATCTGAAATATAAGAAAATCAATGCGATATTAGATCTTGATCGCCTGCTAATCTCAATCTAGCTATGCAACAAAACACAATACCTTTCTTGTCCAGAGGTGTCCCAGATTAGGCCCTTGATGATCTTTCCATCAACACTAATGCTACCCATGGCGAATTCAACCCCGATGGTGGATTTGGTTTCGAGGTTGAATTCGTTCCTAGAAAACCGTGACGAAAGGTTAGTTTTACCGACACCTGAATCACCGATAACAACTACCTTATACAAGTAATCATAATCATCTTCTGAAAAGGACCCCATTTCACTTTCTTTTCCTGAAAGAATTTGTGTGTTATGGTTGAACAAGAGGAGAAACCATGTAATGTAGAGAGAGATTGATGGGGGAAACACAAGGTGCAAAATTATGGATTACAAAATGCGGAATACCTTATACATATTCTACACACATTTTTTTTCAAACCTAAAAATTGAGGCCCAATTGCCATCTTAACTTAATAACTTGGATACTATTTAGAGTGATTATAAGCTAATGGAATCAAAATATCAAATAAATCCAAAAGTATTGAGAAAACCAAACTTGTATCTGAAAATGGATATGAATCGTTAGAGGTAAACTTTATTTTATAACGAACTAGTTTGAGGATTTAGAACTTTGGTGTTCACCAATGATTTTGGGTGATATAACTTGGATAATATCCGTCTAAGAGCGCGGCTCGTTACTGGTTTCTAGTGATGAGTTTATACCGCTGAACAACCCGTCATTTTTCGCTTGGTTTCAACAACCAACACTTCTAACACTTACAACAACAAAATCAACAACGTTATTACAAACCAAAAGTTTTAGCGAGTTTCAACTATCCTACGTCACAACCTATGCCCGACACACAACCTTCATGTTTCGGCTGAATACCGGAAACATAACGTTCTATCACTCGAAAAAAAACTAAAAAAGTAACTAACAAAACCGCACCCCTCATCTTTGCTCCCCAACATTGGAGGCGTTAGCACGGGCTTGAGTCGACGTTTCCAGGGATGTGGTAAATAAAAATTCATGATTATTTACTTTTATTAACCTGTATTTATTTATTGTCATTAAAGTCCGTTTGTTTATATTTATAAATATTAAAATTTAAACATGATTATAGATTTGAATTCTCGGTGTTTTGTTTGTTTTGTTTGTGGGGTATATAATTTAACTACGAATTTAACTATGAAAATGTCCCTTAAAATCAAAGATGTTATTTCAAATACTTCAATCAGAATCTTTTGTATATGGTTTCACTTATATACCAATTCTCTGTATTTTATATAAATGTAAGGATAAACTATTTTTCAAATAACTTTTTCAACAATATTTTATAATTGTTTTGTTATAGATGGGTGCAAATGGTTGAGCATCTATTTTATTGTGGTTTTCAAACATTCATGTAGAGCTAACCCCATATTTTATTCATAAACACATCATATCCACTCCCAACGTAAGTTAATTGTTTGTCCTTTTAATACAAACATGGGTTCATTAGCAATGCCAAGTGACTTTTGACTAATAACATGATATATAACGGTTAGATAAACGAGCTCAATAGCTTAATGGTATTTAGAGGGACTTTAAACTCTAACTTTGTGTCTCGTGTTGTCTCTCGTGTGAGCACCTCGACATTTTGTGCTTGCACCACTTCTAGCTTTTCTTTTAAGTCGGCAAGCTACAAACATTAACAAAAGTTATTAGTTTTTCATTGAAAATATGATAAATACATTATATATAAATAACTACTTACATCCTGATCACGATAAGGAGCATGTAATCTTTTAATGTTGGAAGTTTCTACTTCCTCAGTTCGAGGTATAATATGAATGGTTAGTGTCCCCGAATCCACCTATGGGCCTATTTCCCCCTCCTTCAACACAATCATCCCATATTTTTTGGTCATTAGTAGGTCGGGTAACTGGATTTTTAGCATATTTTTTCTTGAAATCGCTCATGATCATCTTTACGGTCATTATTAACGAGTTGTCGTTTTGGTAGAGACGCATGGTCGTTAGCCGTGGGTGCCTTTCGACTAGTAACGCTATAAATCCGAGATATTAGCGAGGCAAGTTTAAGCAGCATCTAAAGACATAATATAATAATAGGCATGCAGACATGAGTTAATCATGTAGGACACCTAAGGCATATAGTCTAGTTTATCCGGTTCTAATAACCTAAATCCCTAATAGCCAAGGCTGTGATATCAATCTGTCACACCCCAACCGACGGCGGAATATGTCGGGGCGTAATGATTGTCCAGATGCACATGACAACTAAACTAAGTTGTAATACTTAAACATGCCATTTTTCATTAATCAAGTAAAGATATGGCACAATAATGTTAAACATCCAAAATACATATCAAACTTATTTAAAGTCTTTAATCTAGGTCCAACAATCCTAGCGTGATCACAACATAACTCAAGTACGGGTTCCTGCAACATGTATACGATAAAGTGTCAACTATAAAAGTAGTTGGTGAGTAAACACAAGTTTAAATAATATATGTATAATTTCAAAAGCGGTATATGTATAACAAGATATTATTCATATATATAGTCAAACAAGTCAAGAGTTAGAGGCAATGAGTGAGCATATCAAACCCTAGACAACTAGGCTTCCAATCACCTGAGGCCAATTACCAGGCAACTCGGATGGGTTGTCAAACCAATAGATCTATTACTGTAACCCCGGCTCGGTATGTTAATGAGTACGCTTCGAGATAGTGAAATAGAGCACAACTGTCAGAACACAACAAATCACAATAATCCACACAAATTTAACATACATAGAACATATCCAATCAACATATAATCGCATTTGCATTTTAGAGAAATGATTTTGAATAAAGATACATGTTACACCCCAAAATGTTTAAAGATAAATGAGTTATGATATTCTCACAAGTCGGATTATCATTCGAATGAATCACCATTAGAAATGATAATACGAATTGAATATTGAATCATATCCCACAATATTAAGAAAGATGATGTTTGTGAATACTCACTACTCAAATCATCATTTGAAGGAATCACCCTTCTAATGATAACAAGAGTTGATATCGCATCACATCCCATGTTTTGTTTCAATCATCAATTGTACAATACAAGATAGACTATTGAAGTTGGCAAACAATGTATCTCCTTTCAAATTATCAAGGTAAGTTGTGAGTTCAGTTTTGAGACTTATTTATCAAAATCGTATGGATACATCTCAGCATTGTAGTACTTTTGGTATATCGAACCAACAAAATTATCACATGGACTCAGACAATTCATACTGATAAGTAACTCAAAAGTTGCCTCGTTAGAACGTTTCCCAAACTCTTGAATTTTTTATACATTTTTTAAGTATCACTTTATTTAAGAGTAAATTACACTTTTCGTCCTTTAGGTTTCTTCCAAAATTTCAGTTATAGCAATTAGAGCAATACGATGTTTTGTTCGCAAACACATCATATTTGATCTCAAAGTTAGTACAATGTTGTGCTTTATAAGTAACTTCGCTAATATAACATGATAACGAATATAAATCCATCGGATATTCGTGGGTTAAATAGGGTCTCATGAATATTTTTAATAAATGTACCCTAAACCAAAAGAATCTAATTGTAATAAAAATTAAATGTGAACTTTCCGTTGTCGTGGTGTTTTTTGTCAGTCTTGTTGCTCCTTCTGGTTGTTGGACGGAATTTTTCTCCGCAATCGATCGGAGATGGTCCACTGATGCTCGTAGCAACTCCAACTCCGTGTCTCGTGCCGTCTCCCGTGCAAAGGCCTCGGCATTTTGTGCTTGCAACGCTTCTAATTTTTCTTTTAAGTTGGCAAGCTGCAATTATTAAACAAAAATTATTAGATTTTTATTGAAGATATATTACATATATTATTAAAAATTATTATTTACCTCTTGATCATGGCAAGGTATGTTAGATTTACCGATAGAAGTTTTATCTTCTTTGTTCATGGTATAATACGGATTATTAGTATCCCCGAATCCAACCACATGCCTCTTTTTTTCACCTTCTACACAATCATCCCCTACTTTTGGGTCTTCATTGCCCATTACGACTGGATATTTAGCATTTTTTTCTTAAAATTGGTCATGATCATCTTTACCTCTATTATTGGTTGTTTGTCCTTTAGATAGGCACTCAACGCTAGGCATGCCAAGTTCCTTTGGACTCATAACGTGATAAATCTGAACCAGTAATTATGTGAAAGCTTTTTCAACATTTTGCGTATTGAGAGCCGACGTTTTCATAAAAAGGATGTTCTCTCCTTCTGAAAACGCCATGGCTTTATCCGTTGGAACTTCTCGTAAGTGAGGTAGATCGACCTTGTTTCCAATGAGCATGATCACAATGTTTCGTTCTGTGTGATTTCGAACATATTTTAACCAATGCTCGACCTTTTCAAATGTCACTTTTCTGGTGATATCGTACACGGCTAGAGCACCCATTGTTCCTCTATAGTATGCACTTGTGATGGCTCGGTATCTGAAATATAAGAAAATCAATGCGATATTAGATCTTGATCGCCTGCTAATCTCAATCTAGCTATGCAACAAAACACAATACCTTTCTTGTCCAGAGGTGTCCCAGATTTGGCCCTTGACGATCTTTCCATCAACACTAATGCTACGGGTGGATAATTCAACGCCGATGGTGGATTTGGATTCGAGACTGAATTCGTTCTTAGAAAACCGTGAGAAAATGTTAGTTTTACCAACACCTGAATCACCGATAAGAGCTACCTTGTCACACCCCCAATTTCCACCTAACGGAGTTTAACCGCGTGAGGGTATGATCCAGACCAGGATCCCAGACTTCAGTTACAATCAAACCGTAGCAGAGTTTAATTTAAGTAAATAAGAACAGTTATTACAGACCCAAAATGAATTTACGGTTCAGCGGAAGCATAAAACGAGTTACAGATATAGTTTACAAAATGTTTAATTCATCTGATTGGAAACATAGATTTCAATACAAAAGTTAACGTTTAGTACTGCCGCTGCCAGTGCCTTCGGTGATCCTCCTAGCGACCTGAAAAGCATTCAACAATCAAGTGTCAGCCAAGGCTGGTGAGTTCACTAAGCGGTCTACCCGTCACAAGTAGACCAAAATTTTTATGATCAAAGAAAGGTAAAACACAATCAATATCATAAGACGAGTAAGTTTTCCATATCGTAGGTAGCTAGCCTAAGTTATGCTCATTTGAATTGTTCGCAACCGAAGCTGACAATGTATAGGTATCACCTACGGATTTTGCCTTCCCGTGTCCTGAAAGACCACGGAGGGTAGGATAACATTGGTCCCAGTCCGACCGCCAGTCGGGTTGGCGCATCACGTGCACCGCTGGGCGGGGGTGTCAATCCCCAGTAGTACTACTCAACATCACCTAGCTATTCTATATTAACGGCCCGAATGTAAGGACTTTTTAGTTTATCAATCAATTCAATGATACATATGATATTTGGTCGGAAAAGTTTACTTAGTAAGGAATACCTTACCGTTTGCACGTTATCATCCCTGAAAGGACATAACAACATATAGTAATGAACTCACCTTAGGTTGCTCAGCTTATTCTTCAAATAAATCCGGTTATGATTGTTAACGAGGACCTAATAATCACATTAAGGTCTTAGGTGTTAGGTTGTTTAACTTTTAGCTATACCGCTAAGACCATAACACTAGTACATTGGAAAATACGACACGACATAACGACACACGGCACCGATGGTTGATCATACACAAGTGTTTATATACATCAGGAGTCCAAGCAAGTATTATCATAGTATAGAGCATGCAAGTCATGGCATATTATTCAAGCAAATTGTACACGTTCGGATTCTGGTCACAGTTTCGCTAGCAGTTTCGCTAGACAGTTTCGCCGTGTACACGGGCAGCACTTTCGCTAGGCAGTGCCCGGTGACACAGTTTCGCTAGGCTAGTTTCGCTCGAAACTGTTGGCACAGTTTCGCTAGCCTAGTTTCGCCCGAAACTGGTTTGAACTTTCGTTCAGGGAATTTCGCTCAGCAGATTCGCTCGGACAGGTCTGGTCGGTTTACCTAGCGACACTATAGTTTCGCTCGACTAGTTTCGCTAGAGGGAGATAGGCACAGTTTCGCTACACAGTTTCGCCTGATGAAGGCACAGTTTCGCTAGTCGCTAGAAAAACCCGTAAATTTGACTAAAAATCTTTCTAACAGCTTCTGTATCACATGCAAATCAATATCTAGCATACCTAAACGTTTACTAACATCATGGGAGCAATTCTAACACCTTAAACACGGATTCTAGTCATCAATTTGTCAAGAACACAATTTCACATAAAGGAACATAATTAGCATGGATCTTCATATTAGCATGGCAAGTTGCAGAATTGATGTTATGTCTAGCATTCCTAAGCATCATGGCAGTAGCAGAAGTCGTTGCATGTGGATTTTAAGCATACATTTTAGTTTATCATACAAGAAATGCATAAAGGTGGTTCATGTGACTCACGGATGATCTCCTATGCTCAAAAGGAAGAAGACTTGGGGCTGGAATCTCGGTTTCTCGTGTCGTTTTCTGCTGGCCAGAAGTCACAGGAGTAGGAGAGAGCAGGGATGTGTGTGTTTTGTGTGAGGTGAGTAAAAATGAGAGAGTTGGCTTGGGCTTTCTATATGTAGGGGGCCAGTTTCGCCCGCAATTTCGCTGGCAGTTTCGCTGGCCACGCGAAACTGGTCCAGCAGACCAAGAGCTTTAGCTACCGGGCGAAACTGTAGTTTCGCTCAGTAGTTTCGCTGGCTTCTAAAAGGGTAAATTTCATTCTAAGTAAGGTAAGCACGTTTTCTCGATAAATCACATAATTAATTCACAATGAATTAATTAAGCATGCTGCATAACTTCACACAGTGGTAATAAGCAAATAATCATATAACACATATGGTCGGGTTCGGTGATCAACCAAAGGTCGTGGACGTATCCGGTCTAGGTAAGCATTAATTAATTAATTACTGCTGGTAATGTGACTAACGGAGTTTGTTTAATGGAACTAACGGTTTTTAACGGAAGGACTTAACGGAGTTAGCTTGGGAAGTTGCAGTTGTCACATACCTTATACAAGTAATCGTAATCATCTTCTGAGAAGGACCCCATTGCCCTTTCTTTTCGTAAAATAATTTGTGTTTTATGGTTGAAAGAGAGAGAAACCATGTAGAGAGAGATTGATGGGAAACACAAGGTTTAAAATTATGGATTACAAAATGCGGAATACCTTATACATACACACATCTTTTTCAAACCCAAAATTGAGGCCAATTGCCATATCTTTACTTAATAACTTGGATACTATGTTAGAGTGATTATAAGCTAATGGAATCATAATATTAAATAAATCCAAAATTATTGAGAAAATGAAACTTGCGTCTGAAAATGGATATGAATCGTTAGAAGTATACTTTATTTTATAACGAAATAGTTTGAGGATTAAGAACTTTGTGTCATCAATGATTTTGTACGATATAACCCGGATAATATCCGTCTAAGAGCTCATTGATGGTTTCTAGCAATGAGTTTATGCCGTTCATTGCTCTCATTTCCAAAACTTCTGATCTGTCCTCTTTGAGGAACTATTGGCCCATCAGCCTGATTGGTACTATTAACAAAGTGATCTCTAAAGTCTTGGTGAATAGGTTGAAATTGGTCATCTCGAATCTCATGTCTGAAGAGCAGAGTGCCTACCTCTCAAGCAGAAGTATTTTGGATGGGCCTCTAATTTTAAATGAAATTATTGCCTGGACGAAGGAATCTGGTCGCGAATGCAAGTAAGACGATATTAGTCCCTATACTAGCGTACTTACAAGATTATGTCCTTTAGTAATGTCTAGTGTCGTTTTCCAAGTGACTCTTTAGTTTTTCAAACAACAGTTTTTTCAAACAATGACCCTATATATTTGCCGTGTGACTGAATTAAACAATGATATACAATTAGACAAATTAACCCATCTCACTTGAAACAACTGAACCAGGGGATCAAATATCATATTGTAATAAGAGAGACGTTATGATAACCTCTATCACGCTAAAAAAAAGTCTTGGTGATTTTTTAACCCTCTTTAAACAATAATCGTTAGTGAAGAAACACTCTTGGTAAAAGACAAATGAGTGAACAAAAGATGGATTTGTCAACATGGATTCTAGTGGCGCGTTTAGTTGTGGAAAATGTTTTCTAGTTTACTATTTCTATTTTTTTTAGAAAATGGAAGGGGTTTTCGAAAACACATGATTTTTTTTTTAAAACACGTTCAAAATTGAAAGATGAAGTTTTTTCAATCGAACAGTCGGATGATGAAGATCAAGTCAGCACCCGGCCGACAGAGGGATAGTCGGAGCTCGGAGGATGCGGCGACTGAATCTGTGTTAACGCCGTAATGGCAGATAGAGAGAGTGGAGTTGTTAAGTGATTAGGGTTCAGTTGTGAAAACAACGTTTAAAAAGTATATATATAATCAAATACTAAAAATAGAAAATTTAAAAAACAATACTATGTAGTTTTCTAATTTCAATTTAAAAATATAAAATAATGTTTTTTATTTTCTTAGAAAACTTTTCTGAAAAGTTGTAATTTGTTCACCTTTTCCGTTTTTTATGTTTTCTTGGAAAACATGTTAGAAAAAACAGAAAATGTTTCCCACAACTAATCGCGCCCTAAGCTTTTCACGAGCCAATCTCGAGTGTCTCGTGAACCGTTAGTTTACATATAATATTGTGGACCTATTGGCCTTTTTTGGGTTTGTTTAAAAGGTTACATTTTCTTTGGGCTTACACTTTCTTGGTTTTTTTTTATTGTCTAAAATTGGGCTCAAGATCTAGCCCAGAAAAATGCAACATAACACGAATTGAACGGAAAAGTGGCTGAGTCGTCTCTCCGCCACTCGTTCCGATACTCCGACGACCGACAGGCCGCCACCGCCTCCTCCGGCAACACTACAGGTATGAATGTATTATTTACGATTTTAGGTTCGTAAATTAATCGATGAGTTTATTGATTAGCCATTTAGGTTCTTCAATTTAGACTCACAAATATGATTTAGGTTCTTAATTTGATGAGCTTATTGATTTAGGTTTATTGAATTTGACATCCAATTTATATCCAAAAGCTATTATTGAATTTCCTCAATTTGAATCTTCTACACAATACATGAGAATTAAATTAATAAATTTCATATCTAGGGTTTTTGAGCTTTATGTGTACACATATGTTGTGCACTTGTCCTAGTTGATGCTAATCTGATGTGAAATATGTAAATATGTTGGAATTATCTCCAAAATAGTTGGTAAAAACAGTGGATTATTGATTTATTGCTTAAATTTTTCTTTGGCAATACAAAAACTCTTCTTACAGTATAATGTTTAGGGTACACTGAAGTTCAGTTAGGGTTTTTAAATTTCTAATGACCATCGTATTTACATTATGTGTTTGTCAAATTTCTAATGATAATGTTTTTTTTTAATTATTGTAGTGCATATTCGTATTTTTATTGCGTGATCAACCTTACCCGACCCGAACTGACTAAACCGAAAATTTTGACATTTAGTTGTTGGAATTCCAACCACCGGAAAAAGGTGAACTCGCCGGAAAAAAATCCTGGGTCCGCCCTTGGCTTGTAAGAAGTCTAATTCGGACTTGTGTAATAGAGATACGTTTCTTTTGAGGTTGAAATGTTAAATTGTATTTTCTCATTCTATAGCAGAAAGAAGAGAGCTCTATTTTGATTGTTAAAGTCAAACAGAAAAACCTTCCGGTTGTGTAATAGACATGATTTTGCTACGAGTTTTGGTATATTGTTAACATAGAAAGAGTTAATATTTTGATTAGTGATTTCAAATTAAAAGACCTGACCTTTTTATTCAAAATTAGTTGAAACAAATTCCATATTCTGGCCTCTGATATGCAATTTAACACGAGCAATTTTGATGGCTGATAACAGAAAAGGACTTTATGGTAAGTAATATTGTGCTACAAGAAGCAAAGTTGTTAAATTTCAAAAAATTGTACTGGATATTAAGGGAATGTTAAACATTATTTCTCTTTGATCATATTCTTGCATGGATAGAGCTGAACGATTTGTGTGTTGCATAACAGAGAAGCACAATGCTACGTGTAGCAACCCGACTCTCAAGACGTGCTCTATCTTCGGTTGAATGTCATTCTAGCACTTATCATTCATCATTTCTCAAAGAGCAGTACATTATTCACCAGTTCTTTGCAAAGAGCACCAAGAATAGGGCATTGCATTTCAGGTGACTTTCTTAAATCGGTTTCACATGGCGCCCACATGTTTTCAAGTTTTGCATCTGGATTCTCTCCATTGAAGCACAAGCCATTGGAGTCCCTCATTGACATTGAGAGGGCAAAACATCAAACTCCTGAGGATCTAGCTGTAATTTGGGATGATGTAAGTTCTTATTACCTACTTGTTGATTCTTCCATATAATTTATTCGGGCCATCTTTTCATGCTTATGTTGCCTTAGCCTATGTTAGTGTGTAACATGTAAAGAAATAAAGATGTACAGTCAACCATTTAATAAAGTTAACCTTATCAAAATTATTATCAAAGTTGTCTTAGTTATGGACCTTTGTCATTTAAATGTTTACTTGATCTTATAAGCTGTTTTATTTATCTGTTTATGTGAGAGTTATGTATTTAGTTGAACTAAAAAGATGTGTCCAATAAATATGAAATTTTAATATCTGTTTTCATAGCTGAAATTGTATAACTTTGTTATGAGATACAATCAATCGCTGAAATTGTCATGGAAAAAGGAATATCAATTTAAAAGATGAAACTCATATTAAAAAACAAATACATATTACAAGAAATTTCCCGTAGTTGTTTGATACTTCAGTTTATATATATCTAATATATATAATATAAGTAAAGTAGTTGTTTCGAATTTTTTGATATTAAGTTAGAGGGAAATGACAGATTGTAGGATTTGAATGCTTGCCCATTTCTTTTCACTTCTCTAGTTTTTAATAACGAACGTTATTTTTCATGTAAGTGACTTGATTGTTTGTAACTTATATTATGAAAAGCATGATGGATCCGGCCCATCTTCCGGCCCATCTGTTACAATCTTCAAAACAGTATTTAACCAGCTGGTTGTAATTTTCACCTTTCATTCAGTTTCATATAGGAAGAGGGCATATTGGTGCATCAATGAAGACAAAGTTGTATCATCTGCTGGAGCAACGAGCTGCTGACTGGTAATTTTTGTGCATATCCTATAAAAAAAAATTCAGTTCGGAAGGCTTTTTTTTAGGAAGGCCCAAGGCTTAATTTTTTGTCAACTGTTCCAAACACCTTCGATTCTTGTACAACTCTACAAAGCTTTCCAAATTGGCCTCTGATATTAACTTTTCAAGAACCTGTATCATCGTATCCATAATTGTTGTTATTAAGTGGTTTTTATTTATTAACAGAGGCATTTAACCGAGAACTGATTTGTTGGGAAAATGCTTCCATAATTCCATAAGCGACTTCTTATTATCTATTTCATTTCTGTCTTGGTTTTTTGTCTGACAATAAACAGTTCTTATGTAGCCGCTATTTTGTGATTCCTGTGTGGAAAGGCAGTGGTTATACAACGATGTTTATGCAAGGTTGGATTCTCTTTGTCCACAACACCCCTATCCTACAAATTTAAAATTATATTTAGTATGCTGCCAGAACTGCCTAGTGCCTACTATCTTGCCTTTATTATGACGTTCTATGCACCACCCTTGTAATTCTCATATTATGAAGTGTGTTTCTCATGTTTATAATGCCATACCAAGATCATTCTTCCCTTCAACCATGAAACTTGCCACATTTTACTCGACTCATAGTTTTATCTCTACCAAATGTTTGACAGTTTTTATTTATAAATAAAGGAATTTTGTGTATCCAAAATAATAGCATCATTTTTTTTGTAATGCTGATAACAAAAAGTTGCAATTTTTATGTGATATCCATTCTGATACCAAGGGACATAGATCCCAACTACACCTATACTCACTAGAGGTGGCAGTTTTGACCCGTTTAGTTATAAGTAGGTCGAGTTGGGATGTGTTATATCACAAATGGGTTAAACGGGTCAAATAAAATTAGCTAGTTAGTGAACTTGTCAAATTGTTAAACGGGTTTAAAGCCGCTCAAAATCTATTGTTAATGCATATACCATCCCAAAGTTGTGTTATTCGAAATTATCTTGAGTATAATTATAATAATAATATTGTTTTTATAAGCATAATTAACATGCTCATTATTTATAAATAATGGACAAAAAAGTATTAGTGAGTCAACTTAGTCCTGGCCTGCAAAATATAATCTGTTTCACCCAGTTTGACTTGCTACCTAACCTTCCTGCTCTATTCTTATAATTTGGTTATTTCATCTTTTGGAGTTTTTCATTTTTTTTTCCTAACATAAGCCATTCCAATACAGTGCAGATGCCACACATACTTTTCACTGGTCTTGAAGATTACAAAGCAAGAGGAACTCAAGCCGCCCCTTACTTCACTGCTTCTCATTACAAAGAATTTGCGGAAACCAAGGATTTGGTTCTTATTCGAGGAGATATTGTGTTTGCCAGCAAGCTAACTGATGCAGAAGCAAGATGGCTTTTGGAAACCGCACAATCCTTTTACTTGAACGACACAAGGTACAAACTTGTTGAACGGTTCAACAAAAAAACAAGCGAGTTTGATTTTAAAGATGTTTTACGAGCATTAGACATGCCCATGATGTAGTTTGTTCATTTGAGAAGACCGACAATAAGAGAGAAATCATCGGTTGTTATGGTCGTTTAGTTTTCTGTTATTGTAGGTTTTTGCAGACTATAGTGAGTCAATAAAACATGAAAGTTGATTTATTGTTAAAACCATTTTGACCCTTGTAAGTTGTAACATAAGCTTCATGCTGAAGCAACCGTTTCAGTTTATTTATTAATGTTTTTATAGTGCTTGTGTTATTGGGTTTCAATCTCTACACTATATCATCTCACATTCTCACTAGACTTGGCAGTTAATTGAATGTTTATTAGTGGATGTGTTTAATATAAAAGTAACATATGCTTAGGGCTATTTAAAATGCTTGTCCTTGTACATATTTCACTTAGAAAAAAAGCTCGTTCTATACCCTTTCGTTTATAAACGAGCCCAAGCTATCTCAACTTAGACTGTAAACAAGCTGAGCCTGAGTCAATGTCAGCATGACTTGTGGCATACTAGTTTTTTTTTGAACGACTTTATTATACACCAGTTGTCTATTTAGCGAACTTGAATTCTCAACTTTTAGGGAAGAGACACTTTAATTTTTATTTTTTTTGAAACGCTTTAAATAACATGAAGATACCATTGAGCTAAAAGCTCTTTGGACGTGACTCGCTTGTAGCCGGCTCGTTGGTGCATTCGTTTGTTATTTATAAAGTTATTATATATATATATATATATATATATATATATATATATATATATATATATATGTGTGTGTGTGTGTGTGTGTGTGTTTGTGTTTTTTTTTTTTTTTTTTAACAAGTAAGTGATTTATGCGTGTAATGCCCACACAGGTTCTGATGATGCTTGGGTTAGGCTGCTTCTTCTCCCTTGGTGCACCCTGCAGGTTTTCAGACCTCAGAATCGGCATGATTGCCGCTCTGGGAACCGGAAGGCTCTGCAGTGCAGATCCATCATGACATCCCTAGCTACTTGGGGGAGGGAGGGGGGTTTTGAACAGTTGGTTAAGGGTATCCTTGACAATCCTGGGGGGGCTGAGGGGTCTACTGGCGCTGTTTCCGACGAGAAAGGGGACCATGCGCAGCCCAACGTCGCGCGATGCATCCGAAAAATCGCCGACGGTCATTTCACTGCGGCCGTGAAGGTGCGGTCTTCTTCTGGGGTGGCGCCGTATAACGAAGAAACCACGCGTGCCCTAGGTATTGCTAATGAAAACTAAATAATATGGTATTGCTAAAAGTCCATATGGTATTGCTAATGAAAACTAAATAATATTTATTTCACTAAATGAAGACATAAAATATGACATTTTCACTGAAAGATATTTAGTTTTAATACGAGAATTAATAAAAATATTGCATTATATAATTTTCATTACAAGCATGTTCAAAATATTATAACCAACCGACTTAACGACCCACAAGCTGACTCAAAGTTTTCACGAGAGAGTAGAGAAACTTTCAACAAGTTGAAATTAAACGAGTCGAACTTAAAATCAGGCCTAAAGAAATACCTTGAAACAGGTGTTCTAAACAAATAAGCCCATCAAATCTCACTTCTCCGAAATAGTCACACACTTCTACAAACTCTCTGTGCAGCCAATCGCCACAAACTTCCTCTTCTTCTTCTTCATCCTCACTTCCTAAAAAACTTCCATCTTCTACACACAGTAAGCACACAATCGATCTCCACTTTCCCCTTCGAATCACCATCTCTTCACAAAATCATCAGCGATTCATCACTAACACGCATCGTTACAGGCTTACAGCAATGGCGGACGCTTCAAACGACGATAAACACATCGAAAAGCTTTATGTCTACGGAGGCCGACTCAGCGAAGCCAAGGACAAGTCTCAGGTCTGCAATATGTTTCGTTTTTAGCGGTTTTTGTGATCGGTTTTGTGAAATTAGGGTTTTGTAGAAGTATGTTATTGTAATTTTTTGTTGCCGGTGGTGTGTAGAATGTGGAGGATTACAAGAGTATAATTGAGGCTGCGAGAAGTTCGAGTGTGAAGGCGAGGCAGTTAGCCGCTCAGTTGATTCCTAGGTTTTTCAAGTTCTTCCCTGGGTTGTCAGGATCTGCAGTTGATGCTCATCTGGATTTATGTGAAGCAGAAGAGCTCGGGGTTAGTGTTTTTATTTGCAAAATTCAAATTAGTTTGTTAGTTGTTTGCTGTGTAACTAACTAGAGGTGGCTCTGGCATATTGATGCTAAATAGGAATCGAACTCAGTTATGATGTAAACATTAAGTAAGTGAACACATTAATACTGTCGATAAGTTAGAAAAAACCTATATAATATAAAAAACCTATATAATAGCAAAACTTTGCATTTGATGAATCGCAGAATTGAAACACTAAGATGGATAGAGATGATCTAGCACAGAGCTTTGCTTTAGGACAAGAGTTCACCATAGTTTGAAGGATGTAAGGAACAATCATTCATCACGAGTAGTGTTATATAGAACGCCACACCACTGCTGAGTAGCATAATAAAGTTAGCTATTACTCTATTAGATTTAGCACACGTTCCTATTATTTTAGCACACGTTCCTATTATTTTAGCACACGTTCCTATTATTTAGCGCTCAGGCGCTCACGGCCATTATCACATGCTTAGATATGAGATTATAGATCTATGACTACCTAGGTTGCAAAAATGAGTATACAAAGTAAAATTAGTGTCAGTTGGGTGAGAAAGGATTTAAGATGGACAATTGCAAATGGGACTTTCATACAACTAGTTGTGACTGTAGGTTCTAATATAGCCAGTATCTTGCTGATGCTAATCCCATTGAGCAATTTAACATCTTAGCTACTGTTGTAAAACTCGTCCGAGGGGACCGAGTACTTCCAGGCCTCAGCCTACGCGTAGTACTCCGTGAGTACTCCCCCATATTCCCCGAGTACTCCCCTGGCTTGGGCGAGTACTCACAACTCCCTAGTCGACCGGCTTGGTAGTGCCTAGCGACTTTTGCAACCATGATCTTAGCTAATCTAAATGTAGTCAACTAAAGAATGTCCTGTTTTCACTTCTATGCTAATTTTCTCTAGGATGACAATATTATTCCTTTACATTATTAAGGGAAGACCACTATCTAGTATACTAAATTCTTTTTACTAATGTTAAAGTGGATATTCTGAATTTCTGATTAAATGAGTGTCTTGAATCACGGATTCACAGTTTTCTTACTATGGTCTCACGGTCATGATTGGTTATGAGAATGTATGTAGTAGCTGAAGAGGGGTTTGTACATCAATATCTTCTAGCATCTTTACCCCAGGAATTTGTTGCATAAGGGTACAACTTTGATTGTTGAATTGTTGTACAAAGCACACACTTAGTGTTATCTCTGTGTTTTATTTGATGTACTGTTGTTTACTCTCTTACAATATATTTCATAAGGATTAGTTACAGCTGAATGTCTTGCTTCTTTTTTTTTGTTGCTCATTTTGTAAAAGATACGGGTGCAAGCGATTCGTGGCCTTCCTCTTTTCTGTAAGGATACACCAGAGCATATTTCCAAGATTGTTGACATTCTTGCACAACTTCTCATAGCTGGTAAACTAGGTTTTAAAATTTTTCTATTGATGGACTGCTATGCATAATTATTTATTTGACCTTGGATGCTTTGATATTTCCAGAAGAAAACGTGGAGCGTGATGCAGTGCATAAAGCTCTCCTGTCTTTATTAAGGCAAGATGTGAAAGGTACATCAATAAAGCTCTTTTTATTTTGCAATACGATTAGTAAAATTTTTAAATCCTTGACCTGTTTTAGCAAAATGCTGTACCCCCAGTCAATAACTTTAACTGTAAATAAATGATATATGCTTGCAGCATCTTTGACGGCATTATTTAAGCACATTGAGAGCGTTGATGAACCAGTTACAGATGATAATCTTCGTGAGAGGACCCTGATCTTTATCAGGGACAAGGTGAGAAGACTGATTTCCCATCCATTCCAATGACTGAGTTTTTTATATATTTGTTTTATTTTCTTTCAATATGAAATTTTTTTTCTAATTAAATGTTACAGGTGTTTCCTTTAAAGTCCGAGCTCTTGAAGCCACAGGAGCAAATGGAAAGGCATATAACTGATTTGATTAAAAAAGTATGCTTCTAATGTTATCATTCAGTAGATTTTTATTCAATCACCTGTATTTCTCTTTTAATTCTCAAGGTTGAGTTTCTTGTATCAATGCATGCTTTAAATTGCATATAGTTCAAATTAATCTGGGGACTGTCCTAATGTGTTTTCGCTGAATTATATTGCAGAGTTTACAAGATGTTACTGGAGCAGAGTTCAAGATGTTCATGGATTTTTTAAAAAGTTTGAGCATATTTGGGGAGAAAGCTCCTACTGAGCGTGTCCAAGAGCTTGTTGAAATCATAGAAGGCCAAGCTGATCTTGATGCACAATTCAGTGTGAGTTTATTATGCTTCTTATTTTGTTCAAACATGTTGAGTATGTAAACTTTGCTCTGTTGGTTAATTATGTAACTTTTACTAATTGTGACTATCAAAATGCAGGTTTCAGATGGGGATCATGTTGATAGATTGATATCTTGTCTTTATATGGCTCTCCCATTTTTTGTTGTATGTCTTTTTTGGTATTTATATAATCTATTTTCTAGTTTTAGCAGAGTACCTTTGTTCTGAACTGAAACCCTATACTATATGCAGAGGGGCGCTTCAAGTAGCAAGTTCCTCAATTATCTAAACAAACACATTCTCCCTGTTTTTGATAAGGTGTTAATGTTTCCATCTTTGTTTCTTATGTTAATACCCATCTTTGTGATTTATCTGTTGTATATCGTATTATGTTATATCATGGTTTCTTTGCTAATTATTTATTTCATTTGCAGCTTCCTGAAGAACGGAAAGTAGACTTGCTCAAGAACCTTGCAGAGAGTTCACCATATGCAGCACCTCAAGATTCGAGGCAGATCCTTCCTTCTGTTGTTCAGCTCTTGAAAGTATACAAAACATAAAGTTGCTTTGAAATATTATATTGTTATGTTTTTACTCTAATGAACATCAGTGTTAATGATGTTCTTTTGGCATTCTTCATGTGTGAGTCTCGGTTCTACTTGATTATGTTTCTTATTAAAGTTTTATTCTTTACTTCTCAGAAGTACATGCCTCGAAGAAAAACAGGAGAAGAGATGAACTTCACATATGTTGAGTGTATGCTCTACACGTTCCACCATTTAGCTAACAAGGTGAGGAATGCTTTAAAACTGTATTTTAGCTTTTTCAGTACGCCTAAATTGACTCTTGTCGTGACTTGTGAAACAGGCTCCAAATGCCACTAATAGTTTATGCGGTTATAAAATAGTGACTGGCCAACCATCAGACAGGCTTGGTGAGGACTTCACTGAGTTTTACAAAGATTTCACAGAAAGGTAATTTAATTTTCATTGGTCTTGAAATTTCTATAATACCCTTTTATAGTAATAGAGAACTCCTGTAGTTACACTCCTGGTTATTCAGGTTAAGCTGTGTAGAAGACCTCACTAAAGCTACAATGAAGAAATTAACACAGGGAATGGGTCAGCAAAATAAGACAACGGGTGCTACTATATCTGATGAAGAAAAGGCTAGAATTGTGAGTTCATAAATTTGATCCAATGTAGCTCTACTCTCTGTTTTATCTGGCTGCATTTCTTTATGATAGCATTTTAATATGCAGAAAATCCAAAATCAGAATGCCACAACTGGGTTGCGCACCTGTAATAACATATTAGCAATGACAAAGGTATTCTTATTAACACTATTTTCTTCAAATGCGTGTATGCTTAAGTTTTCGTTTGTAGTGAAGTATGCTGAGGCCCCTATGTTATTTTATAACAAGTTTTGGTTACTGCACGTCTATACTAGGAAACTTATTTACTTCCCCTGTCGCTGTTGTAGCTAACGGCTAAAATAAAAGAGATCTCAATTTGCCTGTATTGCAATGTTATTGTTAAGATTCATAATTGTTAAATGCGTAAAAAATGTCATCTTTTGCCCAAAAAGCAGGACAAGTTGACCGACTATAATCGGAAATTAAGGATATGGGAATACCGAATGAAAAGCTGAAGTTGAATAGGACAAAAAGCCTTTGAAAAAAACAATATATCTGAATACTCTATGTTAGCGGATGGAAAGTTGACAGTTCACAGTTGGATGTAAATACAAACTTGATGAAATTGTTAATCAGTTCAAACACAAACTTGTGGCAAATGGGTTTAGACAAACTTGGATGTTGCTTACTGCAAGGGTGTTACATTCACTTGTGACCAGTTTAGCTGGGCCGCTGCATCTATTGGATATAAAGAAATTCTAGAATGCATCCTTAAATGAGGATCTAGAATAGGTGTATATCGATGTACCACTAGATGAAGTCATGAAACCTTTGGGAAAGTGTGTCGATTGAAGAAGTAATTTTGTGGGCTAATACAGTCAACAAGAGCACGGTTCAAGAGATTAACTCATGTAGTAAAGCAGTGTGATTTCTCTTGATGCCAAATTGATCATACCATGGTCTTTAAGAGTAACTCATCATGGTAGAAGGCTATCGTAATTGTCTATGTGGATGACATAATTATAACAAATGAGTCGATGTTAAGAACTCAAATCACCTAAGGAGATTTTTTGCTACAGTTTTGAGGTGAAAGACCAGGGTAACTTAAATACTTTCTTGGGATGGAAGCAGTCTGATCCCATGATGGAGTTTTCATGACACAAAGGACGTATATTATAGAACTTTTGCATGTCAACCAACCTCTGCATCCATGGTCCATGGATCCACTAGCTAAACAACAATAATGGTGGAGAAATCATCTACGAGGGGAGGTATCAAAGGTGGATGGAATGTTGAGTTATATATATTACATCGCCTCAAGAAAAGCTTCGGATTCTTCAATACTTAAAACAGAGTTGTGGAAAGGGCCTGTTCTTTGGCAAGACAAGCGAGAGACATGTAGAGGTGTTTGTTAATACTGATTGCGGCGGATCAAAGTTGGATGGCAGATCAAGAATCAAGATCAGTCTTATTCTTCCTTATATGCTCTGATGTATCTGGATATGTTACTTGAATTCTTTTCTTTCAATTCATAGATAAAGTCTAGAGAGGGCTATCGTGCGTTTATCTTTTCCTAGAATAAAGTTCCAGCTATTAGTCTAGCTTGGATATGTAGGCTGTGTACTCTGGTTTCTTTATCGGTACAATAATATCTTTACTATATTACTAATTTCTATATTATAAATGTATGTGGTAAATACACAGGATCTCATGTGTCTTTTTCTTAATTCAGCCGTTGCATGCAAAAGCACCTTCATTTATTGGAGACAAAAGAATTAACCTATCCTGGAATGAAGCAGTTAAAACTGTAGCTCCAGCAAACACAGCCGGGTATGTTCATTGAACTCTTTGATCCAAGTGTCGCATTTCCTTGCATTATTTTTTTTCTTCATATACCGTGATGGAGAACTATCAGTTTGCTTAGTATGCTAAAATGGAATCAAAGGTGGCAATTGCACCCTATCTACTTATGAATTGGTTTTATTTTTCTTTTGTCTTTCATTGGGTCAGATGGGTAAAATCAGAAAGTTTACTCCAAAGGAATTGGGTCATATAAAGTCGTTAAAAGTATATTGTTAATGCTTATAACTGTCTTAATCACTTTATTATAAGTTAAAGTATTATTGTAACAATATAGTTATTGTATTCATAGATAAATACAAATTATTCATAAAAATGTGGGAGTTGAAGTGTTTTTGTCAACCCAACAACCCTGATTTACCCATACTCACCCCTAAATCATACCATACGTTGAGATGTGATAAACTTGGTGCGTCAGACAGGGTCAGTTAAGGAACATACAGGTAAACTAGTTACTTTAAGCTTTTAAAGTGCCAACTTTCATTTCAAAAAACTAGTTGTTTGTCTCCCTTTCAAGTCATTTTCTTTGTTCAGCTTATTATTGTTAGGGAAAGTTGCATAGAAGTTTAGTATACCATAGTCCATAGGAAAAGTTCATTTAGGGTTATGTACTTTGCTTTTTATCAGTAAAGTGTTACTAATTTTCATGAGAAATTAAAGAAAGCTAATTAATTCTCACCTTATTAAGAGTAGCAGGTTATATTTGGGTGACATGGCAATTAAAAAATGATTTGGCAGTTGGGGTGGCAATATGGCATTTGACTAAGGTTCTCTTGAAAATCAAATACTAAGTTTTCAAAGAATCTATCAAACTTATTTATTAACTCATGATTCAAATACACACAAAAAATGCCTCCATCTTCATGCTGTCTGCAGTCCATAGCCTCTCCTCCTCAAGCTAGACACCACCTTCCTTTTTCACAGTCGAAATCTTCTAGTCATAGGCAGTGTTCTTCTATAGGGTTGTTGTTCAACTGACTATGCTATATAGAACCGATTGATGGTCACTCAAGAAGACTCAAGCATGGAAATTGGAGTCGGCAGAGATGAGGATGCTGAGGTGGAAGCGTGGGAACACGAGTTTAGATCGAATAAGGAATGATGTTCGGACCAGATTAGGAGTAGCACGCATTTAGATAAAATAAGGGAAGGGTGGCTGCGATGGTTCAAGCATGTCTGGAGAAGGGTGGTAGGATTGTGGTTTGTGGACGCCCTCAACATTTAGGGGAAGCATGTTTTGATTGTTTATAGGCAGTGTTTTGACAACCAGACAGGTAACCAGGTTGGACTGGAACCAGCACAGAGAGCGGTTCAATTTGGTCCGAATAACCACTTGCGATTATGCTGGTTGGATGGGTTGAACTGGCTCATCAAAACAGGGGTTATAGGTTTTTTCTGGTTTGGTTTACAAATCCAGTGTTTGATTTCTAATTTTCACACTTGTTATCATATTCGCTGTTTGATTTTTGGTTTCCCAGATTTTCTGATTTGGTTCTTTAATGTTTGGACTGTTTTTTGGTTTGGTTCTAGATCCAGGTCTTTGTATCAGAGATGGTTCTAAGGGTTGGGTGGTGAAGCTGAAGAACTCATTTTGTAAAAAATGCCAACTTTCAAAATAACTACTAATTAATATTGTTTAATGGTGTTCTTAATAAGTCGCAAAAGTAAGTTTAAAAGTTGATAAAAAGTAAACGTTTAGCGTTTTAAATTCTTATACATTCTGTATTAATAGTATCACACAAGTTAGATATTTAAGTATATATATTTATCAAGTATTTTACTCAAGTTATTCTACTTATCTTTAAAATAACATGTGACATTCTTGTCCGCAATTACATGGCTGATGACATGACATTTAACACACCACGTAAGCAACAACCTCTTGATTGGGCATTAGGTGAATTTAGGAGTAAATTCTAGAGGTGTGTGTGTATTTGACGTTAAAAAAGGAAAACATAAGCCACAACCTGTTGTCAGCTAGTAAAGTGGTTTATAGGTAATAGTTATCCTGTCCAAGCATTTTGCAAGTTAGTTATCCTCTGATGATCACCAGTGATATACATATATTCCTTAACGAACTTTTGTGCACAGTATTTTCCCCTCTATATAATTTACCCTCATTATTTTTGTTATATTTTCTGTGCTAGAGTTTTATGGTTTGCTTTCCTAGCTATGTAAGCATAGCCACATTTTGGGTAACAGAGTAATAGACAGTTGTTTGGTACGTGTCATATAGGCTGGGTTCGGTTGACATGGACCACATTCTTTTCGCTTTTTGTATTATAAAATATAAATAGTTAGTGTGTTTATATGATTGCACGAACTTTATTGCTGCAATAATCTAATTTTTGGAGTAAAGCTACTTTTCGAGTTTGTATGCATTATAAAACCACTATTAAACTCATTGAGCCATTTTCTTTTTAGCTAATATTATTACTTTATGCATTTGACATGTTAGAAATAAAACATAATCAAAATTGACCGATTATCAACTAAACGTGCCAAAATTAATTTCGACCTCTAGATGCAATATAAGAGAACTGTACACCTTGATTTCTCTAGAACCACCATAATAACCGGGGTGGAACTGCAAATTTATGTCTTTCTTTTTTCTCAGTAGAGCTTTATTGCAAGCCAGTCTCATTTTCTTTAACAAAAATCTACATATTTTGTAAATTTTCAGAGGGAAACGACCTGCCAACGCTCTAAACGGTTCCAACAACCAATCAAACAAAAGGGGCCGTGGAGGCAACAATCAGCTTGTTGACAGGGCTTTTGAAGGCCTATCATCCGGCGGGAGAGGTGGTTCAAGGGGAGGAGGTCAAGGTAGGGGCTGGGGTAGGCGGGGACAGGGTCAGGGTCGCGGAAGAGGCTATTATCGTTAGATTTCACTTTCGAAACTCGTATGACATCGTTGGCGGGTCGGGCTGCAATGGAGGTAATAGTTTATAGATGACTTTGAGCCTGAACAAAAAAAGATGCAGTAGCTAATCTAGATTTACACCTGAATTTGAAACTTTAGATGTTCGTAATTGAGCTGTAAGATTTTGTTTTTTGCATTTCTGGTAATCACGCACCATCGGAGATGGTTATTGCATCAATGGTCAGGGCATGAACGTTTAACGCTCATGAGTTTGGGCCTCTTTTAGAACCGGTTTTTGTAGTCTTTAAAGTGGATCTAATATCAGCATATATATAACTTTTTACAAGTATATACAAACTATGAAAGGTATTTCTATAAAAGAATATACATTAAATCTGGTTTAAAACTAATTCTGATCTATTCTCCTCATGGGAATTTCAAGTTTAGTAGGCCTACCAATTTCCAAATGCTCAGGGACCTCAGTGGGACTCACCTGCTCCCATCTTGGCGGATTCCGCTGAGCCCATTCGTTCGTCGGTTCTACACCTTCTCTTGGTTGGACCCGGTTATGGTTCAAGCTAAGCACGATCTGAATAATCCGAACTGCTCTTCTCCAACGGCTTTCGTCATTCCAACTAGAGCTATTGAAGCTAATGATTCGTTGCTCGATTTGGTTGTGGAGCAACCGATAAAGGAAGATCAGTAAGCTTAGTGTTGAAGTGAGCCCCGAGATGACGAATATTCCCCAGAAGCTAGCGAGACTTAGTCTATCTGTTTCCAACCCTGGATTCGAACTGGAGCAGTTTTCCGGGGTGTTAAGCCATTTTTTTTCAATGTCACGAATCTTGCCGTCTTCTAACAGGGATAAAATCGCTCCAGAGACATCATCGGTTATCGGAGAATCTTTCGGGAAAACCTACAAGATAATGTCATATAACGATATTGTAACGTTTTCGAACCCTACTGTTTAATATAAGAACACAGAATGATGTCGTATACTTACGAATCCTAGGCCTCCGAACTTGTATGAAGGAGCGACCGCTGTGTACTCGTTACAGTACACTTTGAGGAAGTACTTCTGATAAGGAAGCTCGAGAAATGCCGCGCTTATATTTCCGTTCTTAAAGTTGTCTGGGTATTCCTCTTGACTCGATATGTTCTTGATATTTTGCAGTCCTAGAACATCCGTCAAGTACTTGCCCACGAACGAATCAGGGTCGCAACCTACGGGTGCGTTGGTTTTCTTTAGCCACTCTATGTCTCTAACCGTAGGCTCGAGGATACGAACCGTGAGCATTGAGGTGAGGCTCGCTGTGTAGCTAGAGGTTATGATGAACACCACAAAGAGCCATATCATCACCACAACTTTACTGTGGTTGCTCTGTATCTTCTCTCCTGCATTTGTAATTTCACATTACTCATTAGCTGAACCACATGAAATTATTCCTAGTTTTCTAGGGTTTTTTGATGATCTTCAAGGGGCTATTTTCAAAGGGTTTGATGCATAGTAGCTAAAAGGCGCGTGCCTAGGCGCCTATGCGAGGTGAGGTGAAGCCAAACTCGTCTTGAAGTTCCGACAATCTGACAAGATTCTCGTGTGGTTCCCGAACAAATTTGTAAATTGCGGTCAAATTTTAAACTTGATTAGGGCTGTAAATGAGCCAAGGTGAGCTCGGGCTTGCCTCGTTTAAAAACGAGCCAACTCGTTTATTTTAATAAGCTAAAATATTGAGTTCGGGCTTGGCTCGTTAGAAACCCAGCCTAATCGAGCCAGATAGTTTATTTTTGGAAATTTTTAAAATTCATAGTATTCACACAAATATTGATATATAACATAACATAAACGTAATGGAAAATTTTAAAATTCGATGTTTATTTATTTATTTTTAATAAAAATTAATATTTCTTATTAAAAATATCATATTAGTTATATATATTTTATTTTAATCTAATATCTTTTAAGAAAAATACCATAGAGCAAGAGTATTTAACTAAAAATATATATTATAAATAATAAACTTATAATTTTTAGGTTATATATATTGCATATATATTGAAATTTGATTTAAACGAGGCAAACGAGCGAGCCACGAGCCAAGCTGACCTTTGCTCGAGCTCGGCTCATTTAGAAATCGAGCCGGCTTGGCTCATTTATAATCGAGCCGATTTCGAACGAGCTAATTTCGAATGAGCTAATTTCAAGCTTTTTTTCGAACGAGGTGTGAGTTTTTTAAACAACCCTAATCTTAACAACTCTATAGCTAAAATTGCTTTGAAATATGTACAGAACAGTTTAAACTATCCTTAAAACAACCTAAACTAGCCGTCTAACACTAAACCAACATAAAACATGTTTAAATTCTCTAAAAATGTTCAATGTTTTTATACTAGATAAAAGTCAACCGGTTACTTACTATGAGAGAAGAAAAGTGAAGAGAAAGTGAACCATAATGCAGTCCCAAGTTGATCCTTCCATGGACCTCTAAACTCTCGGTTCACTTGATGCTCCATGAACCACACCACAAACATTGTGTATAGCATTATGCCGAATGTGGCTAGCCACATCTCGACGGTGAATGGTTTCATAAACTTCCATGCCTTGTGCTTTTCCGATTTCACTGGCACCACCATCGACAACCCCGACTCAGTAAACGGCTGTGTGAACTCCACATACCGAGAACGATTAGCTAGTATCGTAACGTCACCAACAACCGCATCGAATTTCTTCTCATCATAGAACCATGCATAGAACGGAATAGAACATTAGTAACTTGTGAAGTGTAGTAAGTTTTGACCTATCTATCTATGGACAAAAGGTGATCAAAACAAACTCTATGCAGAAAGACATTAGAATTCACAATATGAACTAAAAGTCAACGGTAAAAGTCAATGGTCAAAGTCAAAGGTCAAAAGCCAAAACTATACATCAACTAAAAGTCTACAACAAAAAGTCATGAACTAAAAGTTCTAGGCTAGAATGCCATGGTTAAGTTTAATGGTTTAATATTGTAAGTTAACGCGCGAATACCTTATAATAAACTTGATCTATCATATCGTCGTAGGAGCCTGAATGATTTACGTACTCGTAAGGTAGCGCATAGCCATATTGCTTTTCCAAAACAGCGACCATAGACTCGAAAATGTCGATACAAAAACCTGAATATTTGGTCTCGTTTGTACTCTCGATCCATTCCACTTTCACGAACCTCTTGAACGAGGTAGCATCAGGAACACCGATCTTCATTTTCTTACCGTCGTTAGGCATTGCCCATCCTTTTGGGACTCTGCTTATTAGATCTCCGGGCCAGTTTACGGCTAATTGTTTTAAACTGTGATGCCCTTCTTGTCCATGATTGTTTGAAAATTCCGAGCTAGGTGACCAAAACCCGAGCTCTTTATAACTTTTCCCAATGATATTCACGAGTTGAAACAACTCTGATAGTTTTTCATTATGAAAATCTATCTGCCCAGTCAAACTAGAGAAGTTGCTGGATAGAATTCTATCCAAGCAACTTCTCACCGTCAGTATAGTTTGAGTTGCCTAAATGATCCAAGGCCAGTGAGATAGTTTCTATGCTATCATATGCATGTATAGCATAAATTCCTGGCTCAGATTTATCTTCCTCGGGATAGTTTGATCTAAAAACGGTCTTGAAGTTGGACTTAAAGTCTAGAAATAGCGCGCTTTTGTCAGAATAGTACGTTTTCACGCCCAGAGCACCTTGAACGAGTTGAAAAACCGACGGGTCTAACGAATCAAGTAAACTAGAAAAACTATCTCCTAGAATCCAAACCGAGTCACGCCCCACTAGTCCTAGTTTACTAGCTTCTTCAAATACCCTAGTTGCAGCCTGTAAAGACGATTTCAACACGATAAAAACCCTAGATTGCTTTGTCGTAAGGACATCCACTAAGTTTTTACGAACGGTCTCCTTTTGATCCAACGACGAAGTGAAACGAGGAACAACCACGCTGTGCTCGATAAAAGAACCAATCTTTTGAAGCTCCTCGGATAATAACGAAACGGCCCTGTACTCGCCACCATACATACTGTCTTCATGAACCGCAATAACCCGTTTCCAGTTATATGATTGCACGATAGACACGATGCACTTTATTTCGTCGTGCACGTCTAGAGTCGTCATTTGTACCAAGAAAGGCCATTGAAGGCGCGATAGAGGTTGTAAAGCATCCGAAGCGAAAGAAACAACCGGGATTTTTGAACGTTGTCCTATCTTCGCCACAACCGCAGTTTCCTCCCACGTATCTCCCCCGACTATCACTCGTACGTTTTCTTTGTCGATCAAATCGCTCGCTGCATCATACAAGTTTATAAGACTTCAGTTGTGTAAAATGTAAACAGGAAACTATTGGAATATATTATTAGGGTTAATTAATATGAGCATACAAGTCCATTAGGTGTCTAGGGTTTGATTTTTATTCTCTATATATTGTAACCCAGTTATTCAATAAGATGATTCAGTGATTCATCTTATTGAATAACTAGGTTACAATATAATATATAGAGAATGTAAATCAAAGTGTAGACACTTAATAGGTCCGTTGACTCATATTAATTAACCCTAATAATATATTCCAATAGAAACAAGCTATAAAGATTCAGAAGAACCTGAAGAGGCAGCTTCAAGAGGGTCTCCTTTTGAGTTCTTGAAACGAACAACCAACTTGTGGTTTCGGGGACCCGAATTAACCTTTTCGACTGCAATTTCGATGGCGGTTCTTTGTTCCTTCCCTGATCTCGAACCTTCATCGACGATTACGCCTATGTTCGTGGTTTGATTCAAGGCCACCGAGGTCAAACTGGTTGATAGAATTAAGGATACTATGAAGACAAAGATTAGCAATGAAGATGCAACATAAGAAGGCATGTTTGGGACTAAGTTTTCTGATGTTTTGTGATGATGTTTTTTTTTATAGGGAATGAAAATGAGGTGGAAGTACGATGAATATAGGATTTGGTCAAATGATAGTTGTAGACTTCTAGCCTTTATCCCCACGCAATTTAGAAGACAAAAATGACTTTTCAAAGGGTTTTATATTATTCAAAGCGACGACCATCAAGAGACGTATGCATGCGAGTAACTTAACGCCACGAAACGAGAATGAGAGTTTGAAGGGTTCTTAAGTCACTTTCTGAAATCACTGAAATGATCACTTTGACCCGATTTTGAGCCAAAATGATAACTTTTTTTTGTCTAATTAAAATGACCATTGACTATTCAGCCAATACAGTGTACCTACACATCATCAAAGACGGTAAATCAGACGCCACATGGCAGAAAGTAGCCATTATCATGCCGCCACATGCCAATCCGGCTAAGACAGCAAAGAGGCATGCCCACGTGGCATTTCCTGGTCCCACAATCCCAACACGATATAGCTGAGGCAACAAACAAAGTCATGACAAAACGTTTCCAAAACTGACTGAGGTAACAAACTCCAACCGGATGCTCAGACCACTATAACAAAGAGTTACAACAAAGAGAATCAAGTCACGTAATGGCTGCAAATATATTTGCCACGCCAAAACACGATATAAACACCTATATGCTCTAAACATTTTGATGATCATCATAGCATAAAGATTTACAAACCTAGGGACATATTAGGAACATGAATGGAAATAGCCACACTAGAGGTAATATTTGTTGGGAATAATTTCAAAATGATATATACTTTTTGGGTTAAGTCTTAGAAAAAACAGAAAAAGAGGAACCACCTCATTATTATGATTGATTATATCTGACCACACCTCTACGGCTCTACACCCACTTCTCTGGCCCAACCTAGAGACTCTTACTCAGCCCAAAGTTCCTTCCCCGGGCCCAATTCATGACTCCTCAATCGCCCACATCAGCCCAAAAAACTGAAAAGGAGATAAAAAAAAAAACAAGAAGATGAACAATTCTAGATCAAAGATCAAGAGGAGAATGAGGTCTTTAATTCGGAGTTATTAAATGTGTCAGAGTCTAGGTTTATTTTAACAATTTCATTTTTTTAACGGCTAAATCTGTTCTGCTCTTAAGCTAACACCATAAACTCCTCAAGAACCGCTTACGTCTAGGATAGAACTCAGGACCTCCAGGTAAAGCAAAGCCTTACCACCAATTATATTATTATGATTTTATCTATTCCTTTTTTACTGTAAGTTTTTTCATTTGATTAATATACAGAAAAGAGTCAAAGGTTTGTCCCCCATATCTTATCTATGTGTTTGTGAGTTCATTGATTCAATTGTTTGATCACCTAGGCCAACACACTGATCAACGTATTGCACGTGTGATCTCTTGTACATAGACTCTAATACCGCTTATTAGACTAACATTATAAGGAATTGAAACGGGTTTTTGGCGACCAAATGGAGTAACCCTTTGCCGACGACATGTCTTTAGGAAAGGCTATAACGACATGTCGTCAGCATAGAGTTACAGCCAAAAAGTAGTCACCATAGGCCAAAAATGTGGTCGGCATAGATGTCGCTCATTTTTTCATTTCCCTGCTTACTCAATGCCGAAGATGTGTCGTTGACGAAGATCTAGATATTATTGTAGAAAACCCTATACCGAGGACCTGTTATCACCATAGACTTCTTTGTCATAGATCTTTTTTTATTATAGTGTAAGTGGTTCTTTAACGAATATAAATACACGTGTCATGATTTGCCAAAGTGCTTTCTTGTGATTAGCTCGATTAAAATGTCAAAAAAGTACTTGAATAAACACATAAAAGCCGATGACTAGAAAATAAACTACCCACGACTTCTTTAGCCGATGACCCACTAACTTACCGATCGAGTTACCGAAGAATCGTAGAAAAACTAACCAATAACTGTTGATCGAATCCTGAATCGTTAATATAATAAACAGATAATAATAATAAAGATTACCTGTATAAACACATAAAAGCCGATGACTAGAAAATAAACTACCCACGACTTCTTTAGCCGATGACCCACTAACTTACCGATCGAGTTACCGAAGAATCGTAGAAAAACTAACCAATAA
>JBCNJP010000017.1:1679334-1703807 GCA_039602395.1 Deinandra increscens subsp. villosa
AGTGGATAATCACAAATTTGGATTTGAAGTGATTTGAGTTTCTTGAAGATGAGGTCTAACTTAAGGATTAAACCTAGGGCTATTCAAAATTATTCATAACCGAAATTATCCGCAAACCGAGCTGTATTCGTAATCGAAAAACTAATATGGATTTTTTATTCGGTTTTTTATTTCATAAAATTTTGCTTATTTGGATAATCGAGAACCAAATTCAATCGAATAATTCGGTCTAATATGTTTATTCTGTTGAATTCGGTTCTATTAGACACATTTCCAATTCAGATCGGTTCGGTTAACGGACAAACCCCCAAAAAATTTAAAACCGAACAAACCACAATCCAAATCGATGAACACCCCTAACTAAACCCCCTCCCCCACGACCCCACTCAAAGGGTTATTGAATTTAACAACAATCAATCAACGGCTTAAGTTTTAACATTTTGTTTAAGTTTTCAGTTATAAAAAACTATTAGTAAGAATTTAACTTATAACTTAAGCTTAAAAACGGTTATAACTTAAATACCGCTAAAACTGAAACCGTTAAAACCGAACCATAAACACTTCAACCATAAATCTAATCTGAAAATGACTTTACATATTTAATAAGCGGGTGAGGTTATTATGAGAAGTTTAGTTTGGATAAGAAGGATAAGAATGAATTATAGCCATTAGATATTCAATTAAATGAAGATCTATGGCTTAAAATTTTCCTGGGTAAATTAGAGAGAAAAACTAAAGAAAATAAAAGATGGAAGAGTATTTTTGACTTTTTATCAAATTCCCTCCATTTTTTAAACCTTCATAACTTTTAGAGACGACATTATTCTTTAAAAAACATTACACCATAACAACGAGCGTTTTTTAATCTTTAAAACGCGTATAGTGTTGCTATATAAAAAAATAATTTTTTTTACTCTTTCGATTGTATTAAAATGTTCAGATCATTGTGTCATTGTGTCGTTATGTCATTGTGTTAAAATGTTCAGATCATTGTGTCATATTGTGTCAAAATGTTCAGATCATTGTGTCATATAGTGTTAAAAACCGAAAGAGTAAGTTTTTTTTTAATTTTATATATAGCAGCACAATATATATACTTTTGACACGACGACACAATAACATAATGATCTGAACATTGTGTCAAAATGTTCAGATCATTGTTTCATATGATGACAAAAACCGAAAGAGTAATTAATTTTATATATAGCAACACTATATATACTTTTGACACGACGACACAATGACACAATAATCTGAACATTTTGACACAATGACACAATGATGTGTCAAAATGTTCAGATCATTGTTTCATATTGTGCCAAAAACCGAAAGAGTATTTAATTTTATATATAGCAACACTATATATACTTTTGACACGACGACACAATGGCACAATGATCTGAACATTTTGACACAATGACACAATGACCTGTGTCAAAAATCGAAAGAGTAATTTTTTTTTCATTTTTTATATAGCAACACTATACGCGTTTTAAAGATAAAAAAATGCTCGTTTTTATGGTGTAATTTTTTTTAAAAAATAATGTCGTATGTGAAAGTTATGAATGTTTAAAAAAAATGGGGGAACTAGATAAAAAAGTCAACAAAAGTGGCTAAGACTAAAATACCCCTCCTTTTTTTATTAGATCAAGATCCAATGACTGAAATTACTTCTTATTCTTCTTACCCAAAACAAACTTCTCATTTGAACATCTCTCTTAATAAGCATCTAGTTTACATATTTATAGATGTTTTTATAACGAGCCAGTGAACTACAAGTCTACAACTAAAATACATACCCATTTTCGTCTCTAAAATACTCTGTGCTTTAGATTTGCCACCGTCGCCGCCGTTTCCTCGCCGGAAACCGCCTCCTCTTTCACGCCTCCCACTTCACCACCATTCATCTCCCCTCTCGGTTCTCCCATTCATCACAATGGAAACAAACGCATAGTTATCTCATAACGAGCACAACCGCAATTTGTTCAGTAAAAATCAGTTATAAAACCGATCAACCGAACTGTTGTTTAGATGGGCGAATCCACCGCCACCGAACTATTGATATTTAGTTGTTAGAATTCCGAACATTGAAAATAATTGAACCTTTACGCTGTGTTTCCGAGTTTACTTAAAAGAGGGAAAATAAAAGAAAAGAAAATGAAAGGAAAGGAAGAGAATTGAAGTGCTTTATTTTCTTCCAAATCCTTTCAAATCGGAAGGAAAGAAAAACATAAGAAATTGACTTAATTTTCCTTCCATTTCTTTTCCTTTCCCTCATTAAGTGAACTCAAGAACACAGTGTTACTAAAAAATCCTGGGTCAGGTGGATGTCTATCTCAATTTATTGCTATAGGGTGTGTTGATTTTTTATAATTCATGATGTTCTTGTATCGGTGTTAGTATAATACTTGACTGTTACAACCGGGAGCAAAAATAACAATGTAAAACGCATTTTTTGGAGGACAAAAAATAATGTGCAGGTAGAAGATATATAATCTTGGGTGCCATCAAGTGTTGTTTTTTTTTTATCAAATTACATATCCAACAAAAATGATAATAACGATAATAAGGTTCCAATAGTTGAGGTTATTGCCATTTAAGTAATACAATAATGCAGATGTTACATATGAAAAGAAACCCACAATTAGTAGAAGCGATTATCACTTTTCTTACCGAAAATGCTACGACCATATGTAGCGCTTATTAGGTCATATATGAGTCGAAACTGTGAAGGCACAAAAGAGGTAAGAGTTAGGCATGTGAGTACAGCTATGTAAATAAGAATTTGTGAGTTGTCATGGCCAAACACAAGGAATAAGGTTGCACCAAAAGCCACAAGCATAGCTGTCGTTGAGATGAACAAGCTGGAAAGACCAATTATCAACTTTGTAGGCAACTTCCGGAGGAAGTCTTTCTCTGAAAAACGTGCAGTGAGGATTGATAAAAACATTAACAGTGATGAAACAGCTGCAAACAATGATATGGCATCTGATATTGCAAATATTTTGAAGGCAGTTTTGTCAATAAACAGTGGTGTCCCCTTCACTTGATCGTTCCCGCCCGGCACAGTAATAGCTGCTGCAAACACAATGGTGGTGATTAATGCAGCTGTAATCGTGTATGATTGTGCAGTTTCCTTCATCCATTTTTCTCCCTCAATCAATAACTCCTTGTGTTCTTTTGTAAATGCCATTTGAGGTGTTTCTCCAAAGTTATTTTTCTCTAAAATGTTTAGAGGGCATACAAATCTCTCGACTTCCTACAAGAATATAATACCTTAACTAAGCTACATACATACATACATGAATAATATAGGTCTAAATTCAAATTTGGAATCCTAGGTACCTTAAACCATTGTAGTTCAAATTGTATTTGCAAAGCTGCACCTGATATAGGATTTAGTTTGTTGTCAGGTGCCAATCTTGCAGCCAGATGTAAGAGGTTGTTCCCTAAAGGGTCTTTAATTGTTTTATAAATATTTTTGTGTTCGCTCATTTGATATAGCATGTTGTAAACCGTTTCTGAACGATTTATCACAGCGCATTGAATAATGTTATGACCATCTTCATTGATACTCCATATTGCATTTGGGAATTCAGACACTATTATTTTAACAACCTTGTATGCATTTTGTTTTGTGGCTTCAAGAATTGCATTCTTATAATAATCATGGTGATGACTGTACTCTATTTTTAGCTTTATCAATTGGCATATCCCACGTAATAGCAGCTTAGCGTGTACTTCTATTAGTGCGGCTTCAACAAACTTGAATCTGAGTAGACCCCAAATGATCGTGCTATCTAAAACAAAGCAACAAAATATTTTTTTCATTCTTCGATCTCTATTTTTGATAAGAAGAGAGATGGAATATAGTTTTGAAAAGCCGAAAAAGCAAAGTTGAGTTTAGGCGGGAAGTTTTGAGTTATTACAGTTAACCTGAAAGGCCGATGCTTTCCCAGAAACTGAGTTTAGTTGGGAAGTTTTGAGCTATAGCCATTAACACAATGTCAATGTGTGTCGGAGATAATCTGTTGTAATAAAAAAAAACCGATGCTGAACCTGCACATTAATTAGTATAATGAAGTATAATGAAATGAAGAGATAAAGGGCCCACGGCCCACATTAGGGGGAGACTCATTTGAGAACTAATTGATTTTGAGAACTTTTGAAAACCATTCTCACCCACTAGTTATATATAAGAAAATCTCCCCCCCCCCCCCCAACCCAATGAATTTGAGTAGTCTCTCTCATAAAAATTAGTGGTTCAGAACTGTTCTCAAAAGTTTTCAAAACCAATTGGTTTACAAATGAACCTAACCCTAGTTAAATATATACTCACGGTAATCTTTAGATGAAATCATATTAACCATAAGCGCACAACCACTATACGAAGCACCCTCTCTGTCTTGCAATTGTTCCCACAAGAAGAGATACGTGTCGGTATGCATATTAGAAAGAGCTCTGCTAACTGCCGTTTGAGCCTCATTGTCCTCGGCAAACAACAAATTTGGGCGTGCTTTAACAAGCATTTCAGCCGCTTTAGTGTTGCCAACAATAGCAGCAACATGAAGTGGGGTGCTTCCTTCTGAATTTGGTATATGCAGCGATGAATAATCCCGACGCACCATATTTTGTAAGAATTTTGTGTTCTTGCTAGTACCCACCGCTACGTGAAGTGCAGTGTTGCCATTAATGGTGATTCTTTCTCCCGGTCTAACAAACATTCTATCAAAAACGGCTTCAACCCTCTCAAAGTCACCTGCTAGAGTGGCCCTATACAGATTATATTTTTCCGCTTCTTTTCTTCTTCTCAACGTTGTTTCTTCTTTGGTCTCTGTTTCTTCTTTATAATTTAAAAACATCAAAACGTAAACAACATATTTAAGGTGTAATAATACAACCATATCAATAACGATTTAGGTGGAATGCTTGTAAATTTTAATCTCTCTTTGATATTCCACATTTAAACCATGATATTAAACCAATCAAAATCTAGTTCATATGTCTTAAAAAATATTATAATTAAAAAACTTCGAATATAATTTTTTTATTTTATTTTTAAATATAAGTTTAAATGTAAAACATATAAAAAATAATGGAAGATTTATTCATATATGATTTTTATTATACTTTTAAGTATATGTTTAAATGTAAAACATATAAAAATAATGGAACCTTTTTCGACATTGTGACATTCTAGCCATTTGGGTGGAACCCGAGCCTCAGAAACGGATAAAAGTGATAGGACCGGCAAACCGGAGATGCGTATATAAACGTAGTATGTCCAGTAAGGTGTTAGAAAAGTCTAGTAGCCTTAAAACGCTTCACAAATATCACACACAAGTCGGAGTCCCAAAAAATTGGTGATAAACTGAAAACTGCTATGTGTCATGAAATACGTTCAAACTAATACGTGAATTTAATTGCATGATCATAAATTGTTATATGACAAGTTGATACTTGATTTTACTGAATTTGATGTGATAAAAATGATGATGAATAAAAAATGGGAGAAAACGTTGAAATCCCTGACATAAAACACGAAAAACGGACAAAACAGGCTACGGTCAACAAAAATCAAAGGAGTTGCCAGACGGGAGCTCTAGGCGTATCGCCTAGAGCAACCCAAGGCTCCAAGCAATACGCGTGGAGTCCTGTTTCCAGCAAAACCCTAAAATCTCTCTATTTAAGCTTCATTAGCCACCTCTTCATTTCAACAGCTCTAGATGTCTCATCACTCCTTTTTACAACCTTAAGCATTCTCCTACTCAATCATCATCAAGCTTCTTACTTTTCTTTAAGATTCAATCCCCGATTTCATCCTTGATCATCCTATATCATTCGGTATGTGTTTTTCTTTGTTTTGCTTGTTTTAAAGATGTCAAGATACAAGCTTTATGATGGATCTAGGTCTGATTTATGATGTTATGATGATATCAAGTGTAGATCTAGTGTTTGTAATGATAAAGATTGCATCTTTGAATAAAAAACATGGATTTTGTGCATGATATGATGATACATGCTAAATCTAGGTTTTGCATGAGAAAACATGCTTGCATGTGAATAAAGCTTGATGATTTGTGCTAGATCTATGTTCTAAGGACTTGATAATGGTAATAGGGTTATTGTGCAATAAAGGTGCTACCTTTACGTGAGATCTATGATGGAAACTCGATTTCGGTAGTCATGCATGCTAGATCTTGAATAAAGGCACATGATTTGTGTTAGATCCACTATGAGGTTGCTTGATTTTGGTTAATGGATGCATGATAGTGTATAAAGTTGTAAACTTGATGTTCAAATGCATGTGGATTATTTTATAAAAATTATTTATATGAAAATATGGTGAAAACGACCTATTAGGTCAAGATGGAATTCATGCATGAGATTAGGAATCTACGACATGGCTTAAAATGTGTAAATGAATGATCCATGCGGCCTACATGAGATGATGATGATGTATAATCATGGAATTAGCCTACATGTGGTAAATGTATATTTATCGAAAAATAAATAATTATGAAAATGCATGTGTATGAGCATGAGATTACTTGATTATGTGTTTGCATGTCATTAGTCAAACATATTATGGTTTGTACGAGTGTACAAGTCCTAAGTCTTCTACCTCGGTGGGAATAACAAGACTTTGTGCGATTGCCCCGTCAATCGTACATCGTATACGCGGGATAATGCTGTAAGCAATTGTGACACTTTATGTTTATCATAGTACAATGTGTTGTATGTGTGATATGTGTTAGGTTAAGTATAGAAAACCTAAATTCAATCACCAATGTGTATTCGAGTCCACTTGTCTAATGTTCGCGCGTTGTCGGGACAGTTGGTCAACACAATCAACACTCACGTTGTTACGTGTCATAGGCGAAGTCTAAGGAGATTCACTGCTTCCTTCGGTTGGTAATTCGGAATACTAAATTTGCACCCTAATGTGACTTTACAACCCCACTTTTACTTGTTTCACTTTTGGGGGGAGAAGACATGCGGTAACGTTTACATTTTCATAAACACTCTTTTAATTAATATACTATATTGTGACCATAGCGAGATTCAATTTGCCAAATCATAAAGTCCTTCTTCAGCGTACCATGAATATCCGTTTGATAACGGGAAAATATTTAGTAGATCTACTGGGTCTGACAAGCCCTGCCCGGGCTAGTCGCTCTAGCCCCACTCGCCTTCTAGAGAGTAGAGACGGGTGTTATATTGTCCTAAGATTTTCACTCATTATTCGACAAAGGCATGAGGGGGAAGTGAGTTTCATTCAGTCAAGTGATGGGTACAGGGCGCAATTGGGTTATAATAAGCATGGACTAGCTATCCAAGGGTATATTAATTGCTTGGGGATCGGTATCCCACTTTTGGATTAGGTCTGGTTGGGACTAATCGGTTAACTTACGGTTTTGATAAACGATTATCCACTGTCTCATTTAAACTCTGTGAACTCACCAACCTCGTGTTGACGCATTTTAGCATGTTTCTTCTCAGGTCCTTAGGAGCACGCTAAGGTGCACGTTTAGGGAATCATGGTTCACTCATAACACTGCATGTTTGGTTAAACATTCAAACTATTGGGCACTGTGTGCGCGTTAACCTTATGAAACTATTTATGTTAGTTTTATGCTTCCGCAAACATTAAGAACTTTGTTAGAACTTTTGGATTGTGAAACTTGGGTTTTCAAATATTCAAACTTGCATATAGTATGTTTAGTGTGTCTGATGACTCAGACCCTCGTATGTCACGTTCCCAATGCGGTGATACTCCGCTGATGAATTTTGAGGGTGTGACAGACATACACATGTAAAACAAGAAATAACGAATATTTAAAATTATAAATAACGAATAATGAAAATATAAGAATTACATAATCATATTTAATGATAATATATAATTATAATCTTATTATAGTTTATTATTAAGCCTTATAAATTATTAATTTAAGAAGATTTATTTAAAAAGTTTAATTGTTTAAAATCATTAAATTTAATAAAATAGACTATTGATATTTAATAGGACACAAAGACAAGAAACTTATAATGAGAGTAAATATCCACTACTCTTATAAGTAAATATATCTATTGTGACATATCTTTCTCCAAATATATCCCTGACTTGGTTTGGCGCGTATCACTGTCCACACGCGCTCCCCCGTCATTCTTCCTAAACCTAAACCTAAGGCATTCAATTTCTCCATTCTCGAACTGAAACGTATGCTGCTCCTTCTCCCTTACCCTAACCGGCACTAAGTGTTTCTTTTTCCTAATTGATTCATCACTTTATCAATGTCTTCGATAGGGGATGTGAAGCGGCAGAGGTTTCATTTGTCTTCCTAAATCAACCTCCTCATAAATCTCCTTTAGTCTCCATCCCTACCTCCCTCCCTCTCTACCGTTCTACCTCTGGTAAATTCACTTCATTTTGATTCTTTGATTTTAGTTGTTCGTTGCAATCACTTCAACATCTGAATTTAAATCGACAACGAAATTCCAGGTTTGACGATTTTCTTTAATCTCTTCAACCCTACCTCAATCGCATGATGGTTCTTCATGCCGCTCACTAAAGGGTTCCTATGTTTTTACTCAAATACTGATTCAATTCATCCAAAGAAGGTTTACTTTTCATTTCTTCTTCGTCTCCTGTGATCGAATTATTTTTTCTAGACCCTAAAGTTGATTGGTATAACAAATAAGAGTTACTTACTATTTGTATCCCTGACATTTGTCTATTTTTGCCACCTGAGTCCAAATCTTAAATTCTTAACATATCTCTCCTGAGGTATACGTTTTGTTGCCAAGTGAGTCATTTTGACTAACGGGGATTAGATTTTTTTGTTAAGTGGAAAGGTATATCAGTAATTTTACAGATGAGGGACTAGTTCTGTAAATTATCAGAGTCATGAAACTATTTTTGTAATTTTTTCAATAAATTATTAAAGTTAACTAATATGACGGGTTAGTTCTATAAATCATATAAAACCCCATGTCCTTTCAAACCGCTATCACCATCTGCCACAAATTAAAATCGTCGCTATTCAAATGTAAGGCCATTTTTGGTGCGTCATAAGCTAGCTTATAAGCTAGCTTTTTGACGTTACCAAACGGGGTTTTTTAAAAAAGCTAGTTTTTTTTTTAAAAAGCCCCGTTTGGTAATGTCAAAAAGCTAGCTTATATGCAAGCTTTGAAAAAGCTAGTTGGAGTAACGTTTCAACTAGCTTATATAATATTTCCAGTTTTACCCTTCCCTAATATTTTGTTTTTGAATTTTAATTTATTTATATACATGTACTTTTATGTCATTTTTTATTTTTCAGCTAGTTTTTACCAAACGTTATTTTTTATCAGCTAGCATATAGTTTATCAGTTAGCAGCTAGCTTATCAGCTAGCTTGGCAGCTAGCAGCTAGTTTTTCAGCTAGTGCGCCAAACACAGCCTAAATGGTTTCACATACACAAATCTAGGCAAAAACAGTTTTTCGAAGCTTGTAATTTGCATTCGTGTTCTGGAGTTCGATCTAACTTTCGGTCCAAATTCGGTGTACAAATCGTAATGATCGACACCCTACGGCTTTACAATTGGTATAAGAGCTTGCAGGCCGTGATTCTACATCATTTTGGATTGAAATTGAAGCTTAATTTGATTAAATTTATCTGATTTTAACTTTTTATAAGTTAAACTGTTCTTCCTACAAGTTCATGTTCTGCGATTTTGATCTCAAATTATGTGTGTTTTTATGTTGGTGTTTAATTCCAAAAATTTCAGTTCGTCACTACGAGTTGATTCAACATTTAATTTCAAATTTGATCGACGTTTAGTTGAGATCGTAAATTCACAGATTCTTTGTTCTTCGTGTTCATCCATGGCGGACTTTTAGAAATTCAACAATTTTCTTCAGAGTTCCATCATACTTGGTTGATCATTACGATTCTATTGATACCTTCAGATTCAATTTTAGTTGTGTTTTCATTGAAGTCAATTCACTGGTTCGTGTTCGGTTTTGGCGTTACTGTTTTTTGAGATTGAACCTTCACAGACTGATTTTATTAATCAATTTTGATCTCATTAGCTTCAGTTTAGTGTTGCGAGTGTAGTGTGCCTATCAATCTTAAGCTTGGATTGCATCTAGGTTGATTTCAGATTCACAAGCTCATCTTCTTCATCGTATGTTCATCGTTGTTCGTAGATACTGTACTGTGTACATCTATTTTGGATCTCTCAAATCCTTCAAACTTAGATTTCAGACCTTGTTTCCGATCTTGTTTATGCAAATCATCGCTGTTCATCGTTGATCAGATTTCATATCTTGTTTCGAACACCGTGTTCTTCATCGGGTTTCAAAATCATCACCGAAACACAACAAACCACATCTCGTTTGAATCACCTTTCGGTTTCAAGTGCATTGGTATATTCAATTTCTTGATTCCATTGATTTTGATGATGTAAAAATGTTTAAAGTCATACGGTTGTTAGTTATTAATCTTGACATGGGTTGGTTGACATGGGTCATGGTTTATGGGTCAATAAATTTTTTTTTTTGAACAGCAAAGGCACTTTATTGCAAACCAAAGAAACAGGGGAAACCCACCAGCAAGGAGCTGGAAAGGGCCCCCCAACCCCCAACTACAACAGCATTACCCCATGAAAAGATCCTCCCCTATAACAGTTCTAGCCCTATTCACCACCCAAAGCATAATAAGGCTCCTAACCTCTTTAACTATACATGACACATTCAGATGTTTATTACGAAACACAGCCTCATTTCTGGTGGACCACAAGACCCAACAAGTGATAAAAATCACCGCTTGCACCACGCTCCTTTTAACCTCGTCCACACGTAACGACAGGTGCAGAGAACACAGATCAACCATCGAGAACACGTAAATAGGGGGTATGCGACACCAGGTCGAGATCATATTCCAAACCAAATATGGCAGTTCTAAAGAGATCAGCAAGTGCTCCACCGATTCCATTGTATTTCTGCAGAACGGGCAAAGACCATCCCAACCCTCACATTCCTTTTCACCAAATTATCATAAGTCGCTACTCTATTCAACTGAGCCCTCCAAAGGAAGATATTAATTTTGAGAGGAACCATGCTATTCCATTTAAGCACAAACTCAGGAACCTGAATAGAACTTCTGATCCGCTCTTTAAGACTTTTAACCGTGAAATCCGCCAAAGCAAGACTTCCTTGCCCACTACACAACTGGGCCAGATCCAAATCATGCTTTCCAAAAGCTCCATTTAGCCTAGCCACATTCCTCCATACTCCTGTTAGCGACAACTTCATAGGAATAGGCAGCCACCCCTCGGAACACCATGAAGCCCAACAATAACCCTTCTCCATAAGCTATCCGGTTCCGAGCCGAACCTCCACCACCATTTAGCCAACAGGCAAATATTAATATCAGCCAACGAGTCAAGGCCCAACCCACCCACCGCCTTCGGGGTAGTCACCCGATCCCAAGTGAGTCAGTTTATCTTTGATTTATCCTTCGATCCACCCCACAGAAACAATATGCGCAAACTCTCCAGTTTCTCAATCACTTTCATAGGAGCTTTAAACAGAGAAAAATAATAGGATGGCAAGCTCTCCATCAACGACTTCAAAAGAGTGAGTCTCCCTCTAATCGAAAGCGTCTCCGCTTTCCATAACGAAAGCCTTTTTTCAAAAACTTCCACAACCGGGTTCCATGAATTAACCCTATTCATAATGGCCCCAATAAGAATGCCCAAGTGTTTAAATGGCAAAGAGCCAATTTTACATTTAAGGATTCTACCAGCCTCCACACACTCCTCGCCTTCAATATTAATGCCAAAGAGGTAACATTTTGACAGATTAACCTTCATGCCAGAAACAAGAAAAAAACACCTGAGCAATCTTCTAATATTTTCCAGATTCTCCTCTCCCCATTGCCCCATCAGCAAGGCATCGTCTGCAAAGAGCACATGAGACAGAAGGGGCCCACCATTCGGAATCTGAACTCCCTTGAACACCCCCGCTCCCAAAGCCCTATCCATCAAGAGATGAAAGCATTCCATCACCATAAGAAAAAGGAACTGTACCACCGGGTCTCCTTGCCTAAGACCCCGATGAGAATTAAACTCCCTCGACGGAGAGCCATTGATCAGCACCAAATCTTTGGTAGCCAATAAACAGCCATGGATCCACCTCCTCAATCTCTCCGGGAAACCCCATATGAGCTAACACCTCGTCCAAGAAGCCCCAATGAACCGAGTCATACGCTTTCTGGAAATAAATTTTAAAGAGCATACCTTGATCTTACACTTTTTCAGCCACGAAACCACTTCGTTCACCACTGGTGGCCCATCTAAAATATTCCTCCCAGAGATAAAAGCCATCTGATTCTCGGACACAACTTCCCCAATCACTTTCTTAAGCCGGTTAGCAAGCACTTTCGAAATGACCTTGATGATACAACCCACCAAACTTATAGGTCTAAAGTCGGAGAACGATTGAGGGTCTTGAACTTTGGGGATTAACCGAATAAAAGACGATCCACAGCCATGACTAATCCTCCCTTCTTCATAGAATCTTCCCAAAATCTCCACAAAATCATCTTCAAGGAGCTCCCAAAACCTTTTGATAAAGGCAAAATTAAAACCATCTGGCCCCGGAGCCTCATTCAATTCATCCGGCTTCGTGATCCATCTGCGATTCACAAACAACCCATTAATACGATTAGAAGCAATGTTTGATTTAATGATACCGTGAAAAAAACGTAGAATTCTCGTCTCCTTCGATAGCCCAGCGGATCCTGGATTTCAATTTAAGCTCCTCATTTTTTTTTATTAAGATCCAGGGACCTCTTCTTCTTCTCCACCCACAAGGCCATCTCACTCGGGTTAAGCACCCTCCCCTCCGCCTCCTTTTCCCAAACGTTACAGCCCTCCATTAACCTCTTTAACTCCTCATCCTCCTTAGCTTTAACACTAAGATTCCAGGCTTTCACATCCCTCTTCACTGCCTTCAATTTGTTTGCCAACCTAATATTCGGCCTATCTCCCACCACCTCCTTATTCATAGCTTGCATCACCACCTCACCAAGGTCCGGGTGCTCAAGCCAGCCCGAGAAGAACTTGAACGGGATAGGACTGAAGTCCAGAACCGTTGTACGAAAGGATACGGGGCTATGGTCCGATAAAAATCTATGATGGGCCACCACCGAAGCATCCGGCCATCGATGCATCACACCATCGCACACCAAAATACGATCCAGTTTGCTGAATTTAGTTCCACCCCCTGAAACACAAGTAAACCTGCAACCCCCCCCCCCCCCCAATAGCGTATTCACTAACCCGGGCCCTAAAAATGAACTCGTTGAACGTAGCCGCACCCGAGGGGTTGAATTCCGAGTTAACTCTTTCACCCGGATTATGAACCTCATTAAAATCACCAACCAGAATCCACCACCCCGGGAGAGAATCCCTCAACCCCACCAGAGCATCCCATAATCTCGCTTTATCCCTATGATCTTGGGGCGCATAAATATTGGCAATATTTAGCTCCTTTTGCTCACTGACGAGCCAGCCCGAAAGAATAAGGAAGAAACGATCCTTGGCCACCGATCTCATTTGAAAAATCAACGGGTCCCAGGCAGACAACAAACCCCCTGATCTCCCCGAGGAACTAACCTACTCAGCTTACACAATTTTCTTCCCCCAAAACTTCTTAACCTGAATGTTATCCCCATCAGAACATTTCGTCTCCTGCACACAAATGACCGAGGATCTACATGAAGCTTTAAGGCTCTTCAACCACTCCACCTTCCCCGAATCACCTATGCCCCTAATGTTCAGAGACAGAAGATCCATCAAGGCAGCACCTCCGTTCCCTCCTCAGTCACCAGAAGATCCAAATTAGGCGCCACCACACCCACAGCGAAAGCCACCAACTTCGTTTGCTCCACTTCCCGTTCCACAGCATTCCCCACTGTCGGATCCGTCCCCTCAACAATAGGCCTATCATCAACCACCGTCTGAGGCGTCTCCGGTACCACCGCCGGTACGACCCCCCCCCCCCCCAGGATCGCTATCCTCCTCTACACCCTCCATAGAAGCATCGACCTCCCCCACCAGATCCGATTTAGAGTTAGAAAACGATGAAGCAGAACACCTTTGAACTCTTTTCCCCAATTTTGAGCCCTTAATTACCCTTCTCACACACAGAACCAAAGAAGGGCTAGAAGAACTGGATCGGGCTCTTTTTCTGGACTCTGGGCCATGTGAATTACAAACACCCACTTGGGCCGGCCCACAATCCTCCTGATTGCAAACCCAGTCCACTTCCTTGGGGCAGACAACCTCGGGCTGCGAGACCACCCCCGCCGTCTCTTTCGAAGTCCCATGCATGGAATTTTTCGAAGACCCATGCACAGACCTTTCTGATTCTCCATGGCCCTATGACTCCTCCTTCTCCGGTGACACCGCATCCTTCTCCATTCCACCAGAAGCCTGTCTCAAAATAAAGTCCGGTCGCCAATCCTCACAAACCTTCGTGACCGAACACCGAAATTTCTTCCCCTGCCAGACAACAGTTCTAGCTTCATTAATAGGGGCCGGCGACGATACAATCACACTAAGATAATCACCCGACATATCCCCATCCTCCAAGCACGCCTCCGACGGTTGACCCAGAGAACCCACTGAACTACCTATGGCATTAAAGGTCTCCCTGCTCCACAGCTCCCGTGGAACCCCACGGACTTTAATCCACGCCACCCTTTCATACAAGAAAGATTGCCCACGCCAAATGTCGAGCTTCGAAAACCAGGGCATCCAGAGATCCTTCACTGCCAGAATATCATCCACCTCCTCCACATCAGCACAAGTCAATAACACATGGAGCCCTCCTAGATACTTAATCTTCCATCCCTGCATCAGAAGCTCAGACATCCAATCGTAAAGGGTGCACAACCTTTTAATATCTTTGGCAACTCCAATCAAAGTTCTACCGGCCCAAGAGTCTAAGCTTTCTGACGAGGTCTCCTTTATAGAAATAACCTTCTCCTCTACCAGCTTACACCCCGAAGACCCCGCCAACGCAGCAAACGAGTAATTCTTAGTAATTCTGCACGTTGGAATAAAGAAAGAATGGGTTGTTGAGTTTGACCGGATTTCAAGAAAATATACGTTGGAAGTAAGTTGGAGAAAAGAGTGGGTCATCTCTATACCTAGTCTTTAGGAAGTAAGTAGGTTTCTATTGGTTGTTTAGGAGTCCACGTTTTCTATGTATGACTATATATAGTCAAGTAGTTCATTGAATAAAGTACAAGTTTTTCTCTATCCTTATTTGTTTTCTTCTTTCTTTCTGCAACAACAGAGTTCATATTACTTCATATTGGTGAGTTTAGCTTTGCTAAGAGTGTTAAATAAAGGGACCTGATCCAACAACGGTTTGAAGGAAATGTGGAGTTTCTCTTTCTTACGATTTGATGATTTGTTTATGAGATTTTAATTGTTTTATTTAAATTGTAAAATAGTCCCTTAAAAATGATGAGTTGTTATATCGTTTTTAAATACCTGATATGTAAAATGATTTAAATACCCTTTTATTTAACAGAAAACTTTAACTCCGTTAGTCTCAGGGGACTCACTTGGAGCAAAACGATACCTAGGCGGGTATGTTAAAAATCTGAGATTTAAACTCGGGTGGCAAAGATGGGCAAACGTCAATGACGCAGACTAGTAATTAACTCTAATAATAAAGAAAAGATGAAAGTGACGGATAAGTAAAAATTCTGGGGTGATTCATTGAAGAGTTGGAGTGATCATGTTATGAATAAATAGATTTAGAATGATTTTGAATTGGATTTAATATAGTTTTGGTTGGTTTTAGATACTTAAGAGCATCATATTCAATTTTCTTATGCATATATATGTATCAAACTAACTAAAACTAAATATTTCAAAACGTTGAATTGTCTGTACTAATTAAATAAAATCAATCTGATGGTAAAATGAAGTGATTTGATGAGACAAACAAATTAAAAGTATTATAGAAATTAACAAATGAAATAGTTAAAGTAATTACCTGCTGTTGGTGCTGCTTGGTATTGAACAACAGGACCATGGATAGTCCGTAGTCTATCCCATAACTCTTTTGCAGTAGTAAAATCATCATCATCCTCATCCCTGTTAACAATTATGTCGTTGAGTGTTTGTTGACTGAGAGAACCAAGAATCCAACCTGCAACAAGTGCATCTGATCTTTTCCACAGCTTGTGGACGTTGTCCTCACCTGCAGCTATTTCCTTCCCCTTAACACTCGCGTTTTCTAGAGGCGGGGGGCTTCTGTTAATAAAACCGAGCATATCATGACCCTCTAAGAGACGTAGCATCTGTGTTTTCCACACCTTGTACACGTCCCGACCGCTCAGCTTCACGGTAACAAAGTTTGGGGCACAAACATGTGATGGATACGGGTACTCTTCTTCTCTAGGAATATTAGAGGAGCTTGGGCCTGCCATCTTAATCGATCTCTCTATGTTTTCTGCAGATCTAGATCGAGGTTATAAGGTAATGCATATTTACGATCGGAGTAATTAATGCACGTACATATATACATTAGATTCCTCCACCGTTACTCTTATATAATTAACTAACTGTATATTTGACTTTACTAAAGAAACTATATAATGATGTTATTAGGAATTTATAATTTGAATTTTGATATAACGTGAGGTCATGTTGGTTCACATGGGACAAGTTTGTGTTGTAAATAAATAAAAATACATGCAAGTTGACACTGGCGGACCTGTAATAGGCTCCCCCTCAACTTCGTATGTAAAGTGAGAATTATATGAACGATTTTAAATTAAATTTTCTTTTGTGCTTAGGAGTTATTAAATAAAATGTTGGGTAAAATAAAACAAGTTTGTCCATCATAGCTTAGTGTTAAATCGTCCCTCCAATTTTGAAAACAATGTTTTAAAAACCGGTTTTTTAGTTGAACCGGAAAACCTTCCGGGACCGGTTCAACTGGTCGGACCGGTTAGACCGGGTGGTTGAACCGGTTAGGGGATTTATATATATTTTTTTATAAAAATGCTAATAAAGTACACCCCAACAAAAGTAGTTAAAATACAATTATAATCCACTCAAAAATAATATCAAATATGTATTTCATAAGAAAATATAAGTTTTAAACTTTAAAAAATAATTAAAAAAAATTTTAAAAAAAAAATCAGAAAACCGGTTGAACCGGAAAAAACCGGACACAACCGAAAAATCGGCCGGTCTAACCCGGTCCGGTTAAACCCATAAAACCGGATGTTAAAAAACCGGCTAGGTGGCCGGGTGACGGTTGAACCGGTCGAACCGGCCGGTTCGAACCGGTTTTTAAAACGTTGTTTGAAAAGGCTCCTGTTCGATTCCGGAGGTTTCCCTTTTCCCCAACTTTTTTCATTAAGTGTTCTATTAAATACTAGATTAGTAACCCGTGTATTACACGGGTGAATATTGATTTATAATATTAGATAAATATAAAGAAAAATACTAAAATTATTGAGTAATTAATCAAATCTACATTAGTTTTATCAAATTTTTAGAATAAACATTTAGTTTTGACAAAATTTGTAATTAATCATAATTGATGATTTACTAAATTGGAAATTCAATGTGAGCTTGACATGTGGCGATGGTGATGTTAACCATTTATAAATGAGACATGTGGCACAAATTTTATTGCTTTATTAGAATTAAGATTTTCCCCACATATTTTCATTCAGTATTGTATTAATGGGGTAATTCCCCACTTTTTTTTTATTAAATTTACTGGGTAACGTATCATTTTCCCTCTTTTATTTTTTATTAACTTTAGTAAGGAGAGTAAATGAGGGGTAACACACAGTGGGTTTCGGACAAATCTGTAAATCTATTCATCATTTTCCATTTTCATCTTTGAATTACTTTCATTTTATACCTATTCTTTTCGAATACATTTATCCTAAACCCTTTTTATAATGAACTATTACAATATATAGAAATGTAAATTTTTTTTAATCGACTCCATTCAAAACAAAATTGTTGATCATCCTTATTTTCGTCTATGATATTATTTATTGAAATCTTGCGTCATCCTCATTTTTTCTATATTATTTAAATTCTAACGACGATGTTTCTTTTGTTTCCGTGTCGTATTTATCTTATGTGACCAACCTGATCCGGATCAAAATTCTTTATGTATGTTTCTATGAAACAAAAATATTTAAAAATAGTGACTCCGTAAAAAAAATTTATGGACCTCCTCAAAAACTTTTCTAGTTCCGCCCCTGCAAGTTGACATACATGTAAGTTGGCATGTTTGACTATCTCGGGTGGGAGGTGTGGGGTGAGGTTGTACTCTTCAAAGAGTTGTGGGGTTCAAGAGAAACGCTAAGTCCATACGCGTGTCGAGACAAGGCGAGACGCGAGTGTCGCAGGGTGTTTCTTATAAGCTCTATATATTGTAACCTAACCAATCAATAATATTAATTCAATTATTCCATTATCTAATTATATGGTATCAGAGCCTAAACAATCCAAAACCGTAGCCGTAAACCTTAGACATGGCGGTGTGTCGTCGCCGGCGCCTTATCCCAACTTCGTTTTTTATTTACTTTCTTCAATTTTTCCGTTTCTCGTTTCAATAAAGTTCTCATCTTCTTGACTTTAGATTTCGATCATCTCATTGGAATCAATTCTAAAACTTTTATCAATATATGTTTGCTATATGTGTCGGCTGGTGAAAGAGCAAAAAGAGAAGAAAAAATTTTTGATCCTCATCAAAGAAATTAAGATGTAAATGGAGGTGATGTCAACAAAATTGGAATTACCGTTCGTTTCTTTTTTCCTTCTTTTTTTTTTTCTTCTTTTCTCAGCTATTTGATTTGATTCGTGGAACTTGGTCTACATCTCCAAAATCTCAAACTACAGAATGATTAGATTAAAAAATAAATTTAATCGTTGATCCTGCACTTTAAAACGAAAGACCTACTTCACAAGGAGTGCTACATTAGCGGCCTAAATAGAACTGATGCCCAATCCCCCATCAGTTTTGTTGGTCATCATATTACTCCAAGACACCCAAGAAATCTTATTGTTATGTGCATTATCGCAACTTCCATTATGGTGTAGTGGTAGGAAGCCTATGTTCTCTATTTGAGACACAGGTTCGTTTTTTGCGAGCAACACTTTGGAAAGGACATTGGCGATGAGGGGAGACTTGGGGCTGAAAGGTCACAAGTTCGATTCCTGAGCTCCCAGGTTTTACCACCCGGCCGCTCGCGGAGGTGGATTTTTCGTGGAATGAGTTCAACTGGTTTAAATAGTCCCCGGGTTTTCCGGGGCATTCGTTGGCCGTTCAAAAAAATATATGCACTAGAGTATTTACTCCTAATAGATTTCACGTACCTTTTTAGCACTTTTTGCGGAGCTCTAATTAAGGATAAATAAGAAGAAGGAATGGCACATAAAACACTTTTGACAAGGGTGATCCTGCCTTCAAAAGACAACCTCTTCACTTTCAATTTAGAAAGTCTCTTCTCAACTTTTTCTAGGACAGGATTCCAACTATTAACCCTGTTTAAATGTTACCCAAGATAAGATAAGTGATAGGAAAGGCTCCCACCTTGCAATGTAAGACTTTGGCAACCAAAGACGAAGCTTTGAGAAAAATTTTGCTCGGGCCGACTTAGTATATAAAATTTATTGATTAAAAATTGGACCGGGCCGAGTTAAGTATATAATTTTTTATGAACCAAATAGGTATGAATTGCTAATTCTGAGTGAAAAAAAACGGGACAGGCCCGGCCGAGCCCTCAAGAAACTTTGCCCCTGTTGGCAAGGGCATTTAGAACCGTCACATTCAAACCGCCCCAAACAAAAGAGTCCAGTGCAAATTAATTTTCATCCTAAAAACCTAAGTAAAGAAATGAAAAATACACCTCAAGTTAGAGAGATTAGCCGTCGTAGCCTCACCCATGAACAAGGCATCACCTGCAAAAAAAAAATTGAGAAAGACACGACCCATTGTTTGGAAGGTTAACCTCCCGAAAGGTGCCCAAGTGACATCCTCTGGAAATAAGAACATGAAGAGCTTCCATCACCGTTGTGAATAGAGAGGGGGACAACGGGTCGTCTTGACGAAGCCTCCGACTCATGTCAAACTCCAATGTAGGAAATCCATTAACCAAAACGAAGGATTTGCCAGACTTAAGACACCCCGACGCTCAATTGCGCCATAAAACAAGAAAGCCCATCAAGGATAGAACATCATCCAAAAATTACCAATTTATAAAATCTTATGCTTTCTCAAAGTTAATTAATTTTTATAAACTAGAACTTGTCCTGGTGGTATAAACGATGATGGGATAACTCGTAACTTTAAGAATATGAGTTCAAGTCTTTGAGCTAATAAATTAGACTTTCCGGTTCAAGTTTAGATCTCGTTTAGTTGGTTGTTAAAAAAATCCAAACGAACACCTCATTTATTATCATCCTACTTACAATGTTTTGTTCCATTGTCACATTATAAGCGGACAGTCGGACACCCACACTCGTCAGTTAATAAGAGCATATACATAAAATTCAATAATGTGCTGATTTAGAAATAAATTAGAGAGTATATGTTAGTCGTTAAAAAAAATAATAATAAACCATTGGTCATTTGGTTTAATGGTATTGGTGATGAGGGGAAGACTTTAGACGTCACAAGTTCGATCCCTGAGCCTGATAGGTTTTCCACCTGGCCTTTAGAGGAGGTGGAACGCGGCGGAGGAAGTTTCGAGAATCGTGGAACAGAGTAAAGAGTTGCAGGAATCAGCGACGGTTTTAATTTCTCAAAATTCTCAGGAGGAAACGTCGCTTAGGCAACAAGCCCTAGCCCTTGATTCGAATGTTAAAAGTCTTCGATCGTCCGTTGCTTCTTCTGTTAAGAAAGGGAATTTGGATCCGAAAGATGCAGAAAAAATAAGGCCCCTGTTTAATTGAATTTAAGCTGGTATTCTGGTAATAAATGTTACAAATCTACTACAGAATTGAATTTAGTTTGATTGTTGGTTTTGTCCGTACACAGTTGGTTGAAGAGCTAAGTAGAGCAAGTTATGGTTGAGTGAAGGAGATGCAGCTGCATTTCTTCCCAGTAAATCTTATGGTAGTTTGCTTTTGTTAGTTAAATCAAGTCTTCATTATTTCATTATTCTGGTTATGGGTATACTATATCACCTTCTTGATTGTTTTACTTTGGAAAATTGGAAAAATCCAAACTTTCATCTTCTAGCCTAATAATCCTAAACGGAGAATATTCTTGTCACTAGTTTTAACTTTCTAGCTATTTTCTCTGAACAATCCGTCGTTAAAATAATATAAATCCGTTTGATTTTTGTTAAAATATTTTGGATTTTTTAATCGGACCAAAGGAAGGAGCTCATGTGAACTCATTTCAATTCTCAATTTTGTGTGTGGATCGAAGAAAAATTTCGATTCACACACAGAATTGAGAATTGAAATGAGTTCCCATGAGTTTTTTTCATCGTCTGCCTTCGGTCGAAACAAGAAATCCTAAATATTTTAACGGAAATCAAACCGAGTTAAATAATTTTAACGCCGGACTGTTGAGAAAAAATAGTTAGAAAGTTAATATTCTCGGTTGGGATTACATTAATGGAAATGTTTATGGCATGTTTTTGAGTTAATTCGATATATGTTTGAATTTGGTCCAATTAATGTTTATGCTACTAGAAAGGATGTTCAATTGAAAGTGAAAGAGGAATACAATAATTTCAGGGTAGGATTAAACTTCGCGCCTCATATATGGTACTTCATTATGCATATGAATTGTCTCCTGTTTCATATGATAATTGGTGACCAAGTTCTGCCTTATGCAGCTTTCCTGTTTCATATCTTGTTCACTTAAATAAAAACTTTGTATCTGCTAAAATTGCTGTAATAACATGCATTGAATGATGAAAGGCTCCTTATGTTTAATGTTAATCCCATTCTTTATGATCTTGTTTCTTATAAAAGAGTCATGGAACTATAGTTCTTTTTTTTTTCTTTCTGTTTTGGTTTGTATGAGCAGGATAGAACTGCATATCTGTTTCTCTTTTTCCCCTCTTTATTACTGTTGCTAAGGACCTGGCTGTGGAATGGATGTTTTCCTGCATTACCCGTCCAGCTTTACCAGGTCACATATTTTTATCTTCGTTTATTAAATATTTAAATCATACAAGTGAGTGGACATGTTCCAAGATTATTATTAGTTTCCCCTTTTCAGGCGTGGTTGCTGTTTCTCTACACAGGGTTGGCTTTGCGAGAGAATATTTTGAGAGTTAATGGAAGCGACATACGTCCATGGTAATTTTATCTCATTTTGCTTCGGTTTTTCTTCTAAGATTGATGTTCACATTTTTCTCAAGTCAAAAATTCATTTTCTTGTATGGCTTATGTTGCTTTGAATATGTATATATTGGTTATTTGATTATTCTGAGTTCAAGTTACCTAATCTTTTAATGGTTAAAAAACATTTTATAGTTGAGAATGCTATTTTGATGTATACTATAAAATATGATTTTCATTTTCAGGTGGATATATCATCACTATTTTGCAATGCTTATGGCACTTATCAGCCTCACATGGGAGATAGAAAGGCAACCTGATTGTTCCCAGAAGCAGGTTACTCTATTACTTTTTTCATCATTTATGTAAGTTTTTGGCTTGATTGTTTAAATGTTTAATTTTATTTATGCATTTGACCTTGCAGAAAGGTATACAGTTATTTCTAAAATGGGCAATCATGCAAGGAATTGCAATGCTTTTACAGAACAGATACCAACGCCAGAGGCTCTATACTCGTATCGCACTGGGAAAGGTCTCTTTCTCTAAAAGCATACTGTTATAAGGAGTAAAATTTAGCCTAAAATCATAAAATTGACTTCAATTTTATTGTAGGCTAGAAGAATGGATGTTGTGTGGGGAGAAACTGCTGGAGTGGAAGGTCAAATATGGTTGTTATACCCCATACTCTTTGTATTGCAGGTGAATTTCTGTGTACTTGGTTCTTAATTTCTGACTTTAATTTTAAAGAGTATTTAATTTGATATAAGAGGATTGTTGGATGTGCTTTTTGAAAGTTATGATATATTGAAGAAATAGAATTAGATGGTAGCGCGAAATAGTGTTTGGTCCTGCTTATGTTGTTTGAAGTTGTAATGATCAGATATGGCATATTTGAACAAATTAATAGATAAAATGATGAAAAAGTAGGCTATAAAAAGGTGTAAATAAGTTATTTTATTTTACTTTCAGATAATCAGAAGCAGAATCTTTTTATGTTTATATGTTTACCATTTGTTTGTTACCTCTTTGTAGGCTTTTGAAGCATATGTGGGTCTGCTACTGCTGAAAACCGCAGTATTTGGTGTCGTTTCTGAGTGGCAGGTAAGAAACCATTCATTATTACCAGGTGGTTACTTGCATTATTTTTGCAAATTATTCATCATTTAAAATTCAACTGTTTTGGGAACACTTGCATGATGTATGTATGCTCAAGTAAAAGAAATGCGTTTTTGTTTTTATTCGGTTACCAGGTGGTTACATGTGGAATCCTTCTGATAATTATGGCTGTGGCGAATTTTACAAACACAGTTCAAACCCTCGTGGCAAAGTCACGAGTCAGAGTCAAAGTCAAAGCCAAAATGAAGAAAGGCAAAAGCAAGAGTGATCTTCTTCAAGGATCCTCATGATTGATAAAATCAAACCCAAGTTTTATTGTAATTCTACATGTATACACCAACTTTTAACAGTTTCAATGAGTTACTGGTTTTTTGAGAGATGAAATGGCAACTTTTACTGCATTATGAGCAAGTTATTATTACATTTTTGCTCTTGGAAAATGGTAGACCAAGTGTTGTAAGTTACCATCCTGATCATAGTGAAACAAAATGACCAAACTGCGAAACAGTAGAAGTAACACCTATATTTACAACAAGATGCCATAAACCAGTTTCAGTTGGTTTTCACAAAGATTTTAGTCCAGATCAAACCATATATAGCAGCCATGACCCACAACCTATTTCTTTCTTCCACTGGCTCCGCCCTTCGCTTTTTTGTTGGCGGGTCCTTTTGCAGCCTTCGCATTTGTTTCCTGTCGCATAATGTGCACACAAAAAGCCACACACATGTCTCAATATGCATATATGTATGCCTATGCTAATTGAGAACCAATTTGAATATCAATAATGAAAGTTATATCAATATCAATATCAATACATAGCAGCAGATTTAAGTAAAGTCGAATGAAACCTTACCTTCCTTTTAATGGGAGTAGATGTACTAGCGACTGGTTTAAAGAACGACTCTAATCTAGATGAGAGAGAGAGAGAAAGCAGGCATCAGAAACGCAGAGTACGAAAGATTGAAAATCACTTAAATGAATGATGATTCAGTTGATTTACATACCG